>CM017558.1:66076836-66398919 GCA_007844125.1 Sinonovacula constricta | reverse complement strand
TTTCTTATTCTCTCTCCTCTCTCCTCCGCTTTTCGGAACATATCTCTGTGTATTCACACAATTACAGTACAATGGATATACATCTCAGATAATCTCAATATCTCTCAAACATGAAAGGTTTTTAGATGTTACAAAACTAAAAACTAAATAAAAAGTCAGATAATATATAAGCACACATAAGAACTATCGATTCGCAAATTATTTGGAAACTTGCAATTAGCTTGTAATTAGCTTTTTCTATAATTAGCAATCCAAACTTCTCGTCTGAATAATTTAGACCCAGATAATTGACCACGAAAAAAGAATTATGCCATTTTTTTCTATTTATTATTAGCTATCAACAGCCAAAGAGTCTTTAGCGTGTTCAACATATAAATTAATTCTATAGGGGTTGTATATGTCATTGGAGTCGCATTATTGTGGGTCTGTCTGTGTTTTGCGTTGGTACATGACATATGGAACCACACGATTAAATTGGCATAAAACTGTGTTGTCAAGTAAGTGAGTTACCATCGATTCTATAATGGGGAGCGTTGGTGAAATGAAAATTGTCTCCCTTCTTAGTTATAGCCGAGGTATTCCAAACAGTAGATAGGTCCACGGTCATCGTGCTTATAAAATAAGTGTATCTATAAACTTATTAACATCGGCATAGTGTTATTTTTTCATCAATTTTGTATTTCATTTAGTCATTATTATTACTAAAGCAGACACGCAACATGCCCTTAAAGTGACGTGATATACGTCGATTATTTATATTACGTAATAATTAATGCCATACATAAAATATAAACACTATTTAAAGTTTTTAAAATGATTTCAATATACGCTGTAAATGTAAACCGTTTTATAACGTTCGCTAAATGTGTAGTTTGAAGCCGTTTATGTATACACTAATAAACGCTAAAGTTATGATGTATAGTGCATTTAATTGTGATGAATGAAATGTTCGAGGAGAGGGTGACATATGATTATATGATATAACGATCCTAACATGATGTTGGAACATCAAATGGAAAACAATGACGTGCTTAAAGAGAGGTATGTCGAATTTTGTTGACAAATACATTGTCTGTTATTATCCCTGGCTTTTATACTGTGTTGTATCGTTGGGGTTGGGGTTGTGATTTTTCTAAGTGCGATATATTGCTATTGTAGATAATGTGAATAGCCTTCAACAGTGTCGTGAGGAGGTTCATATATATTGTTCACTTGATGTTGAAAATAAAGATAAGAAGATGACTGTTAACAATAACACATTATTTTCAAACATATAAGTCGATTGAAACAAACTAAAAAAATGCTAACTGAAAATTTTCAGTTAAACAGTATTCAAATAATTAATTAATTCATATTTATCCCACTTATTATTCGTTAGCTTAGAGTGAAGCAGATTTGGAACATGCAATTTCAAATTACTTACCGACGTTAAATCTAAAGTCGTTTTAGTACACTGAAACTTTGGCTGAGGTAATTGTCATTCGTATCACCTCGGATATGTTACTTTCAGACATAGGCCTCGGAGGTTATATGGGGGAAAGTCGCACCGGCCTGATGGCAGCCAACCCCAGTGGTCTGTGTACAACAAATACTCTGTGTGTGTGTGTGTTTGTGTCCGTGTGTAATATTGCAACAAGTATATAAAATATAAAATGTACCTCTAGTTATTGTAACATGAGGTAAGGCTGACGTTATAAACGCAGTCTAGATAATACGAACAAGGACAGTAAATGTAAGTAAATGTCTTTGACACAATCTTTGACACAAAGTTGTAAATTTATGCTATAATTTAGAAACTGCGCAGACCTTACATACTAATCTGTATGTTGTCGTCCTGATCTAAGCTGTAAACTTGCGTTTATAGAATTCAAAGCATTGTTCAATATAAGCCATTTTGATTATTTGATTGCGTTATTTCTAGGTGGCCACGTAACTTTCTTTAATGTGCTGGAACGTTGCATGAAGGCCGAATCACGTACGGAGATCACCGTATCAATATTATTTCTTTTCCGAACGTGTGTACACGGAAAGTGTCGAAGAATGTTCGAATGAGGTCAATGTATTTAGCCGACACTTTTATAGTGATCTGTTATCTCTTTACAGCACTGGGTCCCCTTTAGTGAAAACTAAACGTTGTTTTATCTATGTTACACAAAGCAAATCAAATGAATGCACGTTTATTAACGATGCCTTTATTCATGGATTGCTTGTAGTTTAGCTTTGTGTGTGTGTGAGTGCATGTTTTGCTATATTTTTTATGCAAACGAATATGAATAAGTTCTAATGGCTTATCTATGACCTGGCATGTTTATTGCCGAGTGCTGGAGCGCGCCGCCTATATTATGGAATGGGGAAGGGAGTCTGTTTTTGGAATTGGCTTAGGTTGCCGAGGCTTGATCTCCTAAACAAGTATATGTTGAACACGTGTTTATAGTTCATTACAATTTATGTTATTTTGTTTGTAAACATTATTCTTTTATCACTTTTCAATACCTGATGCAGGCGCTAACTTATAGTTGTCTAAGTGGATTCCTTTAATGGAATATTCTTATATTCTTGTTCGGATCCCTTTTTTGTGTGTAATGTCTCGCCTCCGTGTTTTTGGCACTTTTATTAACCGCGTATGCCGTTGTATAGTGGAATTTACATTTAAATGTATGTGGTGATTCTCCTTTTCTTTTTTTCCTACTAACGTTGATGTGTGGATTTTTCTGAACGAAGCATTGGTATTACAAGGTAACAAAGGAAATTGGTGCAAGTATTTTCTTACTCATATCGCAGCTGCTTATGCATGATATATATTTAACATAGGAAGAAAAAAATGTGCACCCAGCCCGGAACTCAAACCAGGGACCCTTCCACTAACAGGGCGATTGTTCTACCCGACTGAGCTTACCAACCGCTTACACATTCACTCCATATTATCCGGATTAACATCCCGGGCAACTTGAAATTCGTCCACGAATTTCCGCTGATCATATGCTCTTCACACAACCCACAAACACTTCTCAAGCACTTGTACCGTAACGACCGCGGGTTATTTACTTTGGTCGCCATTATAACATATAGAGAAAAAAAGAAGCCAGTCCGTGACTCGATCCCCGGGATCCTTCGCTGAAAAGGCGAAGGTTTGTAAGGCCTACTGATTGAGCTAACCGGACCGCCTTTACGTTCTCTCCCTACCACCCAGTCACATATAGCTTGTTCTGTACGGTCCGTGTACATTTTTTAACAGCATTCTCTTTAAACCTTACAATAACTGTATTCTTCTTTGAATACACTTGCAGGACCATGACTGAAACCTAGTGGCAACCGAACCTTACATTTTGTTTATAAAACATGAAAAATTACTCCTTAGAGTTTAGTGGCTAGTCTATAAATGTTCCAATTGTTTTGTAAACAGTCGATTAGTGATCGCTAAACTAGAACATCGGACGACCTTCTCTTATGAAGTTCACCGCGAAATTATAGGTCGAGAAGAATTTGTCCTTCTATATGATGCCTATTTCCGACAGTGTTACATATCTCGGACGTGTATTTAACATTTCAGAGAATGACAAGATGCTTAAATAGTTAACCGAGTTGTATTGCTGTTAGTAGGTATAAACATGTGTAACAACAATATTGTTATAATATATAATATGTTATAATATTGTTATAATGTCTCAGTGAATCAACGACAACAAACGAATTCTATTTCTTTATTTTGGTCCTCAGAAAGATCATTTCATTTACTGGTATGGATTGTGTATCTTGTTCGCAAATTTAACGCTAGAAAATACAACACGTGTATTCAAGAAGTCTCTACATAGTGGCATATACTGTTTGCAAGATCGGCGGCAAAATATGATTGTCTTGTTATGTGAGAGAATGCTTCTGTCACAAATATGTAACAGTACATGTATGTCTATTATCGATTATATAATTGTCAATGGAGGCACTTTCGTATATGTTGTTTCATCTGCGGCTTTTATACTACAGAGTGGCCTCATTGAAACTATTAATTTATTATTTACATTCTTGTTGGTTTATAATGTTTACCTACAAAATAAAAGAGACAACGACAAACATTTGTTAAATTTATCTTAAAAATGTGTGCCCTTTAAATGTTTTTTTAACGTTTGCGTTGCCTTTGCATCAATGTTGTTTTTTTTTGGCAATATCTAAGTAAAGGATAATAGAATTAGCTAATGCGATAAACAGAGAAAGTATAGAAACAATACACCTTTGATGTGAAATCATGATATAGAGTGACACGCACAAATATAAGTTTAAGTTTGAACATATTTATTTATAGTTCTTACAACTTATATTAATCCTTCTGCCCACTGCCTGGGTAGAACCAGTACTCAGGTACTGAGCACCTGGAGCAATGTGCCGTAAATAGTCTTGCTTAAGGATAGCACGTGGTCAGTTTCGTGGTTCGAACCCGGGACCCTCCGATCCGGAGTCAAACATCTAAACCGCTAGACCACAGTCTCTTAGAAATA
The DNA here is from genome assembly GCA_007844125.1 of Sinonovacula constricta. Lineage (NCBI taxonomy): Eukaryota > Metazoa > Mollusca > Bivalvia > Cardiida > Solecurtidae > Sinonovacula > Sinonovacula constricta. Next base: position 66,394,429 of record CM017558.1, on the reverse strand, counting down.
TATAGAATCAGGCAGACAAACAGACAGACAAACAGACTGACCTAAAGAATAAACTACAGTACTAAGATAAAATGCGAAGACCAGTTACATACAAATAGTTCAGTTGGCAAGAAGGTGTGAAAAACGAATAATTAGATAATTAGAGTTTAAACTAATTCTAAAACTTTTGCGTCGCCTTTGCATTAACGGTGTTTTTGGCAAAGAATTAAAATGGCAAATGGGTAATGTAACATGTACCTAGCATGTTTTTGTGGTTGTTATGTTCTTTTAAGTCGAAAATGGATAGGACATTGCTTTGTTCTGAGAACCAACATATTAAAGGTGGTATCCAAAAGTAAACCTTAACAAAATATTTGTTAACAATATCTTACTTTTGCTTTGAGGACTTTGGGCATCGTTTTTTACATAAACTAAGACTTAAGTCTTTCCTGATGATTTTGAATACTTACTTTATTATTAGACAGAACTTATCGCGAAAACAATACCCTAAATGTTAGTTCTTTCCAAATCTATAAAATACGATGGTGTTCCTTGCTAAAATTAGATGTCGACGTCTGAGCGGATTACCCGGATGACTATAACGTGATCACAAAAGTAAGTTGACGCGTGGTTTTCTATGTTTAAAAATAGCTATCTCTGCAGCTTGGTCCAGACAAGAAATACTTGTTTGTAATGATGAGTGGGGATTAATGCTTGGTCCTTCACACAGATCTAGCAATGAACAGCATTGTACATGACCTTTTTATCACTTTACACATGGAGAGAAAAAAAGTTGGCCTAAACTGTCGGATACCACCGTTATTGAATACAATGTAAATGGTCGAATATAGTACCATTATTTCATGTTCCATTTAAAAAAAAAAATTAAAGTAATGGTTTGATAAACTATACTAATCTTCAGCTGAGCTAAGTACATAAGAAATGTGAAGCTAGAGTGTAGAGTGTTTTGCTTCACTTTTCACTAAAAGTGTTTTATATTGTGTGTTTGTCATGCTTGAAACCTCGTTATTCAACTAGATTGTAACGTGAGACCTTATATTTTAATTGTACTTAACGTACAGTACAATGGATACACACGTATGTTTCATTGAGGAGAATGACCCTGTGTGACAAGATTACGAATATGCGAACCTTTGAGCACAGTCATCACTGAACGACGTTAATCACAGCACGGTAAGGTGACAGAGAGCAGTGTCATTTACAAATTAAGTAAAGGGTCATGAAATATGCTAATACGATAAACAATGAATGGCATAGAAACAATACACGTTTGATGTGAAAACGTGATACAGAGTGACACGTACAAATGTAAGTTTAAACCTATTTCTTAATAATTCTTACAATGTATATTTATTTCTCTCGACTGTCCACCTCCTGGGTAGAACCAGTACGCAGGTACTGTGTACCTGCAGCAATGTGCAGTTAATAGTCTTGCTCAATGACCTCATGACGTCTGTTTCGGGGTTCAAACCCGGGACCCTCCGATACAGAGTCCAACGTCTTAACCTCTAGACCACGGCCGCTACCAAATATGAGAATCAGACAGACAGGCGGACGGACGGACAAAAAAAAACTACAGAACCAATATAAAAATTCTAAGACCAGTTACATAGTTCAGTTGGCAAGAAGGTCTGAAAAACGAATTAATTAGAGATTAAATTGATTTTAAATTTAACCTAAGACAGCGAAAGAGTGGAGAGAGAGAGAGAGAGAAAGAGAGAGAGAGAGAGAGAGAGAGAAGAGAGAGAGAGAGAGAGAAGAGAGAGAGAAGGAGAGAGAAGAGAGAGAGAGAGAGAGAGATGATGGTGGTAGGGGTGGCCACAGGTTACGTTAACTGTTAACTACAAAACAGCCTAATTATGCCAGCGGAAAGAAGACTAGAACAAATGAAAATAAGTGTGAAAAGTATATTGAACAATAATTTTAATTTAACGTTCACATAGAAGATAGTTCATTAAAATAACTTACTTGGTTCTAAATGCTAAGGCAATGCGAGCTGTATTGTATATATCCGTGTTTCAATTCCGCCATATAAACATGCATGATTTAACACAGTCCCCAAGACCCGGCGCAGTGCCGACTAGATACAGGTATGTATGCCGTATTGACGTACCCTGGCCATTTAACGATAATATACAGCCTTACTAGAGATCTTGTTTCTTTTATTAACTTCGAGGTCAATCAGCCTTTTGTCATAATTTTAACAGGTTAATTATACAAATTTTTAAGAGTGAAGTGTAGACGGGTGCACAGGAAAAGTCATTGATGCGACTCATTCAAGGCAATGCAGACATGAAGCAGGTGCAGAGCTTAAGCAATATGGTCGTAAGCAATAGCACAATAATTGATATACTACTGTTTTTATTTACAAAGTTTTCAAGTATCCATAGATTCTAGAAACGGAATTATAAGCTATATTCCTTAATAGATCAGAAATATTTAATGCTTAGAGTTCAGTGTAAGCTAATATTGGCTTAGATTTGTGTAAAAATCAAGCTTAAATTACAACTCGTCATTGCAAGCAGGTATTTCCTATCTAAGCTACGCTGCAGAGATACATTTGGAGATATTTTTTAATCAAACAAACCACGTGACAACTTACTTTGAGAGCACGTTGTATCATCATCCGGTTAATCCGCTCTGACGTCAAAATCTATTTTTAGCAGAGACCACTATCGTGTTTTTATAGATATGGAAAAAATGAACATATAGAGTGTTATTTTCGCGATAAGTACTGTCACACAATATAGTTAGTGGTCGAAATCGTCTTTACTTAGACTAAAGTGTGAGCTTCTGCAGAAATTATGCCCATGTTCCCTAAAGCAGTGGTAGGATATTGTTACATGTATTTGAGATAGACAAACTTTCGGATACCACCTTGAACACACAGTCCTAGATACCTACGCCATCGCGAACTTCGAAGGACGTAACAGAAAGAAAAGCTAGCTGCTTACGTAAGTATGACCGTGCATGTACTTTCCGAAAATCTACACGTACATTTACCGTCGAGGTTTAAACATTTGCATAGCCTAACTATGGACATACATAAACCATAGTCTGGCAACTAGGTATGATAACCGCGATAGACTTTATTTTTAAAAAGTTGGCTAGATTCCTTTCATTTAAAAGCAATTTTCAAACAAACTCAACAGTTTCTAAAGTAATATACATTCCCCTACTTGTCTTAAACATGATGATTAAAAAAATGTAGAGTGCGCGGTAACCATACACCTCTGCCGGATTACAATGTTTGCATAAAAAACTGGAACGCCGAGTACTGAATCAAGATCAGTATTACTCGCAGACGCTAACTTTTGCAAAACCAAACATTAACACCAACGGGTAGAACAGGTAGTACCAATATAATACTTTCGATATGTTTTTTTCAAAAAAATTATCTTATTAAAACGGTGCGCAGCACAGTGTTGAGCATATGAGCACACAGGTTCGAACCCTACAGAAGTACGCATCTTTTTAATATTTTGGTTATCTTCATAAGCAGAGGTACACTTGTACACAATAATGATTATCACGTGCTTGATGCCGGTAAACAGCAACAGGCTCGTATAGTTGATATTCAATGTGCTGTTGTAATTGTGCAGACTAATGAAACAGTAAACAACAACAAACATACAGCGAAAGGACAGTAACGAACATAAACAGATCTTAAAATATTTTTTTTGCAAAGGAATTGCGTTTACATATATAAATTCAGTAAAAAGTTATATTTGGATGGTCAAAATCACTTTGTAATAATAAAGCGCTAGGCACCAGAATCGAACTTTCATTCTTCTGCTTCTAAATCACACTATCCACTACACCACTGTTTTTCCCTTTGAATTATTGTTGCTTTTTTGCACAAATAAAATCAGCTATCGTATAATAGCACGTGAAGTATACCTGATTTACCTTCGCTCTGAAGTAAACTGTCCCTTGCTATGTCGAACTTTGTAATGGTATCGACGTTCTAATCCACTCTTCACTGCTCGCTATATGCCGAGAGCTGAAAGGCAATGGTAAACAAAACCATTCGATTCCACTCTTAAAGGTGGTATCCGATAGTGTGACTCTGTCAAATACATGTAACAATATCTGACCTCTGTCTGGGGTATTTGTACATAGTTTCTGCAGAAAGATCATACTTTAGTTTAAGCTTGTTTGTTTGTTTGTTTGTTTGTTTTTTTTGGGTTTATCGTTCCACAAACAGTATTTCAGTTATCTGGAGACTGAGTCCATCTGAAGCAGATATAGTGCTGTCTTCATTGTATATATAATGCCGTGAACATGTTACCACCACATTCGCATTATTCTGACCCCGGGCCAACCAGTCGTGGAACTACCCTTATATTTGCTTGAGCGGTGACAAGGGATCTACACCACTACAATTCTTAAATAAGAACGATTGGGATTCCTGCAAAAAAATAGACATCGACGTCAAAGCGGATGACGTGAATGAGCTTGAAGATAAGTTGTCACGTAGTCACGTCTTAGTTAACCGTGCAGCGAGGCTAAGATAGGAAATGCATTCTTGAAATGACGATTGTGTGGTTATGGATTACTTTTCATACATGTGCATTACATCAATAAACAACATTTCGCGAGATCTGTTCAGGTAACAATAATTTATTTGTTTGCTTAATGAAAATAAAAATTAGTCCAAACTGTCGGTAACCACCTTTAACACCAGTGGTAAAACGCCTTTCAGATCAATGTATCAACACAAAACTGAACTTCCGTTCTGTGTGAAAGCGATCAAAGTAATATTGGCACGGACTAATTTTAAACCTTGCTTACATGTATAGAATGAGTACGCCCTGACCTGTGAACTGTGACTGTCTGGGTCTGTCTATCCGCGGTCGATAATATAGGTACAGTAGAAAAAGACATTTTCTTCGCGAGTTTTAAAGTAAAATCGTACGTAACATGTATCGGATGGCATATCCAGTGGTCCGGCATTTGGATATGGTTACCGCGCAGCCCACTAGACTTTTTATCATGGGTACCAAAATTTTCTTTAGGGTGCCTAGTAACAGAATCTCCAATCCAGCTGCCGGACTACAGTTTCCTGCTGTGGTCTAGTGGTTTCTCATGAGTCTACTGAACAATTATTGTGCCATTTTTAAGCATCCTCAGTATATTTGTGTTCTGTAATCCTTAAGTTGGACATCGGTCTCTCCTTGTATATCATTCTGAGCTCAAAATGCATGAGAATCACGCGCAACAGTAAATGCACGAATTTTCTGTGGGTCGGTAAAAAGTAAAGCAAATTATTTAAAATATTTAATAATTTTCGTTATTAACATTGTTATACAACATTAAAAGCTGTAGAAACGGATGCATTGCATTTTAAATAAGTATATAACTTCGCACACGTTATCTGAAATGTAAAAGAAAGATGTCATCAAAAGACATTCCAACCGGCCAACGTGCTTAAAGGATGTTCAGAATGGTACACAATACATGGGATCTGGGCTGGGGGTAACCTTTACTGGTGAAACCAACAGTGTTATGTGAAAGTATCTGATAACAGTAAAAACAACAACATATGAATACGTCTTCAAATAGCCATGCTTGTTTCTTTTCAACAGAAGGAACTTAAAATCTTTTTAGATGAACCCAAACACGACCAGTTATATACATACCACTACTTGTCTAACAGATTCGGTCAAAGTTTCATATGATTTGGTTCGTTTTTTTTAAATAATGTCTTAAATAAATGCTAATACATGCTTCCGAATTCGACCAAAATAAACTGAGTTTGAAATTAAATCGCAAAATCATATAGAAAGTATTAAATGTTTAATAAAATGGTTTGTATTATCGGATATTACTGAGTCTGGTGTAACTTTTATCCCAATGTATCATCTCTATGTTAGAAGTGGTGTTTATTTGCAAATAAAGACTTGCATGCTTTTCAATGTCCAACGTGTTGTATATTTGATTAACCACGGAATGATATTGACCATTTTTTGCGCATCTGTTATCTCGTACAGGGTCAAACTTTTATCGCGCAACTTTGAGCGCTTTGATTAAATGCCATACCCCGGATTTTGCCTAATTTGGGTGGCATTGCATTGATTTTCTCTTAGAAGTCATAACAACACTAGTGCTCACATTAAAGTCCATTAATATGTGCAATGAGTAATGAATCACCAGAATCAGATACATGCCTGAATAAATAGATAAATAAAATAAAATAAAATAAAATAAAATGAAATACAAATAAATAAAATAAAGTAAAATAATAAAATAAAATAATTTATATAAAATAAAATAATAAATAAATAAAATTAAATAAAATACAAAAGTAAAGAAAGATAAAAAGAAAGAAAGACATATCCGAAAATATATCAATGCGTAGAATATGTGTTAATGACATTTAAGTACAAATTATATATATAAACACACATAGAAAACGTTTTCTTGACAAATAATCATTAGATTAAGACGAGATTGGGTGTCATTTGAAATATTATCAATTTCAATGTCTCTTGTGAAATGCGCAGTTAAATTAAAGTAATTTTTTACCTTCTAATTTTTATTAGCAGATAACTGTTCTTTAAACCTAAATTCGTTGTTCATGTAGAAATCCATAAACACATTTAAGTTTAACGAATGCTCATAAATAGCAATTAAAGCAATCATGTAAACAAAGTCGTCATATGAAGAGGTACACCATTAAAATTGTTAGTCTTTCATATTCGCTCATTAATTTTATTTTTTAAAGTTTTGCTTTATTAGTTCGTAAATGTTACTTTAAAATAATCTTGCGTAGTTTTAGTTTTATTATATCTCCTTAGCTATCGTACGGTCTCCTGGCATGGAATGTCACTTTGCAACATGTGTTTTTAAAATCTCTGTATGGTGTGACTCAAATCAACATTGTTGAAGTTTGGAAATGATAATAGCCCTATTTTGGCAACAATCGGTCTGTTGTGACGGAATAGACATTACCTAAATGCTTTGTTGCCATACATAAACTTTGCAACTCACTTATTTAATGTTATATTATACAGCGAGCCGAACTTGTTTATCTTGCTGTGGGGTTAGTTGAAGTTTATAGCTTGATTCTAGACACGCTTTTTGGCACAGTTAGAATGCACATTATATAGTTTAATTTCTGTAATTAGGAAAAAACCCTGCAGGGGCGAATCCGGAAGAATTTATGTGTTTGTGGTGTGTGTGTGTGTGTGTGTGTGTGGGGGGGGGGGGGGGGTTAGGTTGTATGAATCAAGATCCATTCAACTTTATCGCAGTACTCGAGAATCATCTATCATAATATATCAATGATGTAAATGTCTGCGGTACTCTTATGTCACTTAAACTCAATGTCATGTTTTGTTATGATAAAATGATCCCAGTAGAATAATCCACACTTTTATTACAAGATTTGAAGGCTTACAAGTTGAAGTTACCTACATACAATAAGCTGCATAACTACATGTGGGCCACTTTGAAGTCATTTCCGGAAATGGTTTAAGTGGTTCTTAAGTGGCACCAAGCCCTCGGGGAAGCGTCTCTTATGACGTCATAGCGTCACGAGACGATGCGTCATACGTTGAGCGGTGCTCGAGTGGTCACGCGGCGGTGCGTCATACGGTAAGCGGTTCTTATGTGGCTATTGACGTCATCAAATAAGGAGTGTAATCAAGTGGTTCTTAATTTGATAATGACGTCACGCGACAGTTATTTAAAATATATCATTATATAAATCATTATACACTATCAACCCGAAACAATTAGACCAATCAGCGTCATGCACGATACCAAATTACGGCATACAAATGATATATAAAGAGGAAAATACTTTAATGAATTAATGAATCTGTATAGTTGTTTATTGCATATACAGTAATAAGTTAACTAAAAATCACACAATATCAATGTATTTCGTCGTAAGGTCGATCATTACACATTGCCATATTAAAATTGTACTTAAAGGGACTCAGTTGAAACTTTTTTGATGTTGTTCTTTTAAATTTATATGAATCTACTGTTTGGTTAAAGCTATACTTGATTCCAATACCATACATTTTACACTTTTCTAAATAAATGCAAAACCACATGTTATATATCGAATTTGATGCTTTTTTTTGTTGCGGTTAAAATTCTATTTTCATCTTTTTCAAACTAATATACATCTATTAGGAAGAGCAAATGTAATGAAAACCAATTGAAGAGTTTCAAAATTAGGGTTAAATGCTTCAAATCGTTGGGTTGAGGTTTCAAGTTCCGGTATGCGCACGCAATATCAACCTTTTGTTCTGTCTACTTTTTCACTTTGACAATTATTTCCGCATCACCGAACCAGATAAGGAAGGACACACGTGTAGCTGTTAAATTTTATTTTGTAAGTGCTAAATTCTATTACAAATTCGTTTCCTGGTATATTCAAAGTCTCAAAAAACAAAACAAAACCATGACGTGAAATTAGTTTATATGTTTTAGCATCAACCAAATTACTTTGTGGAACATTTTGAGCAACTCTGAAATGAATCGTTTGTTTATCAAAGGCCCGGTGACAGAGCACAATAAGCAGATAACATGGGACAATTATTCTTAGACGTACTGGGCTTGTAAACAATTAATTGCATATTTGGGATAGTTTGAGTAAAGCCAATCAAGTAACATGTTTGGTTGGTATGTTGAATGCTTTCATTTGTTTCCAAATGATACTCAATAGCAAAACTCTTCTCCTAAAGAGGCTATAACATAATATTCGATTTTTTATTATTTCTTAAAATGAGACACATTAAATACCAAATTCAGAAGAAAAACAATATTCAAAAGCTCATAACAGTTCTAAAGGTGTTTCATCTTTCTATATTAAGGCATTACTCGAAGAAATTTATTAATTTTAATTAAATATTTTATTACATTTTATATAAACACAATGAAAATTCTAATATTATATATATGTTACAATGTCATACAATATATATATATATATAATATATTTATATTTTAGTCGTAATAGGATCATAAGTAAAAGACGGAAACTCTGCGAATATACCCTATATTCTTGACATAATTACGCGATCCGATCATCGCTATATACATGTGTAATAAGATTGGATAAGACGGTTACTTTATCAAGGTTGTCTTCGAGCGGCGCGGATTTTTTTTTGTGTGACTGGTTCTAATGAATGCATCGCAAGCACTAAGGTATTCAGTGCTTCGGAAATTTAGTCAAATTTGGAAACAATGAATGTTTTAGATAACCCGTCCTTTCTTAAACTATTCAACTCCGCATTGTATAAGACATAAGGTTATGGCAAAAGGTTTAGGAGCGAGGACCAAGACATGGAGTCGTTATCTTTATCTCCTTGTGCTAGATACATAATACGTAACATGTTTCACATGCTGTTGTACTTCTACGCGCACTTGTTAGTGGTTTATGTACAAAGTAGTTTCTTTCGTGTTGAATGTTATTGATATATTTGCTGGCTAGACTAACTTTTGCTAACATGATATAGTTATGTACTGTACGGGATTTAAACTTAGTTTTTTTTTTATGTGAGAACCTATAATTGGAATACATGATACTATTTCTTGTCGCTAGGAATAGTTGAACTCTGTTAGATCGGGAGCATTCCTTAAGCGGTTACATTGCCTTCACAGCTAATTCAGTGAATACAAAAATTGATAACTGTGACGCTCTTTTACACCACAGGACAGAGATAGGGGTCTCACCCATGATATCATGATTGTATTGTTTCATGACAACTTCCTCACAACACGAACATGCAGCCTCTTGCAAGTCAATTTTGGTGAACATACTTTGAAAATATAGAATATAAAGACGTTATTTTTCGCTCAAAATGTCGGATGACGTCTTGTTTATGATGATGATGTTTGTTTAGCGGCAAAGCCTTATATAAACATGCATTGTCTACATTACAAATAATCATGTGCCGTTTGAAATAGTTCACAATGTAGTCAATGACTACATGTAGAGAAAATCAGCATTGGACATGTTATACAGTAAAACAAAACACGTATATCTATAATTTCAGTAATTAAATAGTGTCCACACCTGCGACAGTTTTCACAACAGACGTGAGAAATTGAAGCACCACAATCTATTACTTGGCAATATTCAAAATGGTCCCCAGTGAATATTCGGTAGAGTTCGTAGACTACAAGAAAACGAAAAATCAAAAGGTAGCACAGGCCGTATATTTTCTATCGACAATGTTCTTGAAACCAAGGTCAGCTAGAAATTAACGTAGCGTAGTGGGTAAGCGTGCCAATGTTTTTAGTAAAAATGTGCATCCAGCTATTGGCTTTATTTTTGTAACCACTGCGTTAGCTAAGAATACAGTTAACTGCTTCTCGCTAATGCAGCCGACCTAAGAAAGTCCATATCTTCCTAGCGCGACAAAAACAGGGAAGTGAGACATAAGGCCGATACAGTTTAGCTTCCTCAGTAGAATCATCAAATGTTTGCATTAGTATGCACATGCTGTTTAATTTAGTACAAATGTGGTTATAAAATGCAATTCTTAACAATTACACTTTAGAGCGTGTAGAAACACCAAGTCAATGTGGTACGTGCTATATAACCAGTAACCGCACCTTTGGCATTTCTTCTCACGGTTACGTTCATCGTTGGATACCCCCGGTTGATTCTATTACGTTACTCTCCATTCATCACCCGTGGGCAAATTGCTACTCATTTCGTCGTTTTGTTTGAATAGAACAGAACAGACATTATCCAATCAGATGATAGGTTACAAAATTAAATACTCTTCAATCGGAAGATCAATACGGTGACCTGAGAACGTAAACATGGCGACCGGTACAGCGCATCGCAAGTGTAAAGTATGTCTGTCAGCGATCCGCGACAGATGTTCTTACAGATCTTTGGGCACTCCAGCAAGTATTGCAAAATACACGTCGGTCTTAAACGAAATCGGTATCCTTGCCCATGAAGACATTGACGTTGCGTGTAATTTGTGCGTAAATAAACTTAACCGGTGTTGCAAACTACAGGACGACCTAGCTACACGATTATCGGTCATCGAAGTGGTATGTAAGCGTAAACTTGATTGGTTGGCAGATCCGCTGGATTTTCTTAGCGAACCAATCGGATTGCGGCATTTCATAGTAAACAAAACGACGAAATGAGAAGCAATTTGCCCACGGGTGATGAATGGAGAGTAACGTAATAGAATCAACCGGGGGTATCCGACGATGGGTTACGTTTAGCTGTGTTTCAGCTTTCCGACCCTTTACCTTCTGCTTAAGTTCGCAATTTTGGAGGCGGTATTGTGTATTTTGAGAATTGGCCGGTATCTTAAACTACGAAATGAAAGTGTTTATTTATACATCTATCTAATCACGCCATATATATAAGTAGACGCCTGTGTGGGTTTCTCTAGAAATATTATTTAATGCTTTCTAGTGTAACGCAGGCCGGCGCTCTCAAACAGTCACTCATCCAAACAGCAGCCACGGTAACCTTTGCTTAACCACGCAAGTGAGATGAACTGAAAAGTCTCTACCCTAAACTTGACCTGGGAAGTTCCGTGGGCAAGCAACACCAGTCTGGCAGTTGAGTCTATCCCACCGCCGTAACCAATATAGCGGAGCCGGCGCTCCCCAACGGTCACCCGTCCATACACCAGCCACGGTAACCGTTGCTTAAACTCGCAACTTTGGAAGACACTTGAACCGCGTTGCTAAAGAATTAACCAATCAGCAAGGCAGGTTTGAAGTACTTATATTTCTACTGATGCGGTCGTTACATTCCTTAAATCATATCAGCATGTATAAAAATGTTGGTTATAACGATTTTACTGTAGAGCGATGTGTTAAAACACTGAATAAGATGTAACAAGGTTAAACAGGATCCCGATGATTGATCTGTATGTTAACTATTAATTGTCTTCAAGGATTTCATTGTAGAATGACTATGAATATTAATTAGAAAAGAAAATATTGTTGTGCAATGTAATAACAAACACCCAACACAAGCACAACAGGTAAAAAGTTAAATTGACAAAACACAGAGACGAAACAAATAGAGAACAAACCAATAATTACTGCTTTGGAACGGTTAGTCGGCAAAAGGACGGCTCTGGTGTTTAAAGCTGGTTAATGGTTTGCCCTTACCTCGAAACACGGTGTAAATAAAACTATACCATCGCAAAGTGAGACAATTTACAATAAGCACTTACATCAGGAGCAAACAAACTATAAAGAATACGATTTAAAAACAATGCCACGGTAAAATGTGTAAACTTTGTACACGAGATTAATGCCTTGACGAAAACAATTGTTTCAATACATTTAGCAGAAAATAAAACAAAGGTCATTACAAATACGTGCACGAGAATTAAACACTTCATTAAGTTTCAGCGTTCATTGCCGTTTGTCTTTGATTTGCAAGAAATGCGATAAAGTTTTCCCCAAACTATCTTCACATTAATTACATGTTTATGATACGAAAGTGAATTTAACACATCGATAATGACAAATAGAATAACCTTCTTCTGGTATAAATATGTTAAGCGTCAAGTGTTCGATGGATTGGTTACAAAGCCCAGCTAGATCCAGTTAGCATGTAAGTAACAAGTACACACTTATAACATGTAACCAGTGTACACTTGTAACCAGTGCACACTTGTAACCAGTGCACACTTGTAACTGTAACAGTGCACACTTGTAACCAGTGCACACTTGTAACCAGTGCACACTTGTAACTTGTAACCAGTGCACACTTGTAACCAGTGCACACTTGTAACCAGTGCACACTTGTAACCAGTGCACACGTGTAACCAGTGCGCACTTGTAACTTGTAACCAGTGCACACTTGTAACCAGTGCACACTTGTAACCAGTGCACACTTGTAACCAGTGCACACTTGTAACTTGTAACCAGTGCGCACTTGTAACCAGTGCACACTTGTAACCAGTGCACACTTGTAACCAGTGCACACTTGTAACCAGTGCATACTTGTTACCAGTGGACACTTGTAACCAGTGGACACTTGTAGCCAGTGGACACTTGTAACCAGTGGACACTTGTAAACAGTGCACACTTGTAACCAGTGCACACTTGTAACCAGTGCACACTTGTAACTAGTACACACTTGGCTATTTGGTGGATTCTGTGGGGTAGTTATTATGATAGGACCATCTTATCCAGAATGTACCAACTTTCTTCCTTCCTCTCTCTTCTTCTTAGAAATGTTTATTGCCCATAACAGCTCGGGTGAAAAGTTAATGGGTTATTGAAATCTATTAATTAGCATTTAAACTATTGACTTGACACTCATCTGCATCTACAAGATAAATTGTAATGAAACATGACTTTCAGACAATTACATAGGTTTATTCTTTTCAATAAAATATGTTTATTTTCCACATTTTTGGATATATATAAAGAACAAACATTATGACAGATAGAAAATATGGAGTAAATATATTTTAATAAAGTAAATTAATCCTTTGATCATAGTTGTTTTCGAACGTTTGGAGCAAAATTTGGACGAATTGTTCTTTTTGTCTTACCGCTGCATTTTAAATCATTTATCTTCTTATATTAGGCCATACCAAATTGGAATTTTGTTAAGCGTCAACTCAAGTTTGACAAACCTAGGTACCTATTCACAAAAAAACACAAACCGAAAACGAAAAAACAAATATTTTACGACAAAAAAACAACAAAGCATTACATATATTTTTATTGGAAAAACATCATCATAATATGAAACAATGGTCTGATTTACTTAAGAAATGACTAGTGTAAGCACAGACATAAAATATATGGTTTAATATAAAATGACTAGTGTTTTTACATAAAATTTATATTGTAATTATGGCACAACTATGGAAATATTGTCACAACATATTTGTAAGTAAGAAGGAATGTGGAGTAATGTGTCATGTACAATGAACCAATGCATGAACTATATTATACTGGTAATACTGTCATAATAGAATTAAACAATATATAAATGGCAATCTGAGACAAAATACTTTGGAGATCTATGTTGCAAAATTTTATAAATTTAAGGGTTCGAGCATTCTTGGGGACTTCCAAACAAAGATAAGGTCGTCATTCGGTCCACCACTACAATAGTGGTAGAATGTAATGTCAAAGCTCAACTGAATGTTTTGAACATAGTAGTACCCTTTCTTCCTATCAGATGGATAAACATCAGAAAGTGAAACTGCTTCATAGTTGTCTTTTTCTGAAAGAAGACTTTCAAGACTGGCATACTTTTCTGCGACTACAGCAGATCGAGGTTGACCAGGGATATGCTTGATTCTTGTATGTATGCCATCATCGGCGAATCTAGCTGGGTGGGTAGGTTGTGAATATCAAGGATCCTTTTTTGTTGATCACATATAAAATCAGAATACTTTGAAAAAGAGCTTGCTAGGCAAAGTACAGCTTCTTTTAATGGCTTCATTCTCTTACTGTCAATACAAGGGTAAGTAAGAATACGAAAGAGCGATTGGGAATGCTCATTCAACTTTACTTGCTCTATGGCCTTAACTTTGTGCTTATGCCCATACATATGGGGTAAAGGGGTTATTATTAGTAATTAAATTTTTGGTTGAGGGGGTGCTAATAAAAAAGATTAGCTTATCAGGCATAGTTTTTTTATGTTTTCTTTTGATTGTCATCTTGAGGCCTTTCTTACTGCTGGTCTATGGGAAAATATAATTGGCACTTTTAACCATTTTTCCTTGACTTGGCGGTGGGGGGAAGGGGGTAGTCTTCAAAATGACATAATTTGGAAGATAATTTAAATTTTGATTGGAACTAAAGGCTAAATGACAAAGTATCCATTTCTCCAATTAGTCAGCTACGCAGGTCTGAGCTTTTTATCGTTAGGAATCTTGTAAAAATTGCATGTGGCACCTCGAGATCTCTCGTGGTTACAACCTTCAGCACAGCAGAAATCGTTCTGTCTCATAGCAAAATAAAATTATCTAAGCGAGTAAAATTCATTTAAAACATATAGGCCTAAATACAAGTTCTGATGATTTGGTGTATCATTTTTATTCACTTTGTCCCTCTTTTTGTGTGTGAAGAAGAAACGAAAGTAAGTCAGCTGTTCTATGTTTACACGCGAGCACATAAACGGAACCCCCCTGACCTTAAATCTCGCGGAGCGAGATTGCGCGAGATTTCGTAATTTCGAAAAGGTCAATAATTTTGATTGCCATGAGGACTGTTACTCACCAAAACATGTTATTCACGAGCGAACTGTTAAATTTGAATTTATTTAGGACAGAAACCCAAAGAAAAAAGAAAAGAAAAAAAACATCGTGGTACCAACGAACAGTTTGACTGGATCAGAATCTCTGAACGCTTGGATTTCGCGTTATTCTCTTATTTATCAAGCGTCTACATGATTACGGTTATGATAAATTGCATACGAGTAATATACGTCCTTACCGAACACATTTTCCCCGAACGAAATTGTCGTTATCGATTCACGGAACATTGGAATTATTTAAGAAAATTTCACTAACAAATTTGTTGTTTTTTTGGATTGGGGACTCCAAAACCTACGCGCACGCGGACGCTTAACAGAATTCCGATTTGGCATGGCCTTATGTAGGGGGTCGACAAAGGGACTTTTTAAAATGTACCTTCTTTTCTCCGATAAAGTTCATGGCTTTCTTGCGATTAAAGTAAAACGAAAGTTTCTTCGTCAGGGTCGTATTCGGGTCCTTTGATAAATCAGTGGTAAATTGAGACAATCAATTATCTTGAAGCTCCGTCGAATCGGTAAAGTTATGTCTCATATGGCTTACTCGCCTTTTTGACAAGTACGCACAAGACGCTTTGGTAGTAGGTGGATTATGTGACACTTCGAAATCAGGAGTAGATGATCATATTAAAATAGGCTACGATTTTTGTGTGTAGCTAATTATGCGTTAATTTGTGGTATTATTTCGTTCTTCAACCATATGGGAACAAAAATGCCAACGGAAACAAAATTTTGTATTGAGAGGTGGGTTTAGGTAAAGTTATCCTAAATATTTTTTCCGGTAAATAAGACTTTACTGCATTTATTATCTAAAAACAGTTTACAACAAAGCGTCTTCATTTTATGGAGATGCGAGACATACGTGGGTAAATATCACAGACATAGTCTAGTCAATATACCGAAAATAGGTCAAATCTAGAAAAAAATAGGGCACAAATGAAATCCAGCAATTCATCATCTACAACTATTTTGTGTCCAAATATAAAAAGTTCCCAAACGTTCCATTTGAGCAAATTGTTTTTTTTTTACAAGGTCAATGCCACTTATCCTAACTTTGTTCTTTGTGTTTTAAATACCTCTTGTATATTAAATAGGTTTAAATTGTTTTTAGATTTATGTGTATATTTTATATTTCGATGCATCCAGAGAAAAGTTACCATACGCTCTGTGATTTGATGGGCAACCTTGACTTTTTGTAAAGGTCATTGCCGGTTTTTTGAATGCATTTGATTAAATTTATACAAAATTCAGTAAATATTTTATTAAACACACATAATTGTTTTCTATTGTTAATATCTATAAAATTATACCATTTAGTAATTCTAATACTATGAAGGCTTAAATTAACTTACATCTTCAATGTTCTATATGTAACATATGTTTTGTAATTATTATTATCCCACCAACTCACCTAGTTCAAAGATATTCTCTATAAGTTACCGATCTTGTAAAACATCTATATACTTATGAAAAGAAAATGATTACGTATAATGCTGAAATATCCTGTGTACAAAAATGGGGAAAAAACTTATTAAAATAGTTTTATCTTCATACAGTAGATGAGTGACAGGACTTCGAAATACATATATTATTCTTAAGTTGTCGCGATCTTATGTTATTGTTGTGTTCGGTTGTTTTAACCTTGTGCAGCGGTTGTTAAGTTCTCCCCCGCTTTAGTTTTCTAAGAATCTAACTGCTATAGAAACGTTCATCATGGACAATGTTATCGTAATGAACTTGAGTGTACAATTGTTGAAAAGAAAAAAAAACTAAATTCATTACCTAAATACCACTGGCAATTTTTACTCTAACACCGCACGGAATATCGCCTTATCACACAACACCACAAGTCTCAAAATTCAAACTCTCTTTACGTCCAAAAGTATAAAAAAGTTGGCAGGTTTGTAGCCCTTTATAGCTTAATCATATGTTACATTTTGTAAACCCTACTGAAATATAACAACTATTTGTAAATAGCAGTAAGAGATGTTTTACCATTATTGATCCCCTGAATTGAAAGGCTATTTTCCAATTGTTGTTAATTGTAAACAGTTTGTCTTGATTAGTTTATTAGATTACAACGTTCTGGTGGAATGAATATTTAAGACTTGATGAATAATTGTTTCTTTTTCAGCGTGACCTAATGTTCATCTATTATTATCCTTCATCTCTATCTTATTACGAAGGTCGTTCGTTCCAGAAATGCTATGAGCAATCCTAAATTGGAAGCATTTTAAATTACACAACGTCAATCACAAATGGGTCAATCTTTTTCTGTCACTTGAGTTTGTTAATTTTAACCATTTTGATTGCTTTGCTGTGGTATCCGAATAAATATTTATACAATTATAATAAATTGACTTTGCCCCAGATGTGCATATCATTATTACTTTCTTTAATGATGATTGATGGTCTATATGCTAGTTTGCTAGTTCCTCTTGTGAAACGTTTATAACTATAGGAATGGTTTTATCCATGATATTGTAAGAAGTTCTCACCAACGTTATAAATTTTAGACACCGTTTCAGTGGATTTGCATCTAGATGAAAATGGTTGGGCGTATTAATGTAAACAAAGATATGATGATTCAGTTACGGTAGTGTGACTATGCACTTCATTTCACATCCTATCATGGAAATACGTAAAGCTTCTTTCTGTCGCGCTGAGAATAGTTGTTAGGTCGGCTGCATTAGCAGTCACATTGTATTAATCGTTTAAGCAATCAATAAAACACAACAATAAATCAAGCAAGTAGGTCTCCTTGTCTGATAACTCTCTGAATTAGAAAGAAATGTGAAAAACAACAACATCAACAGCAGCACAACATTGTGTTACTTTTGACTATGCAACCTTGTCTTTAAGATCTTAAATCAGTTCTTTACAGAGCTGGCCCAAAGTTTAAAATCTCAAATATTTTATAAATAAAATTCCCCGAAAGGGCATCAAAAGCCTTTTGACAATTTATCAGAAAAGGCAACCCAGAAACATATTTTCGTCGGTATTTTGTATAATATCATATATGAATTTAATGTTCTAACCAATGAATTATTGTCTTTTCTGAAGAATGTTTGATCCTTACTTTTCACTTGATATTGTTTTATTCTGTTGCTATGCCTCCCGAGCCAATTTTATATAGTGTTTAAGCGAGCTATAGGCATCAGATTTAATGGTTTGATTTTCTTTCGTATACAGGTTATTACTCCCAATGTTTGGCTAAAGAGTAACTCACAAGACTAAAAATCTCTAAAAAAATAAAGATCGAATAACTGAAATGCCATTATTGTAAAATACTGAACAGTGTAGTAAGTGCTAAGGTACTTGGACTTTCTCTATTAATCATATTTCCAGAACAGGTGCGGCTTCTTGAAGGCTAATTAGACGTTCTAAATGGTTACTCCTACGTTTCGACAGTTTAGGTATATCCGATACAGTTATAAAACCATTTAATAACTCATATACTGAATCCATATCATCTATGTTGAAAAAAAAGTCTGCTAGTTCATTCAGTATTTTGCGTGGTTTAATATAAAGTTGTATTTTTCCTTTTAAAGTTATTGTTTTAAAGGCACATTTGTTTATTCCAATATACAAAAAGAATTTAGTTTTATCACCACTTTGTTTCCACCTGGCTTTCGATCTTATAACATGGCTTGAAACCTTTTCGTTTTGAAAATGTTTAGTTCATCGCTAAGCAGTTCTGTTTGATGAATTTGTTCATTATTTTTTTTATCGTTCATTATTTTGTTATATTTTTCTTTTATTTCTTCTTACATATTATCTACAGAAAATATCCTGTCCTCGAATTTTCATTTGCAGGGTTTCGAGAAAGAATCGATCATTTAAAGAACATTGCGGTTGGTCTTCTGGAATAAATCCATTTTCTTAATTATGAATAGGGAAGCCACATTGCTTTTTCACTTCATATGTTGTTCATTATTTTTTAAGCATTAGTGTCTTTCAACAATGAGTTATAGTTTGTTCCAATAACTCATTGATTAAAATTCTTACATTATTAGACAGTGGTCAGGTTAATGGCTCGGTTTTATTAATGTGTTCGCCACATTTACTAACATAGATTGAGATAAAGGGAAAAATAACTACGCTTTCGGTATTAGTATACGCAATCTATATTGTTTTTAATAATTGGTATATTCACAGACTGAATCAATGTATTTTTTTTCTGTTATCTTTTAAAAAGGGTTTCTTAAGCCTTTTAATTGTTTAAGTGTTTGTAATTATTATTATGAAGTGACGTGTGTTAAACATGATAAAAGGTGCAAGTAACTAAAGTAACTTTGCTTTTATTTTATTACAATATCTTTAACATGTACAGTTTCAAATATGTTTTTATATAAAGGGGATTATCCTCGTAGGGGCCATACAGGGATGATAGTAAACTTGTTATCTTTTATTTTCATATCTAGAATTACGAAGTTTCCCTTAGTGACCGATGTTTTTTTTCAATCCTAAAGTAATGTTTATATTAATTAGGTTTATCGTTCCACCAACAGTATTTTATTTATCTGGAGACTACACCCAGTCACATTATCATGACACCGGGCCAACCAGTCGTGGAACTACCCTTATATTTGTTTGAGCGTTAGCAAGGGAGCTATACCACTACCATTTTAATGACTTTGGTATGTCGCGGCCGGTGATCGAATCCAGGGTCTCCCATACCTGGAGCCGACGCTCTACCGATTGCGCTACCAGGTGTGGTCAGTTTTACAGTAAACATCATTGGATGTTAATATATAAACAACCCTTGCATTTTATGTATGGCAGTGTAGATACCGTTGCCATTCCCAATCAGTGTTTATTCGTTTTGACATATAATTAGTAAAATAGAAATCCTCCAGACAATAAATATCGTATTTCTTACTCTAAAAACACATAAAAATTGTTTCATTTTTTAACCTTGAAGTTTTCTAATACTTAAAGAGAGAATGATTTATTCAGTGAATGTAAATTTGAAATAAGTGTCTCATCGTTTAAATCAGGAGCAAGGCATGTACATGTCACAGGTCGAGAACATCCAAAAAGTAACATCAGTTTACCAGACTTTTACAAAAGCACCCCATTTCACAATGGTATTAACATTTAGAATTAACTGTTGGGCAATATGATGAATATTGAAAAAATAATTGAAAAGCGAAACAGCACAATGGTGCAAAACAAATGTGCATAATTAAACAAGATGGGACAATTAAAAGAACATATAATCCCACATGTAAGATATTTTTGTATTAATGTGTTTGCTGATAAGCTAGATGGTATCACTTGTTGCTAAATGTTTTTATCTCGCCCTACATAGTATGAAGATTAAGCCTAGATTTGTTGATTAAAATAAAAAGCATCATATCACATATTCAACTTAGCCAAATGTATTTGTTTTCACAAATATTCTTCCCACAATAATTTTTTCACAAATTTCTCTATCAGAGTCATGTAACATTTTCAATCTGACTGTTACAAATTTCATCACCATTGACTCTCCATGGCAACCATCAGGTCATGGTCATTGTTCAGTAAGAAACAAAGAGAGCAGACAAGTTCACCAAACCAGAATGATGTGTTCTGTTTCCACCAGAGTGATAAGAAAACCAAACTTTGATATGAACAATATATGTAGAGCCTTGTAAATTGTAAGTGTTGCTAAAACTGTGCAAAAATGCTGTAAAAGATGACTTAAAAGTAAACAAAGTGCCATAAAGTGTCTTTTGTCCACCATTCCATTTCGAACTAATTTGTGTTCATTTTGTGTTACACTACAACTGGCTGAAAGTATTTAAGTGGAAAGGTCAAAATCAAACATAGTAGCCTGGATAGTGTCAAGTTATAAGACTTTTTAAATAGAATACAATCAAACAAATGATGTAATTATAATGCAGTGAAATTCAATACTGACTTGACCTTCAAGGTTGCACATGTCAATCGTACACAAGACACACCTCTTCAAGTGTTTGTTATTTACATAATTTATTTTTAATTGAATACCTGTAAAAATGGCAAAATTATGGCTCAATATATATGCATGAGTTTTTATAAGAAATGAAATAACATTAAATATTACTTTGACCTTAATATTTTCCCTTGTAAATGTTATACACTACACATCAGATAACAGATGAGCAACATGGATCAATTTGATGACATACGAATTGTGTTTATCAATTCATTTCATTTACTAGTGTTAAATGCTTCAACAAATATCTTAGCTTACTTTGATATTTGATACCAAACATCTGCCTTATATATTATAGAATAGCAAATCCTATAGTATGAAAAGCAATTAAATATTGATAGTGAGACAAGATATAAATATAGTATTGAACACTGAAAAAAGAACCACACCACCCCCCCAAAATCATGTCACACTCGCAGTCATTGTGCCAAATGGGATACAAGATGAAACATTACTGAGCTGAACAAAACAATAATAAATATTAAACCTGCTACATTTATTGTATAGTATAATCCATATCAGTATTAGCTACTGGAGTACAACTGCATTATTGCAACTGTTATTCATTTATTCCACCCAGTTAAAGAGTTGAATTTGCAATATTTGACCTGGCAAATCAGGTACTAAGACATTTTCTCGGACATGAAAGTTGTCTAACTTGATCTTTGCTGAACTTCAACTAAAGATTAAATTGTCCGATCTCTGACAGAGCATAAATTTCAGGAGCAGTCAGTTTGACCCTCTGAATGATGGCTTTTTCAAGTACTTAAGTTGGCATAGGAGTAATTTTCCTTGTCTACTATCATTCTCTCTATTCAAGCAACAGTATGCTAGGCATACCTTAAGTTGCTGATGAATCAATATTAAGGAGAAATGTATGGGCATGTGTTTATGTTCCAGTTTAGGTACAATGTGGAATTTAGAGACAATGAATGTCAATAACATGTTTATTCTTCATATTTATCGTTACTAAAAACAGATACATTTTGACATTTATGTAATGAAGAAAAGTTTTAATTTTATTTTTTCACTTTTAGTTTGCTTAGTAAAAACTGATCATGTTTAGGCTGGGAGCTGTCTGATCAGGATCTGCATTATTTGCTGTTCACTCTATAGCAATATTATTTGTTAGCTTGGTATTAAGTTCTTATTATTATTTGTATTTCTTAATTGTTAATGTAGCAGGTTGGGTGTTAACCTTTAGCTTGCTAAACAAACATATTTATATGACTTTGGCAAATATTGTAGATCCAGATCAGTCAGCTCCCTGCTGGTAACTGACAGATCAAGATTTGCACTTTTTGCTGCTGAATCTCTAGCAATATGTCTAGTCAACTTTGCATTTAAATATTAAGAAGATGACTAAGAATTAGTCTGGGATATTAACTTAGCAAGCTAAGGGTTAAGTTACAGTGATTGATGATGGAAGTAAAGCCTCCCTATACACAGAACGAAACACTTTCTTTTTCTCCTTACAGGTGCAAAACACATTTAACTTGACATTTTTAAAACACACACATTGTCAACATAGATTATTGTTTTATTTTTATCATAAAAAACAAATAATGAACTCAGAAGTATAAAATAAAGATAACTGATAAAAAGACTGCACATATTTTATATGAATAATTGATAAAGATAAATTTCAATCCAACATCTAGCAATATATTGTAAACTTATCATAAATAACAAAAATAATGAAGCTAAAATAACAATGACAAAAAAAATTAATGTCACTTTAATATATATGTTGACATAATAGTTCTAATTACACCGTTGATAACTTCTGCATACCATAAAACACGGCAACAAAAGATTGCTCTGTCATGGTTATTAAATAAAGATTTAAAAAAATTAAGCAGTTCAACTATTTCCAAAATATGACAGTGTATGATCATTGTTGCTTTCATTTCATCATTGATATACAATACATGTATACTTTGCAAATTATGACAGATATTTGGTTCTCTATGAAAATATAAAAAAAACATTTTTTTGTTTTTAATTTCAAATTTGAATCTTCTAACAATGCTTTTTAATAGTGTAGAACCAGTGTTTGGTTTGTATTTACATACATATATGCTGGATTTATTGTCTTGCTCATTGATAAATGTTTCTGGAGAGAATGTGAGCCAATTCTGGTATTTTCATGTCCTTCTCAAACTATTATTACTGCAGAGAGTCATTAAGTAAAAGTACACATTGGTTATGTTACAGCAATGTTACTACAATCATGTTGACATAAGAAAGGTTAATACAGCAATAAAGACCCAAGAAATCATGCATTCTAAGCCCCTAATTATCTATCCTGACAGATGATGACGATGATTAAAAATTTAAGGCCAACTAATATCTAAAAATGAATCAGTTAAGACAATTAATCTTGAACATGTCTCAGAGCTTTTCAAAGGACCTCTGACAGGCTTTAATATACTGACAACCAAATTACATATTTTTTAAATTCTAAGACTTTGACTGTTACAGGTATTGTTATTTTACTTAAGTATTTATTTAAAAGATGGTAAATTAAACAACAGGTGCAGTTGCTTATCTATTAATTAGTGAAATAACTTTAATCTTTGTTAGTATTTGGGATGTTCATAAATATGACAAGCTAAATGTAAGATAATCTAGAGATCACATTGAGGCTGTTTCGTCTATCAGCCTAGCCATGGCACCCACACACCACCATGCAGGGAGGGGTCTGCATGCTTATCTGGCGGTCTGTTTACTGGTTCTACCGCAGAGCTTGCAAGTATTTCAAGACGCTGCAATATGTCCTTCACTTTATCCTCATTACCTTCAGCAATATTGTTATATTCACATGGATCTGATGGGATATGATACAAGCATGGCTTTTTCTCAGGTTTGCAATTTGTTGTATAGTTTTGTGGTCTGGGTCCACAATCAATGTTGTATGGGGTAAAGGGAGCATTGCTTCTGTTACGATTATATTTCACTGAGTAGTAATACTGAGCTTTGTAGTCATATTCATTCTGCTTCTCAAGCAATGTTTGATGTGAATCAATTCCTGCCTCCGATTCTGGTACTTGACTGGGAGGTGTACAAGGATACCAGTCATCATTTCTACCCCCTGAAATATCTCCCTGAATCAACTTGTAGTCCCCAACTCTGATGGCAGAAAAATGACTCTTGGGATCTATGTTGTGAAGAAGCTCCGTCCTCACATTACTGGTGTTAAAACTCAGCATCTCCCACAAGTTGATGCCATCAATCAGTCCGAGGTCAACAGGGTTGCCCCCGGCAACATGGTACAGCGTAGGCAGCCAGTCACTGACATGGATCATGTGGTCAGACTTGTAGTGGGTTTTCTTCAAAAGAGGGCTGTGCACAAAGCCCACCCCATGCACCCCTCCCTCCCATAGGGTGTTTTTGGTGCCACTGTAAGCAGAACAGTCTTAAGTCAGCGATGCTGAACAAGAGTCAGATACATGTATCATTTCAAAACAGCTGATGGGTTTGACAGTAATATTATAAACTGACCCTTAGCATTATCAAAGACTCAAGCTGAAAGTTTTACATTTATAGGTCATGCTGATAACTTTCAGAGCTATTGTATGGTTATAATAGTTTGTTTTATATATTTATTAGTAAAAGTTAGATCTCATGTATTTTAAGTGACATGTTTGAGCAAACAAATAAATAAATTTAGGCCTGGATATGGGCAGGATACATTTCATACATCTCACTGATATTATAAATGCCAGTCATATTAATGCTACATTAAGTTTAAGAATACATGTATTAGGAAAAGAAACTTTCTTATGTCTGAAATACAATGTTTCAAGTTGTAAAACATAAATCTTTCATATTGCAGTCAGCTGGAATGTTGCCACATACATGGTACAATTCAGGTAGAAATGTAAACAACCAGTACCCACCGCAGAGGAAAGTTGCAGGCTGCATTGCCGTCATAGTTATTAGCTGGTCCCCCATTATCTGTGGTGAAGACAATAACTGTATTGTCCATCATGCCAGCGTCCTGCAGGGCACCAACAACTGCACCCACAGAGTCATCAAGGGCAGCTACCATACCTGTAGATGTGACACAGACATAATTATGTGAAGGTGAGATGGGCCGTGTGACATGTGTAAAAAAAGTGCAAGAAAATTTAAAAACTCATACACTAGATAATAAACAGTTAAATTTAAAACAATAGTTATTATGACGAGTTCTGCTTTACAAATTACCTAGAAAGAAAAACAAAATTGGCATAAATATCAATAGCAGAGACTTATGCTTTGATCATGTTCACTTAAAACTACATGCAAAGCCAGATCATACCTTCACCATATGCATTATAATTATAATGAATAAAAGTAAGTTATCTGCTTACAATTTCATGCAAACATAACAAGACATGGTGAAAGAGACATAGCAGCAAATAGTGTAGACACTGATAAGACATTTCCCAGCAGAGGTTGGCTGATCAGGATCTACACTATTTACCTAGGCCTGATCAATTAGTGGTGAGCAGGTGAAGCATTAAAGGTCAAGTCACCTGCAAACTTCCTGCGTTTAATGTTGGCAATGTAAGGGAAGCGGTTGGTATATGCGTCCGGAGCTTGGATAGTATCTGGTCTATTCCCTGCATGGACAGCCTGGTAGGGAAGGTACAGGAACAGGGGCTGATAGGAGAAGATAATGCTTTGGTTAATTTAAACACAAGTTGCACCACTACAATTCAGGTCACTTAACTAACTTCCAGTCTATTGGAAGAGGATAACTGCAGATAATACAGCAGATTAGAAGAATAAACAAAAGGCTGAAATATCTACCACTCATAATGCATGTCATTGTTTATTCTTTTTGTAAACTGTTATTTGTATGCATGCTATTTACAGAGTATACCTCATATACAAATCAACACACACAAATAAACAGGAGTAATAACATTTTCTGCTTACGCATAAAAAACCTACAAGTTGGTTTACACTTAGTTTTACAAAGTATTTTGTTATAAGCTATAAGTTCATAATATATTCTTGTCTAATTACGAGGTTTCTTAATCCCATCTTATAGAATTATAACACATTGTAATTCAACATGCTTTTTAATATTGGGATGCTACTGATATAATGAAAATATATCTTTGACATTCAGCTTTACTTTACTAAGCTGTTTTAGCATACAATGACAGTTTAATCACTTTATCAATTAAGTGCTAATTAATTTTTGTCAATTTTCAGTCAGGATTTATGACAAATATGCAAAGATATTGTTAAATCAAGTAATAAAACAGAAGTTTTTGCCTGTTTGATGAAAATGCAAACATCTTGTACCTTAGTGTCAGGTAAGGCCATATTAAAATGTTGCACTTACTCTTGCACCTTAGAAAATAATTCAAAAGTCACCGCCTCAATCTTTGGGCATGTAGCTGTAAACTATTATCTACTGGAAGCTATGTCATCGAAGCAAAAAGCATTAGAAAGCTGACTGACAGATCATTTCAAGGTGGTAACTGTTGGGTTTGCTCTATTTGTAAAATGACTGGTCACAGATTTGTTCTCCCTCTTACATTTGTCTTAAATTGTGAATATCTTTGTCCTGTGCCTATTCAAGGTTTAGTATTTGTTGCAATGCTCTGAACTTTGTCATGTTTTTCGCTTATTATTGAAATATAAGACATTTTCAGTCTTACTTTTTTATTACTTGAGTGATTGTTACTAGTTAAAATGAACTGATGCTGTATATGCACATTACCCTGGACTTGTCATGGGTGTGTATAAGGTTGATGGTATGGTTGGTGTACAGCTCCGTGGAGTAGCCTGTTGTATTGAGCACCTTCATGTTGGCACGGAAATCTAGTCCAGAGTAGCCCTGGCATAATAGAACAATAAATATATCTTTATCTGCTTTATACATGTTGCTGCATTTATCATTGGTACAACAAAAAAACACACATCTACATCTGTTAAATATAAGTTGCTGTGTTTGTCATTGGTACAACAATAAACATATCTATATTTGTGATATACATGTTGCTGTATTTATTGCTGGTACAACAATAAACATATCTATATCTGCTATAAATATTTTGCTGTGTTTGTCATTGGTACAACAATGAACATATCTATATTTGTGATATACATGTTGCTGTATTTATCATTGATACAACAATTAACATATCTATATCTAATATACATATTGCTGTGTTTGTCATTGGTACAACAATGAACATATCTATATCTGCTATATACATATTGCTGTGTTTATCATTGGTACAACAATGAACATATCTATATCTGCTATATACATGTTGCTGTATTTATTGCTGGTACAACAATAAACACATCTATATCTGCTATAAACATATTGCTGTGATTATCATTGATACAACAATAAACATGTATATATCTGCTATATACATATTGCTGTGTTTATCATTGGTACAACAATAAACATGTATATATCTGCTATATACATATTGCTGTGTTTATCATTGGTACAACAATAAACATGTCTATATCTGCTATAAACATATTGCTGTGATTATCATTGATACAACAATAAACATATCTATATATGCTATATACATATTGCTGTGATTATCATTGATACAACAATAAACATATCTATATATGCTATATACATATTGCTGTGTTTATCATTGGTACAACAATGAACATATCTATATCTGCTATATACATGTTGCTGTATTTATTGCTGGTACAACAATAAACACGTCTATATCTGCTATAAACATATTGCTGTGATTATCATTGATACAACAATAAACACATATATCTGCTATATACATGTTGCTGTGTTTATCATTGGTTCAACAATAAACACATCTACATGTATATCAGCTATACACATGTTTCTGTCTTTGTCATTAGTAGAAAAAATAATAGAAAATCAATAACCTGTATAATAACTAAATTAAGGTGTCATCCGCCAGTTTGGACCAGACTTTTGTTCTGGAAAAACACCCCAACAAAAACAACAATATTAATTTTACCTTACACAAAAGACTGTTTATTGATGTCCTACATCCATATGAAAAGTGCAGCACAACACCCCACTTGTCATTACAAACAGGCATTTCCTTTCCAAAGCCACGCTGCACAGTTAGCCATTTTTAAATCATAGAGTCCACTCTGACATTGTTATCTATTTTTAGCGAAAATGCCTTTATATATAGATTATAAAAGAATGAACATTTAGAGCTAGTTTTTGGTGTTTTTTTTTACGATTTGTACTGTGTAACAATTAAGGTAGTGTTCAAAATCTTTTTTTTTTAGACTTAAGAGTGTATGCAGAAATTATACACTATGTCCCCCAAAATGTGGTTTAGGTTTTGTTCATTGTCGTTGATAGAAGCCAACTGCTAGAATACCACCTTTAAATAGTTATCAGTTATAAAATAAGTGGAAAGGTTTTTAAAATACATAGATCTTGATCAGACATCTTCCAGGGAAGACTTGCTGATCTAGATCACACTTTTGCTGAAGGTTAACCAATGAGTGCTAAACATTGAAGTTATACACATTAACTAAACACCACTGTTACTCATAAAATATAGAAGTACAAAAAAAAATGAGCGAAAGTGGTGTTTGGATTATATGTAGGATATTCCTGTTAGGAACATTGGTTGGTATAAAAGTGTATCACTTGAATAATCAACTCACATCCACATCGACATGTGTGTAGTAGTCCTCCTTACCAGTCCAGTAGCCGTAATGAGTGTCAAACCCACGGTTAGTAGGCAGGTACGACTCCTGGAAGAACCCCAGGTGCCACTGGAACACATTCGTTACATATAATGATAACAGATAAGATATAAAACCGTATAAGATATAAAACCATATAAGATATAAAACCATATAAGATATAAACCATATAAGAAATAAAACCACATAATATATAAAACCACATAAGATATAACAAGAGGGCCATGATGGCCCTTAATCGCTCACCTGATGACACAGGCTTTTAGTAGGCTCAAATCTGGCATAAGGTAATTAAGAGATCTTTGGTAAAGATCGGACTATTAGTTTGGCCACTGGATTGATAACATTTTCTAGAATTTGACCAAGAAACCTACTGAATCCACATGACCCACCTCAAAACATATGTAAGATTTCATACTGGCAAACATGCTGGCCAAGTTTGGTGACAAAATAATATATTCATCCTAGATTTGATGAAGACATACAATCTAATCAAGTTTGGTGAAGATTGGACCATAAATAGGGCCTCTAGTGTGTTCACAGGCTTTTGCTAAGATTTGACCGTGTGACCTACTTTTTTTTGACCCCACATGGCCCAAAAATGAACTCATCCAAGATTTTATGCAGACAAACATTCTGACCAAATTTGGTGAAGATTGGGCTATAAATGTGGTCTCTAGTGTGTTCACAAGCTTTTTCTAAGACTTGACCTACTGACCTACTTATTGACCCCAGTTATGAACTCATCCAAGATTTCATGCAAGAAAACATTCTGATTAAGTTTGGTGAAGATTGGGCCATTTATGGGGCCTCTAGTGTGTTCACAAGCTTTTTCTAAGATTTGACCTAGTGATCTACTTTTGACCCCACATGACCCAATAATGAACTCATCCAAGATTTCATGCAGACAAACATTCTGACCAAGTTTGGTGAAGATTGGGCAATAAATGTGGCCTCTAGTGTGTTCACAAGTTTTTTCTAAAATTTGACATAGTGACCTACTTTTTGACCCCAGGTGACCTAATAATGAACTCATCCAAGATTTCATGCACACAAACATTCTGACCAAGTTTGATGAAGATTGGATAAAAATTGTTGCCTCTAGTGTGTTCACAAGCTAAAAAGTTTACGCCGGATGCCGGACGAAGCGGTATCACAAAAGCTACCCTTGAGCACATTGTGCTCATGTGAGTTAAAAACAGATAAAATATAAAATCATATAAGATATAAAAAACAGACAGTAAACATTATTTTTTATTTTAAAATTGCTTTTAAAACTGTTTTGGTTAAGATTTATTGCAGAATGAAATGAGAAAAAAAAATCAATTGAGAGTTAAGTATCTTTTACAATGTTGCTAGATTTTCAATTAAATGAACATGACTATTTTCCTTGCTTTACACAGTATATTATAGTGAAAATTATTTGAAAAAGGGAAAATATTCTGAAAATATTCTGAATAAATATAAGTACATGTACTTCAAAGTGTTAACGTTAATGTAAGACTTTTATATATGACTATTCAAAATTAATAATTACGCAGAAGGAAAGTTTATAATGTTAAGATATGTAATTCATTATAAAATGTAAGGAATTGTCATCAACACACATGTAATTTAATAACAAGGGATGAATGCAAAATACTTCTCTAAATTAAGTAAAATTTTGACAACAACATATGTGTGTGCATGCATATGTATGTTTATATGTTTATATTTGTTTTTTTGGCTATAATATAAAAGTAATGTTTAGGCAAATAAAATATGTTAAGCTATAAAAACTGACTTAGTCACCTTTTCTTGTATAAGAAATAACAATGACTATTTGAGATAATAATATATGCCTCATTAAAATGGATAAAATAAATTCCCACACCAATCAACCATAAATCTAGTACTAATTTATTCAAATCCTTGTATTCTTTATACTTATTTGTGGATACAAATTATGTGCTAAAATGGCAATTACCAATTACCAAAAAATCCTTAAATGACAAAGTACATATTATAAATAGAGATGATAACTGACTAATGAAAATGTACTTAATTACATGTATTTTAATGTTATTTAGCCCTATAACAATATATTTACTTAGTAACCCTCTGGTCTTTTGTTTGTTTTAATAAATGTCCATGTCAGGGTTGATATAAACAGAGACTGAGCAGTAAATAGTGTTGATCCTGATCAGACAGCAGGTAGCTGGCTATTCTGGATCTACAGTATGTACCTAAGCCTTATATATATGAGAACAGCAGGTTAAAAGTTAACACTGCATTAAAATAGCCTTGATGTGAAAAGAACTTGTTTTTTAGCACATCATTGTCTGTTACTTAAAGAGTACCTCTGAAAGTATTTAAGAAAGATGACACTTTGAAGCCAATAATAAGCTAGCAATTGACACACTAGAAGTATTTTCTGGCACAAATTAACTCATCGACAGCAAGGTTGTAGTAGAAAAATAACATTTTATGTCTAGCTTTTGTTGCATATTTTTTCAAGTGAGCAAGTAATAATTTACATTTCTAAATGTATTATGTCTTCGTGATGATAAAAAATATGTATGCCCTATTACATAAGATATGACATACTGGCTAAGCATTTAACCATCTATCCTTACCACTCACTACATGAATGCATTCATATCTTTAATACACAGTACTCAACAAAAATTATGGTACATTGTTAATCCCCATTTAGCCTAACAGCTATTGTCATATTCAATAACATACAACATCTAATATTTACCATATGGCACAATCAAAAATAAAAGAATTAAACAATTATTACTGCCATAATGTTTTCCAATTAACACATCAATAACTCAATAAATGCAAGATTTATTTAATATGTATGTTTTCAAGGTTCCAAACAGGCTCAGTGCAAAAACGATGGAATTAACTCCTTAATCAAAAAAACTGTCAGTTACTGGGAAAGGCTCTTGCTAATGACCTGACCATCAAAGAACTGCCATCAGCCAGCTGCTGCATGCTCTTAGTAATTGACATTCAGAAACCACTGAAAAATCTTCTAAATACCTCACTTGCAAATCTATAAATATAATTTGATAAAAACCATGGCATAAACTTCCTATATTTTGCTTCAGAAAAAATACCAAGGTTGCTTTTCTTTAAATCTCATTTTTGTTAATTTTATATTTACTTGTTACTAGTGTTTTATTTTCATACATGTATAATTATACAAATTTACCCATGGTATAATAGGTAAGTGATGCTTCAACATTTTACATATATTTTTGTGTAAAAAAGGCACATTAAAGCTCGGCCAATTCCAAGTGGAAAAGAAAAGAGGGAAAGGGCACTGCCACACATGTTTAGACAATGGGCTTTTTTCAGTTTTAACTTAAGGTCACATCCTGGCATATGGAGTTGTCAATCACTCAATAATTTGCAGACAAATGGCAGGAAGTGGAATAATCGCTTCATTTATCAATTTTACAGAAACTCACAACCAATAAAGTGAATCAAAAATAAATGTTATATGACTGATTCTGTAAAATATGAATCTGTATTAATAAATATTTCATTGGCTAACCTGAATATGAGGAAATTAATATCTGCACTACTATTTCCCCGAGCTACAGGTCACACTCATACAAGGAAACTATACTCGAAATTTATGGTGGCCAGTAAAAAATCCTCTAGAACAAATACCCTCAGTAACATTAGTGCAGGTGGTCAATTACCCCCCTCCTCTCATACCTCACATATGGCAGAGTGAACAAACACTTTCAGTCCATTTTGCCAGGGATGATAAACACTTTTAAATGGAATTTTTTTTGTTTATTGAAAGATTTGTGAAACTAAATGTATAATACAAGCATATACCGAAATAGAAACAAGTTACGGAAAATATTAAGACAGGAAGTTATTAATACTGCCTTAACATGCAAAAAGAACATCAATCATATTTAAATATTAGTAGAAAAGACATCAAAGGTAAGACTTTAGACACTGGCTGAGGTTATCAAAATCTAGCAATTAACATCCTATCAGTTTGTCTATTATAGTTTAATTTAAAAAATGTTTGATAATTAAGAAGATAATTTTTAACCAATAACTAGTGCTATTTTTGGAGCCATCATGTACATGTTGATGCTTATTTTTAATGTATAAAAATCAATTTTAAAGAACTTTAACACTTATTTTGGCATCCTGAAATATGTGGTTATGACATTCAAAGAGAACAGCAACATTAATAGATTTGACTAATAAAAATGCTGAATGCTTAAATGCTATGGATACAAACAAGAGCTGTTCTGCAAGTTAATAGACAAAATTGATGAAATGCAATCAGCTTTGCCCCAAAACTCTTTCCTACTCATAGTTAAATATTTCTCAAATTTATTTATAATACTATATATTCAAATGTCACCATGCCAAAATAAAATAGAGGGTAATTGTACACCATTATTAACATCGGCTGGGCATATAATTGTTTTCATTCATGTCAAATAAGTGATTGATGTGGGGTGATTGGTGTGGGTGATTGATGTGGGGTGTTGGTGTGGGGTGATTGATGTGGGTGGTTGGTGTGGGGTGATTGAGTGGGGTGGTTGGTGTGGGGTGATTGATGTGGGGTGGTTGTGTGGGGGATTGATGTGATGTTTGTGGGTGATGGTGTGGTGTGTGGTTCTGATGTGGTGGTTGTGTGTGGTGTTTTGTGGTGTTTTGGTGTGTGGTGGTTGGGGGTGTGGTGATTGATGTGGGGTGGTTGGTTGTGTGCTTGCTGTGGGGGGTTGTGTGGGGCTTTGTGGGGTGGTTGTGTGGGGTTTGCTGTGGGTTGGTTGGTGTGGTTGGGTTTGTGTGTGGTTGTGTGGGTGTTTGTGGGTATGATGTGATGGTGGTTTGGTTGTGTGTGGGTGTAATTGATGTGGGGTGGTTGGTGTGTGGTGATTGATGTGGGGTGGTTGGTGTGGGGATTGATGTGGGGTGGTTGGTGTGGGGTGATTGATGTGGGGTGGTTGGTGTGGGGTGGTTGGTGTGGGGTGATTGATGTGGGGTGGTTGGTGTGGGGTGATTGATGTGGGGTAGTTGGTGTGGGGTGGTGATTGGGGTGGGTGGTTGGTGGGGGTTGAGTGGGGTGGTTGGTGTGTGGTGATTGATGTGGGGTGGTTGGTGTGTGGTGATTGATGTGGGGTGGTTGGTGTGGGGATTGATGTGGGGTGGTTGGTGGGGGTGATTGATGTGGGGTGGTTGGTGTGGGGTGATTGATGTGGGGTGGTTGGTGTGGGGTGATTGATGTGGGGTGGTTGGTGTGGGGTGATTGATGTGGGGTGGTTGGTGTGGGGTGATTGATGTGGGGTGGTTGGTGTGGGGTGATTGATGTGGGGTGGTTGGTGTGGGGTAATTGATGTGGGGTGGTTTGTGTGGGGTGATTGATGTGGGGTGGTTGGTGTGGGGATTGATGTGGGGTGGTTGGTGTGGGGATTGATGTGGGGTGGTTGGTGTGGGGTGAGTGGGGGTGTTGTTGGATCCTTCAGTTACCATTGTGATTGGTGTTGCTTTCTGTAGTTTGTAGTTAAAGATCATATCTGCACCAGTGACTGTGGCATCTGACAGACACACACTTGCAATGTGTTTTATGTTAAAATGTGAGTAATATATTTTTCATACATCTATTCTGAACATTCATAACACTTCAGGGCTAAGGAGGCAGTGCCAAGCTAAAGGGTGAGATGCATGCACGGAAGCATCAAGAGCATTTGCAGTGCTGAAATATCTTGTAATACTCTCCCTGTACCCTAGTATATTGGAAATAAGTAACATTGAACAAAAGTGACCCAGAATCTTGCAGTAAACTGGTGTATGAGATCTATGTTCAACAAAACCCTAAACTTCTGCTTAAGTCAACTATATTGAAAGTCATGTTTTATTGTAAGAGATAAGATGATACATCTGACAAAAACTCTATGCATGACAGTGTATCTCAAATAACTTTTCAGTATCTCAACATGTGACTGTGTGATGAGGTCATCGATTTTCTTGTTCAAATCATTGAATACAACAAAAGTAACAATGCTCATATATTATACTTGCAGGGACAATTTAATGGTAGTTTCAACATAGATTGGTTATTACTATAAGAACAAGCATTTGATAGTATTGCGGGCAATACAGTAGTCCCCTACCGGTCCCTCAAAAAGTTCTTTAATTATCATACGCTCCTGTTTATTGCCATTTACAATTAATTTGAGGTTGAAGTCTGTATTTGTATAATTATGGCTTAAAAATGAAGTAATAAACAAGGAAATCTACAGATACATATACAAGTCAGCCTGAGCTAAGGGACACCTGAGAACAGCAGACACCTGCTTTCAATGGACCCATCAATATTCCCCAGGTAAATCGTTCTATAATTGACCTGTAAACAAAGGACACCTGTCATCTGTGGACAACGTAGTTGGGGTTCACATAAATTTTTTTAATTCACCTGGCCTAAATAATTGTTAACTTATCATGACATTTATTTTTGGCCTTTATTTAAGGTATGAGCACCTTAATGCGCTATCCAAAACTTCACGATTTTGCTGCAAGGTCATGCTGTGACCTTGATCTTCAAGGTAGCTACCCAAATGTTATGCGCGACACGTCATCTAAATATGGTGATCATTTTTGTGAAATAGTTGTAAAATCTGACTTCAAATAACAAAGTAATGGGCCGGGCACGATTTTGCTGCAAGGACATGCTGTGACCTTGACCTTCAAGGTAGCGACCCAAATGTTGCGCATGCATATCGTACACATTGCTACCTATTAACATACTAAGTTTCATGTGCCTAGCTTTAATAGTTTTTAAGTTATCAAAGGATCCAGATTTTTAGCAGACAGACAGACAGACGGATAGACTGACAGACGGAGGGTAAACCTATGAACACCTGTAGGGGACTAAAAACAAGATAAATGTCATGGAAGAACCCCTACCCTTAAAGGTGGTATCAGACAGTTTGGACAAAAACTATTTTCATTTAACACCTTAGTAAACCATTGTTTTTTAATATATCTTGCAAATTGTTGTTTATCGCTATCTTACATCTGTTTGAAAAGTGAACCATAATGCCACAATCATCTTTATAAACATGTATTTCCTATCTAAGCCACGCTGCACAGTTAGCTATTTTTAAACCGAGAAAACCATCTGTGACCATTGATGTTATAGCTCATCCATATCATCCGCTGTAACACCGATGTCTATTTTTAGCAGGAATCCCAATCATTCTTAATGATAGATTTGAAAAGAATGAACATTTTTAGTGAAGATTAATGAGTTTTATTTCCCTAAAATTGAGATACAGCTGAAAATCATCAATGCTTAGCAAATGTTGTTTTTTCTGTAGAAGTTATGCGCAAACACCCAAAACAGCGGATATTGTTACATATATTAGATATCGGCAAACTGTCAGTTACCTTTAATAAGTTTTTGTGTCTAGACCATGACTCAAATCATTGTTGTTAGGGGCTATAGAGTTATTACAGAATAAAGGAAGTGGGCATAAGTTAAAGGATATGCATACAATATATCTTAGAAAGTGCACTTTTAGAGGATGTGTATTTGAAGCATGTACCTTGCCTACAATGTGTGTTGAATATCCCAGTGTCTTTAAGTATTGTCCCATGGTAGTGTAGTTTAGTGGGAGACCCCAGGGTTCAGGGGCAGATATGACATAGTGCTGCAGCCCTGCAACAAAAGGAACACCTGATGTCATCGAACATGGTCTTATACAGACAGTTACAGTAGTCTAAGGACAGAAGGCTATGTAGGAAAGTTAACACCACTAAACACACCTAGTGAAACAGAGAGTCTGAATAGCAACACAGGATGGATTTGAAACATCATGGTTAATAAATCTCCAATAACATCATAGCATCTAATAACTGAACAGTTGTAAAGGTTTTGTGCATAGCTAACACATGTCAATTTGCTGTT
This sequence comes from Sinonovacula constricta, assembly GCA_007844125.1. Taxonomy (NCBI): domain Eukaryota; kingdom Metazoa; phylum Mollusca; class Bivalvia; order Cardiida; family Solecurtidae; genus Sinonovacula; species Sinonovacula constricta. Next base: position 66,357,589 of record CM017558.1, on the reverse strand, counting down.
TACATGTATTATACAAAACAGATTTAAAACTGTGTGTTTACGTTAAATGATATATCTGACAGTTTGCTTAGGTAAAATGCATGTCATAATATATGATGCATGTTTAGGGGAATCTTGGCATTATTTCTACATAATCTCATACTACAATCTAGGCCAAGACGAATACTACCTTGGTTGTTAGACAGTACAATGTTAAAAAGTCACTTTTAATCTCCATTCTCTCCAAATCTTGTTATAAGAACAATGGGGTATGCTGCTAAAAATAGACCTCGACATCACAGCGAATTACTCCAACGGTCATATAACATGATCTCAAAAGTAAGTGGTCACGTGGCTTTCTTAGTAAATAGCTAACTGCGCAGCATGGCTCAGACAGAAAATACCTTTTGGTTAAGACCAATGGGTGCTATGCTTCGCATTTCACTAAGATGTTGGGCATCAATAAACAGTAATTTGCGGGATCTTATCAGGTAACAAATAATTCACTTGGTGTTTAAAAGAGAAAAAATGGAGTGCAAACTGTCGGATACCACCTATAAGGTTTGGCGGGTTTATTGTCCTACCAACAACCTACATTTATTCTGCAGCAACATTTAAATGTCACTTTATGAAGGGTGCTGTAGTTCATCAATATGTACTTCATGAGAACAATAAAAAATTAATTGGTAAAGTCTGAAAAATGTCTAACAATAAATAAATAATAGCAATTAGCAAGCCTAGTGGGTAAGTGTGCTGTTTTTCTCTAAAATGTTTGAAGTTGGAATCTATCTTTAATCTTTTTTTATGTAAAGCTTTTTTCCAGATTTATTTTTATGATAATATATGTATTTTAAAGAAAGTAATCTTGCAATAAAACATCTGTCAGTTTATCAGTTTTACACTAAATCCATAAAACCCCATTTTGTTACTATCCATATTTTGGAAAATATACCGATATACTGATATCTGCTTTAAGAATGTAAGTGAAGTGCTGCAAGCACTATGATATATCTACTGCTTTGAAAAAGTGTGTATTATTTTGAGACAAATGAAAACCACAAAGTTGGAGACAAAAATGCCATTCATATTTTTGTGTTAAACAGTCTTATCTGAAATTAATATCATGTACTGCTAATGTAGTAAACAAAAGCAGAGGGAAAAAAACACCAACTGACCTAGTTTACCATGAGAGAGTAAGTCACCATCTTTCTATGCTGAATACATCACACAAGGTTGTAGATACTGTTCATGTATTCATATGTGTTCTGGTTAAAGGTCATTTATAAATTCATATTCATTAAGCCTTGCATTTGTTGCCAAATTTGAGTATAGTTGAAAAAGGCTGAACATTTGGTGGCTGCTCTGCTACTGGATGTTAACTATGTAGTTCTGCCTTCTGTTTCACATAAAATCAAGGGACTAGATAGAATTACTATTGTCACACTGGAGACAAGAGTAGTCTTACATAAATAGGTTGACAGCTTTCTGTGTAAAAGACAGTAACACTACGTAAAACTGACTGCTAACATAGTGAATAAATTTTTTTTTTTTTTTTTTTTTTTTTACATCCAATGTGTTATATAGGTGAATTTTTACGTAAAACAATGAGGTGCCATTTCATCGTCACCAAATAATACATTCAGATGGTGTACACGTGATGTAAATATAGTGCTGCCTTCACTGTGAATAGCATGCCATGCACACACCATTACAGCCACACTCAGTCACTACGATCAAGAAATGATACCAGTAACATTTGCTTATAAGGTTTTGTTAATGTTTTCTTACAACAAGCTATGAAACTGTCTTAATGCAACATAAACATTACTGTTTTGGTGTAGCATTGAATAAACTTCCTGCCATAGTTAAAAACAATCGAGGCTGACAACACACCAGGGTTAACTGTTGGCTACATTAGGGAAGGTAAGATATACAGATATGATTCAAGTACATGCAAGTTATAAAATAACAAACCTTAGGGCCCACACACTGATATCACTGATAGTAAATCCTGCTAACAAATAGCTTATGTTGTCAAGTTTGAGTCAGCCGGTGGGCTAAGAAGCTCATAGTTTGATATAGGTTGTTTGTTCAAGTCCCCTGAAATACACTATTTATTTATTTAATTGGGTGTTTTTATTTATTCATTTAAAACAGTATATATGCAAGGCCTTATTGACAGCGGACTGAAGTGCATATCAGTCAGAGAATGGGAAAAGTGCATTGAGCACATTATCACAATAGACAACACCTATTGCAGCAGATAAGATGCTTTACCATTTTATCATGTCACTAGTGGGGGATTCCAGCTTGGAGGAAGCAGAGTCAACTACAGACATAGCTGACTCTGAGACAGTGTGATTTGAAAGGGTGACTTAAAAAATAAAATAAAATAAAACAAGAGGGCCATGATGGCCCTTAATCGCTCACCTGATGACACAGGCTTTATGTAGGCTCAAATCTGGCATTAAGTAATTAAGAATTATTTACTTTAGAAATCTTTGGTGAAGATCGGACCATTAGTGTGGCCACTGGGTTGATAACATTTTCTAGAATTTTACCAAGTAACCTACTGAATCCACATTACTCACTTCAAAACATATGTAAGATTTCATACTGGCAAACATGATGGTCAAGTTTGGTGAAGACTGGGCCATAAATGTGGCCTCTAGTGGGTTCACAAGCTTTTTCTAAGATTTGACCTAGTGACCTACTTTTTGACCCCATGCGACCCAGTTACAAACTCATCCAAGATTTCATGCAGACAAACATTCTGACCATGTTTGGTGAAGATTGGGCCATAAATGTGGCCTCTAGTGTGTTCACAAGCTTTTTCTAAGATTTGACCTAGTGACCTACTTTTTGACCCCACGCGACCCAGTTACGAACTCATCCAAGATTTCATGCAGACAAACATTCTGACCATGTTTGGTGAAGATTGGGCCATAAATGTGGCCTCTAGTGTGTTCACAAGCTTTTTCTAAGATTTGACCTAGTGACCTACTTTTTGACCCCACGTGACCCAGTTACGAACTCATCCAAGATGTCATGCAGACAATCATTCTGACCAAGTTTGGTGAAGATTGGGCCATAAATGTGGTCTCTAGTGTGTTCACAAGCTTTGTCTAAGATTTGACCTAGTGACCTACTTTTTGACCCCACGTGACCCAGTTACGAACTCATCCAAGATTTCATGCAGACAAACATTCTGACCAAGATTGGTGAAGATTGGGCCATAAATGTGGCCTCTAGTGTGTTCACAAGCTTTTTATAAGATTTGACCAAGTGACCTACTTTTTAACCCCACGTGACCCAGTTACGAACTCATCCAAGATTTCATGCAGACAAACATTCTGACCAAGTTTGGTGAAGATTGGGACATAAATGTGGCCTCTAGTGTGTTCACAAGCTTTCTCTAAGATTTGACCTAGTGACCTACTTTTTTGACCCCACGTGACCCAGTTACGAACTCATCCAAGATTTCATGCAGACAAACATTCTGACCAAGTTTGGTGAAGATTTGGCCATAAATGTGGCCTCTAGTGTGTTCACAAGTTTTTCCTAAAATTTGACCTCGTGACCTACTTTTTGACCCCAAGGTGACCCAATAATGAACTCATCCAAGATTTCATGTAGACAAACATTCTGACCAAGTTTGATGAAGATTGGATAAAAATTGTGGCCTCTAGTGTGTTCACAAGGTAAATGTTGACGACGGACGACGAACGACGGACGACGGACAAAGCGGTATCACAAAAGCTCCCCTTGAGCACGTTGTGCTCAGGTGAGCTAAAAAATACATGAACAAAAAAAAAGTGAAATAAACAAACGAAACAAATATTCAAGATTAAATTAAACCAATTTCAAACATAAAGATATAGTTATAAAAAAGATTGGTGTAATCAGACTAGTCATCCCTAAAAATTACACAATAAGTGCCCAATAGACTCAGGTGAAACCACTGGACCATACTAGAACATTGAATATGACATCTCATACAGGTTACCTATCTAGTACATTACTTTAAAACTGTGTCATGAAGAAATCCTCAGTTATGTTTCTGTTTTATTGCCTAACTTAGTGACCATGGATAGACTGGCCCAAAGGTCACAGCTCAGAGGTCATGGTTGACCTATACCCATTACCTATTAACACAAGCACCATAGAACCATCAGTACCTTGCCTACAATATGTGAGAAATATCCCAGCCTCTGAAAGTGTTGGCCCATCGTTGTATGGTTCAAAGGCAGCCCATAGGGGGTGTCGGCATTGATCACTCCATGCTGTAGGCCTTCAAACCAACATTTCACAATCACTTACAAGTTGCAAGCACTTGATTTAGTTCTTAGCCTGCTTAGCACAAATTGCTAAGGTTAAGCAAATAGTTTATAACCAGATCAGCCAGCCAGCTTCCCCATAAAGCTGTTTAATCAGAATAGAAATGTTTGATCTATTTGCTGCCGAGTCTCCAGCAATATATACAGATGTAAGAAGATGCCTAAGAATGTACATGTAAACATTACTAAAATCTTGTGTTTCATGGGGCGGTTAGACAATTACTTCAACAAACACGACACAATGTCTTTAAAACATCAATGGATCCCTGAGCATGTTCACATTCTAACAGTTCAGTCCTGCCAACAAACATAACCCTGATCATTCTACATTTGCTCTGTCCTGCCAACAAACATAACCCTGATCATTCTACATTTGTTCAGTCCTGCCAACAAACATAACCCTGATCATTCAACATTTGTTTAGTCCTGCCAACAAACATAACCCTGATCATTCTACATTTGTTCAGTCCTGCCAACAGACATAAACCTGATCATTCTACATTTGTTCAGTCCTGCCAACAGACATAAACCTGATCATTCTACATTTGTTTAGTCCGGCCAACAAACATAACCCTGATCATTCTACATTTGTTCAGTCTTGCCAACAAACATACCCCTGATCATTCTACATTTGTTCAGTCCTGCTAACAAACAAAACCCTGAGCATTCTACATTTTTTCAGTCTTGTCAACAAACATAATCCTGATCATTCTACTTTTGTTTAGTCCTGCCAACAAACATAATCCTGATCATTCTACATTTGTTCAGTCCTGCCAACAAACATAACCTGATCATTCTACATTTGTTCAGTCCTGCCAACAAACATAACCCTGATCATTCTACATTTGTTCAGTCCTGCTAACAAACATAACTTGATCATTCTACATTTGTTCAGTCCTGCCAACAAACATAATCCTGAGCATTCTACATTTTTTCAGTCCTGCCAACAAACATAACCCTAAGCATTCTACATTTGGTTAGTCCTGCTAACAAACATAACCCTGAGAATTCTACATTTGTTCAGTCCTGCCAACAAACATAACCCTGATGTACTGATAAAGACTAAGTCACACATTCCTGCACAACCAACAGAATGTATTGATAAAGACTAAGTCACACATTCATGCAGAGTCAACAGGATGTTTTGATAAAAACTCAGTAACAAATCCTCTCACAGTCGACAGGATGTAATGATAAAGACTAAGTTACACATTCCTGCACATTTAACAGGATGTATTGATAACCAGACTCAGCTTCAAAAAGATCTACATCAGGTCACTGACCTGGTTCGACATTGCTTGACTTGATCAATATGTGCTTAGTAGGCCAAGAGACAAGGAATACTTTCAATCATAATTGGAAATAATATCACATCTGAAGAATGCATGACATATATATATATCAACATTTGACAATTGCCCTCAAAAGTAGTAAAATGTACTGATAACAATTTAATTGCAAAATGTTATAGACACTGATCTGAATCTACACTACTTATATAAAACAAGTCTTGTGTGCATATCAGGCTACCAGTTGATTGTGCAAACAAAATTGGTTAAGTGACTGGTACGTATCTTCCTGACACTCAAAACTATATATCATTACAAAATATTTACCTCTTAGCCTGCTAAGCATGAGGAAGGCATAGGCAAACAAGCGGGCCATGATGGTCCTTAAATCGCTCACCTGAGGACACAGGCTTTTAGTAGGCTCATATCTAGTGTCAAGTAATTAAGAGTTATTTACTTTAGAATTCTTTGGTAAAGATTGGACCATTTGTGTGGCCAATGGGCTGATAACATTTTTAGAATTTTATCTATGGCCATACTGAAACCATGTGACCAACTTAAAAACATATCCTAGTTATGAACTCATTCAAGATTTTATGAAGGCAAACATTTCGAGGAAGATTGGATAAAAACTGTAGCCCCTAGCCGGTACACAAGCTAAATTGTTGATGCCGCATGACAGATGATGGATGAAGGCATATCAAAAAAGGTCACCTAGATCACCTTGTGCTCAGGTGAGCTAAAAAGTGTAGATCCAGATCAGCCAGCTCCCAGCCGACCATTCACCAAGGCTGTAACAAAGGCGTACCTAGATGGATGGGGTGTCGGCCAGTCACCAAGGCTGTAACAAAGACGTACCTAGATGGATGGGGTGTCGGCCAGTCACCAAGGCTGTAACAAAGACGTACCTAGATGGATGGGGTGTCGGCCAGTCATCAAGGCTGTAACAAAGACGTACCTAGATGGATGGGGTGTCGGCCAGTCATCAGGGCTGTAACAAAGACGTACCTAGATGGATGGGGTGTCGGCCAGACACCAAGGCTGTAACAAGACGTACCTAGATGGATGGGGTGTCGGCCAGTCATCAGGGCTGTAACAAAGACGTACCTAGATGGATGGGGTGTCGGCCAGTCATCAAGGCTGTAACAAAGACGTACCTAGATGGATGGGGTGTCGGCCAGTCATCAAGGCTGTAACAAAGACGTACCTAGATGGATGGGGTGTTGGCCAGTCATCAGGCTACCTCTAGTGGGTGTGCAGATAGGTGATACATAATAGTTGTTTAGGATCACGCCCTCATATGCCAGACGGTCCAAGTTCGGTGTCTTTATCTCGGATCCATGGAAACCAACATCATTCCAGCCCTGATTAAACAGCAAGAGATAATGTAAATTAATCAGAGATCATGTATAATAGATAAATAATCATATAAAATAGATCAAAGATCATGTCAAATAGATCAACAAAATATCACATTTTAGTTCACAAAGACAATTAGGAGCGGAGATTGTTTTAATGGTGGTATACGGCAGATTGGACCAAGTTTTACCCCCTCAAACAACCATAGTAATTATTGTTGCCTGAAAAGCTCCCATGTAATGATGTTAATTGATATCCTATATCTATGTACAAAGTGGAAAATAACTCTGTTAATTACGAACTCATCCTATCTGAACCACACTGCACATCTAAATATCTTTAAATACAGAATACAATGAAACAGAAAATATTGAATATAAACGTGATGGGAAAAACTTCTACAAATTCAGAGATACTGGCTCATAGGTACTTTTAAGTAATAAGATATTTTTCTAGACCTGATCAGACAGCTGCCTGCAAGTAAAATTAATTAATTATGTAAAATAATATGAAATAATAAACTCCTTTTTTCAAGGCAAAAGACAGATCTACTTTCAGAAACATACATGTTTTGTAATGCTAAACCCTTACCTTGCAACATTTGTCCTGTAGCTGACAGCTACTAATTTTAAGAATTTTAATAACAGCTATATGTATATATGACTGTCAGGTCATGCACATATGTGACTAATTACATCATTCTTTTTTTTTAGCTGGGTTGTATATTTCTGTAACATTTATACCACAAGTTAAGTGATTATACGAATGCTGCAGTGGGTGTATCTTTTTTTTAATTATTTGTTAACCATTGGTACCTTTTCAATACACAAGATACAGATCCTATAACTGATAAAAATAGAAAAATCGTCATTATTATTAGGTATGACATACATGCAGACAAAGTGTTCACTATACAATTCAGATCTGTGATAGGGATACAATCTAAAACCTTTAAAACAATAAGAATCAAAGCGCTCAGAAGCATCTGATTGGGCAGTGTAAGTTTGACCCTTTATGTGGTTATTCCACAGTAAATAAAATGTACAACGCATTGCAAATAAACACCTCTTCTACAATATCTAACACCCCTGTGATCTCAATCTTTAAATCCTGAATGAGCCATTCCTCTCCAAATGCATGTGGCGGATTTAGACTGAGGTGCTGAGAAGACATTAAATAACCAGGATCAGAGCCGCAGAAGGCAGTGCGCCCCTGTGTAGAATATCAAAAATATCTCAGCACAGTAGATAATGTGTAGTCAGTGGAACACACATGTAACACAGTTTGTCCCCTGTTTCGACCCTTGTCTCTATTCACTGAGTGCATTGTTCATTCATCAATCTGCATTTCATGCATATCCAAATTATATGTAATGAACTTCAAGATAACAATATTAATGTTAACATTTGAAGCATATCTGGACACAAATGACACATCTAGTCTCCTTAGACATAAATATCTATTAGTTTTGTACATGCAATACTTTTTCCAAGGCATGAATACCTAGCCACGAGTAGTCAAGGTCATGTCAGATCAATCTTGTGTGCTTCCAGAATCCAGCTTTATCATAACTCTGGATGGTTTCGCAAGTGACACCACCCAATAATGTGACAATAGGTTGCTAAAAACATTGTGGTAGGAGAAATGTGTAGCTCTATGAAAAAGAGCTTGCTTGAGTTGGACAGTCTGTGTTGTCTGGCTCTCATTTAATTTTTTTACAAGACACACACTAATTAATAGCTACATGTAAATGTAGCTTTCAGATGCCTGCAAGCATTGACATATGTTGGATACTCTGAAACATTACTGGAACATATGATCAATATCTGGCATGATACCACAATTTGTCACTGTATCTAACTCTGGGTCATCATTTGGTATGTTAGTATGATATAAGAACGAATCCTTCCTTTCTTGGTTATGATGACTTAGCAATTGCACTGCCAAGTCTGGTGGATAGGTTTAAGAGCTGCATATACAGTAGTGCATACAATGCTTGTTAGAAAAAGATTTAAAGACAAAAATGCAACAGAAGCTAAAAAGACTGGTGAAGCAATTTCTTGGTGTCTCTTAATAGACTCTGGTTGATAAAGGGGTAAACGATTTTATTCTTAATGAAGCGAACCCTGGCCCACTTGCCACTGAGTCTTGATACACGCATTATTATGTAGTCAAAAGTGACCAGTACACTCTTTAAATAGAGATTTCAACATAATGTTTTTTACATAGCGATTTCAAAGAAGGGGTCAATCAGTGTTGGTTTGGTCAGTCTACTGTCCAAGGAGGGGTCATCCACTGTTGGTTTGGTCAGTCTACTGTCCAAGGAGGGGTCATCCACTGTTGGTTTGGTCAGTCTACTGTCCATGGAGGGGTCAATCACTGTTGGTTGGGTCAGTCAACCATCCAAGGAGGGGTCAATCAGTGTTGGTTTGGTCTGCCTACTGTCCAAGGAGGGGTCATCCACTGTTGGTTTGGTCAGTCTACTGTCCAAGGAGGGGTCATCCACTGTTGGTTTGGTCAGTCTACTGTCCAAGGAGGGGTCAATCAGTGTTGGTTTGGTCTGCCTTCTGTCCAAGGAGGGGTCATCCACTGTTGGTTTGGTCAGTCTTCCGTCCAAGGAGGGGTCATCCACTGTTGGTTTAGTCAGTCTATTGTCCAAGGAGGGGTCAATCACTGTTGGTTTGGTCAGTCTACTGTCCAAGGAGGGGTCATCCACTGTTGGTTTGGTCAGTCTACTGTCCAAGGAGGGGTCATCAACTGTTGGTTTGGTCAGTCTATTGTCCAAGGAGGGGTCAATCACTGTTGGTTTAGTCAGTCTACTGTCCAAGGATGGGTCAATCAGTGTTGGTTTGGTCTGCCTACTGTCCAAGGAGGGGTCATCCACTGTTGGTTTGGTCAGTCTACTGTCCAAGGAGGGGTCATCCACTGTTGGTTTGGTCAGTCTACTGTCCATGGAGGGGTCAATCACTGTTGGTTGGGTCAGTCAACCATCCAAGGAGGGGTCAATCAGTGTTGGTTTGGTCTGCCTACTGTCCAAGGAGGGGTCATCCACTGTTGGTTTGGTCAGTCTACTGTCCAAGGAGGGGTCATCCACTGTTGGTTTGGTCAGTCTACTGTCCAAGGAGGGGTCAATCAGTGTTGGTTTGGTCTGCCTTCTGTCCAAGGAGGGGTCATCCACTGTTGGTTTGGTCAGTCTTCCGTCCAAGGAGGGGTCATCCACTGTTGGTTTAGTCAGTCTATTGTCCAAGGAGGGGTCAATCACTGTTGGTTTGGTCAGTCTACTGTCCAAGGAGGGGTCATCCACTGTTGGTTTGGTCAGTCTACTGTCCAAGGAGGGGTCATCAACTGTTGGTTTGGTCAGTCTATTGTCCAAGGAGGGGTCAATCACTGTTGGTTTAGTCAGTCTACTGTCCAAGGATGGGTCAATCAGTGTTGGTTTGGTCTGCCTACTGTCCAAGGAGGGGTCATCCACTGTTGGTTTGGTCAGTCTACTGTCCAAGGAGGGGTCATCCACTGTTAGTTTAGTCAGTCTATTGTCCAAGGAGGGGTCAATCACTGTTGGTTTGGTCAGTCTACTGTCCAAGGAGGGGTCATCCACTGTTGGTTTGGTCAGTCTACTGTCCAAGGAGGGGTCATCAACTGTTGGTTTGGTCAGTCTACTGTCCAAGGAGGGGTCAATCAGTGTTGGTTTGGTCTGCCTACTGTCCAAGGAGGGGTCATCCACTGTTGGTTTGGTCAGTCTATCATCCAAGGAGGGGTCATCCACTGTTGGTTTAGTCAGTCTATTGTCCAAGGAGGGGTCAATCACTGTTGGTTTGGTCAGTCTACTGTCCAAGGAGGGGTCATCCACTGTTGGTTTGGTCAGTCTACTGTCCAAGGAGGGGTCATCAACTGTTGGTTTGGTCAGTCTACTGTCCAAGGAGGGGTCAATCACTGTTGGTTTGGTCAGTCTACTGTCCAAGGAGGGGTCATCAACTGTTGGTTTGGTCAGTCTACTGTCCAAGGAGGGGTCAATCAGTGTTGGTTTGTTCAGTCTACTGTCCAAGGAGAGGTCATCCACTGTTGGTTTGGTCAGTCTACCATCCAAGGAGGGGTCAATCACTGTTGGGTTGGTCAGTCTTCTGTCCAAGGAGGGGTCATCAACTGTTGGTTTGGTCAGTCTACTATCTAAGGAGGGGTCAATCACTGTTGGATTGGTCAGTCTACTATCTAAGGAGGGGTCAATCACTGATGGTTTGGTCAGTCTTCTGTCCAAGGAGGGGTCATCCACTGTTGGTTTGGTCAGTCTACTGTCTAAGGAGGGGTCAATCACTGTTAATTTGGTCAGTCTACTGTCCAAGGAGGGGGTGGGGGCCAATCACTGTTGTTGCGACTGTTTGTTTTGTCAGTCTTCTGTACTTATTTACTTTTTTACATTTTAAGTGTTTTATATAAATAACATGTTAAACAGGAGATAGTATGATTTTATCATTGAAAGACTGTCTAATGCCATGATGGCCCTTTATCGCTCACCTGATGGCACAGGCTTTTAGTAAGCTCAAATCTGGCCTCTAGTTATTAAGAGTAATTTACTTTAAAAATCTTTGTTGAAGATTGGACCATTAGTGTAGCAACTGGGTTGACAGGGCTTTTTCAGCCTGTCTTACAGGGCCGATATTCGGCCCCGTTCCCAATGCCAAATAGCGACCATTTCTCCCAATTTCAAGAAAAAAATTCCTAATCTCATAAATTAATTCCCATTTGAACCGAAATGCCTTTTACCTTTAAAAAATAAATAACCAAGAAACCATAAAATCAAGAGACTTTTCCAATTAAGCGAATCGTTTGTTTACTTTTGATCGGTGATCTGTGAAAACTACTTTCCGTGAATTTATGTATGAATGTAACCGGTGAAAACATAGACTCTTACCCAGCCGTTTACCGTAACGCAAGTTAAAGATGCGTCACAGAGCCATTCCAGATAACATTGTAATCAATATATGGTTTGAAAATTAACAGAAATTATTTTTTATTTCATAAACAAAAGTATTTTTGCCATAACTGTTTAACTGCGTATAAAACTGAAAGGAGTTATGAAGCAAAAACAGTACATGCAGTACCGGCTTTAATACTGACCCGCGAAATATACTGACGAAAAATGTCGTACAATAGTAAATACTACACAATCTAGAATCTACCAACTTCTGTATATGATGACCATAATACCATCCAGCACAGAAGCTGTTGAGAGAGGGTTCAGCACCATGAACCTACTATGCACTTCTTTGAGAAGCTAACTTGGCCAGGAAAAACTCTCCAATTTAATGAGAATCTGTATTGAAGGCCCTGCAGAGCTTTCTGAACAAACTCTGGAAGAGCTCTGTAACACTTTTCGGGACACAAAAACAAGGCAGATTAAGCTTTAATGCAGAAAAATGAATGTTGAAATTTTCCAATTGGTTTGATTTGTCGATACTTTTTTCCCCAAATTTGACTATTTACCACGTCAAAAATTCCCAATTTGAGCTGGGGCCTTTTTCCCCAAAACCGCTGAAAAAGCTCTGGTTGATAACATTTTCTAGAATTCTACCAAGTAACCTACTGAATCCACATGACCCACTTCAAAACATATGTAAGATTTCATAATGGTAAACATTCTGGCCAAGTTTGGTGAATATTGGGCAATCAATGAGGCCTCTAAGTGTTTTCACAAGGTTTATCTAAAATATGACCTAATGACCTACTTTTTGAACCCATATATCCCAATAATATCCTCATCCAAGATTTCATGCAGACAAACAATCTGGTCAAGTTTGGTGAAGATTGGGCTTTGAATGTGGCCTCTAGTGTGTTCACATGCTTTTTCTTAGTTTTGGCCTACTGACCTACTTATTCACCCCACATTACTCAGTTATGAACTAATCCAAGATTTCAGGCAGGTAAACATTCTGATTAAGTTTGGTAAAGATTGGGCTATAAATGTGGTCTCTGGTGTGTTAACAAGCTTTTTCTAAGATTTGACATAATGACCTACTTATTGACCCCACGTGACCCAATAATGAATACATCCAAGACTTTATGCAGACAAACATTCTGACCAAGTATGGTGAAGATTGGGCCATAAATGGGGCCTCTAGTGTGTTCACAATATGTTTCTAAAATTAGACCTAGTGTCCTACTTTTTGACCCCAGGAGACCCAGTAAGGAACACTTCCAAAATTTCATGCAGACAAACATTCTGACCAAGTTTGCTGAAGATTTAAGTGTGGCCTCTGGTGTGTTTACTAGCTTTTTTTTCTAAGATTTGACCTAGTGACCTACTTTTTGACCCCCCCTCCCCCCATGTGACCCAGTTAGGAACTCATCCAAGATTTTGTGCAGACAAACATTCTGACCAAGTTTGATCAAGTATGGATAAAAACTGTGGCCTGTTGTGTGTTCACAAGCTAAAATGTTGACAACGGACGACAGAATATTAAGCAGTATCACAAAAGCTCCCCTTGGGCACGTTGTGCTCAAGTGAGCTTTAAATAAGCAATGTAATAACTAATAACAATAACACATGGAAAAAAAACTCATACTGTTTTTGTATGGTAAACAGATATGATATGGTATGACAAATATCAACAACAAAAATAATGAAACAGTTGAGACATAACAAGACCAACAATGTGGACGTAAGACAATGCCCCCATTACTCATAACACCTAAATCTTTCAACGCTATGACAACATTATTCATAAAAGTTACACCACCTGGTGTCGGTTAATGGCTTCTCTCAGGTAAGAGTGCACTCAGTTAACATTTCTGTTACTAACAACTATTTCGTAGTACATGAAATACATACTTTAAAAACTCATATATTTTGCATTTAAATTTTGTAATAACCTTTTTAACTTAAAGATAGTTTTATGTGTGTTTTAATTATCATTTTTATTTTCATCCACCAAATGTTGCTGTAAATGGGTGTAACTGTATGTTTACCTTTCAAATGTCTACATTTGACTTTAACAGTTAATCACAATTGTCCCCACTTTTTCTTTTTTACAGATATTTTGTTCTCTTGAAAACAACTCCAATGCAAAAAGCACCAAAACAAAAGCAAGCTTCCTGATCAATTATGCTGACAATGAGGGCAGAATTAATTTAACAACTAAGAGCAGAGATAATGATAAACAATAACTATGTCACAATTTCTGACAGCTGCTGGCTGAGGTGAATGTCCCAGATGAAAGCCAGCCCACCTGTCTCATGGCAGGGGTCAGTCACAGAGTTAAGTCTATATTATAAAACAAGAGGCCATGATGGCCCTTAATCGCTCACCTGATGACACAGGCTTTACTTAGGCTCAAATTTGGCATTTAGTAATTAAGAGTTATTTACTTTAGAAATCTTTGGTGAAGATTGGACCATTAGTGTGGCCACTGGGTTAATAACTTTTTCTAGAATTTAACCAAGTAACCTACTAAATCCACATGACTCACTTCAAAACATATGTAAGATTTCATACTGGCAAACATGATGGTCAAGTTTGGTGAAGACTGGGCCATCAATGTAGCCTCTTAAGTGTTTTCACAAGCTTTTACTAAAATTTGACCTAGTGACCTACTTTATGACCCCACGAGACCCAATAATAAACTCATCCAAGATTTAATGTAGACAAACATTCTGACCAAGTTTGATAAAGATTGGCCTATAAATAGGGCCTCTAGTGTGTTTACAAGCATTTTCTAAGATTTGAATTAGTGACCTATTTTTTGACCCCACGTGACTCAGTTACGAACTTATCTGAGATTTCATGCAAACAAACATTCTGACCAAGTTTGTTGAAGATTGGGCTTTAAATGTGGCCTCTAGTGTGTTCACAAGCTTTGTCTGAGATTTGACCTAGTGACCTACTTTTTGACCACACGTGACCCAGTTACGAACTCATACAGGATTTTATGCAGACAAACATCCTGACCAAGTTTGGTGAAGATTGGGCTATAAATGTGGTCTCTAGTGTGTTCACAAGCTTTTTCTAAGATTTGACCTAGTGACCTACTTTTTGACCCCACGTGACCCAGTTACGAACTCATCCAAAATTTCATGTAGACAAACATTCTGACCAAGTTTGCTGAAAATTGGGCTATAAATGTGGCCTCTAGTGTGTTCACAAGCTTTTTCTAAGAATTGACCTAGTGACCTACTTTTTGACCCCACGTGACCCAGTTACAAACTCATCCAAGATTTCATGTAGACAAACATTTTGACCAAGTTTGGTGAAGATTGGGCTATAAATGTGGTCTCTAGTGTGTTCACAAGTTTTTCCTAAAATTTGACCTCGTGACCTACTTTTTGACCCCAGGTGACCCAATAATGAACTCATCCAAGATTTCATGCAGACAAACGTTCTGACCAAGTTTTATGAAGATTGGATAAAAATTGTGGCCTCTAGTGTGTTCACAAGGTAAATGTTGACGACGGGCGACGAACGACTGACGCCGGACGAAGCGGTATCACAAAAGCTCCCCTTGAGCACATTGTGCTCAGGTGAGCTAAAAAACGTAAATATATTGATATATAGAGAGTTGTATCCACTGTAAAAATCTGTTGTGATTGTATTTATGTTTTCATGTTTTCTTTTTGTTGTCCACTTCTGACACCATGTTATATTTCTGATATTCCTGCTTACATCAACTTAAGTATGGTACTATGTAATCATATAAGTAAAATGAAAAGATGTACTATTTACATGCTTTTACTGGTGCTGCTGAAAGTTATCTTCAGCAGTTTACAGTAGTTAAATGAATGGGCAGGTAGGTAGAGACATAGCATGCCGAGCAGAGCTAGACTGGTAAGCTTGGAAAGTCTTGTTTTTGTCTTTTGTTACATCCATTGACACATTTATGATCAAACTGGCAACGTCCAGCTAATTATTGATGGAGGAAGACCTCGGAAATATGCCTAGGTAGAACCACATGCACACCTCAAATTCGCTGGAAAACCTTCCTACAAGAAAGTTCTCAACTTGACTGGAACCCGAACCCATGCGGTGAGAAAACAAAGATACCAAGCCCAATCATATTATCTTAAAAGGTGGTATCCAACAGTTTGGATCAGTAATTTTATTCTCAAATAAAAAAAAATAAGTTATTGTTACCTGAAAAGGTCCTGCAAATGCTGTTCATTGGTGCCCTAGATCTGTGTGAAAAGTGAAGCATAAATCCCCACTCAATCTTATCATAGCCATTAATATGTCACCCTTCTTTTTCATCCAGCAAAGGTAAGATGTTGTTTGTATATATAAAGTGCCAATTACAGTAGTAGTTTGTTACTGATATATAGAACAGGCAATGTATCAACACCAAGAAATGTAGGACCAGCGAATGTTGGTGCATAATCCCATCCTGTTTGTGTTTTGTTGTTGTTGAATCGCACAATCATGGTCAAAATGGCAACATTCAGGTTAATTATTAGTGGAGAATAATCTCAGACATAAGTCTGGATAAAACCACTGGCACACCACAGGTCAGCTGGAACACTTCCCCACCTTG
The DNA here is from genome assembly GCA_007844125.1 of Sinonovacula constricta. Taxonomy (NCBI): domain Eukaryota; kingdom Metazoa; phylum Mollusca; class Bivalvia; order Cardiida; family Solecurtidae; genus Sinonovacula; species Sinonovacula constricta. The sequence goes on along the minus strand of CM017558.1, from coordinate 66,341,110 downwards.
TCCTAATTGGGACTTAAACCCAATGGGTAAAGAGCGGAAGAGTGTACGTCGACTGTAACAACATTGCCAGGGGTACCCCCACCCAACCCCAACCCACCTTGCCCAATCTTGTACCAGCCCTAAAAACCAAGGCAAACAATGGGACAGTCCCCAAGCCTGTTTCTGAGCAGACTTATGTAACTGGTAATTCATCTCTATTATTAACAGTGCAGAAAGAGAAAAACAAATGCACAAGTGCACACACACAAACACTGAACCAAACCAGTAGATACTTAACACAAGTTGTTTTTTCAAAATACATGTGTAATGACCAACATGTTATCCACATGAAAATGAACAAAATACTTCAAGACAATAAGATTAAAAACAGAAAAATTCCAGTAACAAATAATTTTAATCACACAGATGCAAGCACATAAGTTGATACCAGACACAATTCAATGAAACTAACAAATATAGCATTATTAAAGGTAAAATTGTGTTTACCTTAATTTGAAATGTTATTGATACCAGTGTTACATAAAATTACTAATAAGAACATACACGGGAAATTTTGGCTTTAATAAATTAATAAAGTGGGGACTCTGCTAACCTTGAAATCATGGAAAGAGCTTTGACACTGAATATATTTCTGGCTTAATTATGTCATATTTTTTGCAACAGACAGTTTATAATAAGGTGATTAGGGTAAGAACAGATGCTATCAGATTTAGGTAGAAGTGAATCATGAGACTGCGACAAAAATACTGTACCAGGTCATCAGCTACGATGAGGACAATGTTGGGTCGTGATGACATTGAGGTCACTGGTATCATAAGAAGAAATAATGTCAGCAGAGGTGTCCAAAACATTGCCATGGTCATGTAGCCCTGCAAAGTGACAAGAGATATTGTTAAAGCATTACCTAACAGCAAATAGGGGAATGTTGCTGTAATATTTTTCAAACAAGAGAGCCATGATGGCCCCATATAAATCACCTGAGTGCAGAAGACGTTTCGTAATAGTGAGCAAGAAATATCAGCAATGTTTAAACAGACCAGAATAATTGCAACACATTTACACAAGCAGCATTTGAACGATCAGTTTTAAGTTGTTTAATGCACAGCCATATTAGGAAAATGGCCACATCCCTGGCGGCCATGTTTTTGTTTCATTTGGATGATTGAGCACTCTTGATAGAAACCATCCAAGAAAGATGTAAACCAGATGCCAATGCTCTGGCTCATGTAATTTCTGACAATAAGATTTTTCAAATTTTCCTACAAAGTCATACTGGGAAAATGAGTATTAAAATGAACATGCCCATGGCGGTCATGTTTTTTTTATGAATCAATATTCTTTGAACAATTTTGATACAAGGTCACTAAAACACATGTACCAGTATACCAAATATCAAGGTTCTAGCTCTTGTAGTTTCTAACATGATTTTCACCGTTTCTATAAGGCAATATATGGAAAACAACCATGTCCCTGGTGACAACGTTTTTGATGGATCAAAATTCTTTTAATTACCACTGCCTGCTGAAGCTTCTGATGAAGTTTGGTTTAATTTGGGACAGCACTTTCAGAGGTAAAATGAAAACATGTGACATTGTATGTCAGACAATGGGCAATCATGCCAGCTCACCCTGAGAATATGCTCTGGTTAGGTAATACAAACAATACAGCATGATGTTATTATTCTATGAACAGGTGAAATGCCAAAGGTAGAACATATAAATGATAATTGATAATTTCTCTCTGATCTTTAAGAATAAAAAGATTTTTTTCTTTGGTATTTCAAGGTTAGCTTGAAAATATCCGATACAAGGAATAAAGATTTTTAAAAAAAATCCTAGTAGGTATAGAAATGAGCATCTAAATTTTGCTGCCTAATCAAACCAAATAAAACCCAGACAATCATATTGAGACAAGGTAATTCAATTATAGATGATAGAGCTGTACCTAAATTAACTCTATGCAAAAAGGTATTTAAATATAGTGACAATATCACCTAATTAGGACTAACCTTTGACAAGAATTACATAAACATTTGACAGTTATGAAACATAACTCTCATGGGAAGTAGAGCATTTTTGCTACTTTGTTTTCCTTGTTGCTATATCTGTATTTACAAGCTGCATTTCTAACATAGGTATACTCGGTTTCTTTTGTTAGACATAAACTTCACCAAACGCTGTAAAATCCAATAAATACCAGAGATTTTGATATAATTGCAAGCAACACATTACCGTTGCAAACTTCAATGTTAAATAATGGAATACTTAGTTCTATACTCTGAAAAAGGTCTCACAGAACTATTGTAATTTCCTGTTTTTGCCAGCTAAACTAGCTTTCCCATAAAAAAATGCATTCCATAAGAGGTATCACTCTGCAGAGTGACGCCAACAAAACAATAAATTAAATACCCCATACTAGGGGAAAAACACGATCAATACATTTTTGTGCTTAGTTTCTAATCTGTTTGCATAAATTGTGTTATTAATATTTTTATTTCATATTAACTGCTAACATATTATTTATAAAGTACATTGCTTTCTGTTGCTTGTCATGACTTGGTCATTAGTACTTATTGTCAAAAGTGTCAAAACATTAAAGTCTGATCAAACAATACAAATGGGGTTTAATTAAAATACAAAATGAATTTTAAGAATGGCAAGACTTTATTTAAATGTAATATCTGAAAGTCTGGCCCAAATTTCTTTTTTCATGTAACCAAATAGGTCATTGTTACATGAAAAGTTCCTGCAAAATGCAGTCCATTGAAATCATACATCTGTGTGAACAGTCAAGCATAAATCACCACTTGTCATTGCAAACAAGTATTTCCTATCTGAGCCACACTGCAGAGATAGCTATTTTTAAACTTAAAAGATCATGTGACCACTTACTTTTGAGATCATGTTATACAGTCATCCGTGTAATCCTCTCTGACGTCAATATCTATTTTTAGCAGGGACCACTATCAAGTTATTTATATAGTTGGAAAGAATACACATTCATAGTGATTTTTTCGCTATTAGTTCTGACAACCAATTTAGTTAGTGTTCAAATTGTATTTATCGAGACAAAAGTATAAATTTATACACAACATTATTTCCCAAAGCAGTGGTTCAATATTATTACTTGTCAAACTGGTGGATAGCACCTTTAACACCTCCTATCAATGACATATAACAGGCATGACGTGTCCAACATCTCTGCCTGTCCGGTCATCAATGTGGGTGGATAGCACCTTAAACACCTCCTATCAATGACATATAACAGGCATGACGTGTCCAACATCTCTGCCTGTCCGGTCATCAATGTGGGTGGATAGCACCTTAAACACCTCCTATCAATGACATATAACAGGCATGACGTGTCCAACATCTCTGCCTGTCAGGTTATCAATGTGTCTTACTAAGTGAACTAATTCTGTAGCTCGTCTTTACCATCGCTATATAGGTTCAATTATGTGGGGGCCGGCAGGGGCATTGCTAGGTATGATATATAATGTGTAACCATGGTGGCTGGGGTGGTCCGGGGGCATGTTCCCTCTGGTAAATTGCGTGTTTAGATAGTACGTGGTGACTTCTGGTGACGTTTCAATATCAAGATTAAAACTAGAAGTAAAAAGTTTTGTTACATTTAAATTTTACAACAAGAATTGTACTTAATCATGCCAAACTACTCAAACACAAGCACCAATTTTATGGTTATGACTATGTAAAATTTATTTATGAAATTTGTAAAATTTAATATCATGAAATAAATCACTTGTTTTTCATGCAGACATATCATATTTTCTTTAAGAAAAAATGTCATTATATAAGGAAAAAAAGATTGCATTACACAGTGAAGCCACTGCTTCAAGTGGATACCATTTCCAAATAACTCATTAACCGATAAATTTTTGGTGGGACTATAAACCCCACAAAAAACAAACAATGACTTCAAAAACGTTATACTAATACATTGTAATGTAGTGCATATATAGGCACTTCCAACAGCCTTGCTGTTGGGTTAACCTTTTAGCGACGTGGTTGAGTGTCAGCCTACTAATCTGAAGGGTTTCGAATCCCCGTTAGCGACAGGATTATTTTCTCCTCTCAGATTTACTTAAATGGTGTCAGAAGTAAACGGAAGCCTGGTGTGGCTGTCCTGAGATGGGCTTGGGCCCAGAAAAAGTAAAGGGGGAGGAGTGTAGTGCATATAGGCACTTCCAACAGCCTTGCTGTTGGGTTAACCCATTAGCGACGTGGTTGAGTTTCAGCCTACTGATCTGAAGGTGCCGGGTTCGAATCCCCGTTAGGGACAGGATTATTTTCTCCTCTCAGATTTACTTTAGTAATTTCTATCAATCACATATTTACCCATCGTCGGATACCCACGTCGTATCCATTACGTTAGCGCTTCATTCATACGCCGTGGGATTATTGACTGTCTAGACGTCGTACTCATGAATAATTAATGCGGCATTTCATTGGTTCCGTGTCCTCTCACCACGGAGCAATCAGCCAATGAAACGTCTCGTTACAAAACGGTTAGGCAGAGTACCGAAAATGGCTGCCTCCATTGATAAACATGAACGTGGTGTGTGAAAAATTTAAAATTGAACGTTTGGAACCATTTCAGGACAACACCTTGAAAGCTCTTTTGAAAGGGCGCGATGTGTATTTGTCAGTAAAAACTGGGAGCGGGAAAAGCTTGTGTTATCAAGCGTTTAGCTCACTTTGGAGATCGGAAAACAACGGAATTTGTCAGATAGTGACAGTCACTCCTTTAGTCTCAATTATGAAAGAACAATGTGACTTTTTGATAAATTTGGGATTTACAGCAACTTACATCGGCAAAGATGACAAGGAAAATTTAGGAATATTAGCTGGACAGTACGAGTTCGTGTTCACCTCTCCAGAAAGCCTCCTTGGTGTACCAATGTGGAGAGAAATGCTGTCCAATGAAACAACCAGACTTCTGGTCGTAGACGAAGCCCACACAGTTTTACACTGGTAATTATTAATTTGCAAGTACTTGGCAGTGATATCATTTTATTTGTATTCTATGTTTAAAAGATCATTCACTGTGATCAGTGTCATAGGGTATCTGTTGATGTAGCTAAAACAACTTCGGCTTACATGTTTATGCAGTCATGAGTCTGTTCGGACATGTAGTCTACCCTGATTTATGAAATTTTTATCATTATATTGCATTCTGGCTAGTGTAAACACACAGGTGTCTGTCAAAACTATGATGAGCGCCAGGTCAATTTTAATAGGGACAGGATAGTTGTGTAAGTCAAAATTACCATCGATGCTTATCTTATTTTATAACTACCTCCTGAGTTATCTCAAGGACGGACATCCATGCCATATTCATTGTGAAAGAGTCAAAGACACCTTTAAAATACCTGAAATTTGTTCATTAAAATGATAACATAAATGATTTATAACATAACTATTGACTGCATACTTTCATCAAGATTATTCTTTGCAGTAATGAACAGTAAATTATTATTTTTTATAAAACGGTATAATTAAAAAAAATCTAAGCCAAAATAATTTATATGCAAATGACCGCTTTGTATCAATTTCTTCCAAATTATGCTTCAAGAAAGAACTAAAAATTTAAATTTGTTTAAAAATTACTTATTGTCAACATTTATGGAGTTTATGCACATGTATATTTTAAGTTATGATGATTTGAACTATTTTCGTACTGCTGAGCCATAACTTTACTTCAAATAAACTGTTTCATAGAATTTTATCAGTTACATTGCTCTATAAATTATTGTCACATTTTTCAGGGGCGAGTCAGATGGAGATGAGGGCCCATTTCGGTCGTGGTATGGGAAACTGGGTGAGACAAGGTCATTGGTGTCCTGTCCACTGTTGGTAATCACAGCAACAGCAAACCTATCGGCAAGACGAAAGATGAAAAAAAAGTTTTGTATGAACGACTGCCTTGAAATTATTGACAGTCCAGATCGCTCCAACATAAAACTTTTTGTACACAAATATAAAAGCACACTTCCACTAAGTGAGCTTCTTGGCTTCATCCTGAATTCTGTTCAAACAAAGAAGGACAAGTGTGAACGCTGTATAATTTTTTGTCCTTCAATAAAGCTGTGTAGTGATGTTTACACAATGTTTCGACTTGAACTAAAAGACGACATTAAATTTGTGCAAATGTTCCATTCAATGACTGTTGATGATGTAAAAGAAGAAGTTCGGGCAGATATGAACTTGTCATCTGGAAAAATTAGAGTGCTTGTAGCAACCAGTGCTGCAGGCATGGGAGTCAACTTTGTTGGTGTCAACAGTATCATCCATGTTGGACCACCGAAAGATATGGACAGTTTTGTTCAGCAGTTTGGTCGCTCTGGGCGTGATGGCTCACAAGCCATGTCACTTTTATTGTACAGTAGCAAACAATGTAAAAAACTTGATGAAGATATGACTTCTTATATATCTACTGATACATGTAGAAGAAAATTGCTGCTGAGTTCATACAATGCTGAACCTCCAAAGTTGTGCAAACATATGTGTTGTGACATTTGTACAAAGACATGCTCGTGTGAAGATTGCTCCAAGTTTAACCATCCATTTTTTGAATATGCCATTCCATGTTATGAGTCTCAGTCGTCGTCTGATTCTGATATTTGTGATTCTGATGATGACATGATATAGTTTCATTAAAATATAAAGAGCTAATATTTTATGATTGTTTGTTCCCTTTCGACAGAGTATTTCATGTACTGCCAAAACATAAATATTTGTGAAACATTAATTTGTATGAATTTAATGGGTATATCATTCCACTTATATTTAAGATCCAAAGGAATAAATTTTATTGACATTCCTTTTGTCTTACAAAATGCAGATTCCATTAATTTATAAACCAACAAAATGGATGTAAGCAAAAAACACAAATATTTATGTTTACAGTGTATGTAATTGGAATAAAATGGCAGTGGGTCAATAAGCATCTTTGGAATGCCATTGGTGGTTTCTGGACAACTTAAGCTGTGCCTCAAATCAAACATTCTGACGATAATATGATCAACAATGAAGTATGACTTGAAGCCGGTTATAATATTGTTTATACAAATTTATTTTGAAACTTATTCCTGTAACTAGCTCTTCCATGGAATAAATTTATTGAATTTGCTGTACATTAACAATAATCTACATTAACAACTTTCAGGGTATACAAGTATCCATATATGATCATTTAACTGTAACAGCTTAACATGACATGACATAACAAATTCATAAATACAGATTAGCAATCATTTTCTGTTTTTTTATCCATTCATGCAGACTGACAGCATTGATTTTCTGGAGAGGGTCCTTGAAGTTTTTGAAGGACTTCCATTCCATGTCCTCTACAGATCCTTGATTTCTCAAACATTTCGCCATAATCATTATGTCTTTTGATTTGTCAACTGGCGGTCGACTGCGCTTTGACTTCACACTTTTTGTTTCTTTTATGAGATTGTCAGACATATCGTTGATGACCTGGGTTGTCATGCACACTCTTTTTGCAGATTCAAATGATTTGTTTACACCTTGAGTGTTCAAACTAGCTTTGATTTGCTTGACCTGCAATTCAACACCATTGTCATTTGGAATATTTGATGATATTCCACCTTTCAAGTTAATGCACATATTCCATTTGTATTCAAAACTACGTTCAATGCCCAAAATAGATATGCAGTAGGAAATCATACGCCATAGCCATAATTTATATTTGGTATGTCCCAAAGAAGAGTCTATGAGCCACTCAAAATATGCATTCCTTACAATTCTGTCCCCATCACCCATTTTGTATGCATTGCATGTGTCTCTGTAAATAAGCGACAAAAACAGGAACTTGCTAACAGGACTACATTGAGTGGACTCTTCCGGACTACTGTCACTGTGGAACTTCCACTTATGTGTCTTAGTTAGATGTTTTCTTAACCAGGTGTCTACTTTATAAGTCTTGTTGCACTGTGGACAGTGGTAAATGTCTCCCATTTTCAACTGTTGTACTTGCTGATCCTCTGTGTTTAGAACTAGAAGATCTTGGTGAAGTTTTTCAAGAGCTTCATCACCATTCACCTGTAGGTTCTCAAGTATTTTTGCTGAAGCACTGTCTACCCATTGAACTTTCTGCTCATTGGTCAGCAGAGACAATGGCGGCATGCCGTGCGGATTGCTCTCAAGGTCCTCCATATCCATCATGTCGAGAAATGCGGACAAAATGTAGGCATCTGTCACATCCTCAATGAAGAGGGCATGAGGCCTGAAAGAAAATAGTTTTGTAAACTATCATTTCTCTAAATATGGCAACCAATAAAGAAGCAATAAATAACCAATTGAGCTACATCAATCATAAACCAGCCTTATGGCTTTTGTGACCAGTGCAGTCCCAAATATATAAAGCCTGTGCGTCTTATCTCGACGTTGCTGTTTGGCTACTGCACAGTGTGAGCCCTGATCAAACCATGCGGTTGTGCACAGGTTGATCTGGTACTACACTGGTGACAAAAGCCATAGTGCAGGCCGTATGTGGCTAAATTACAAATGTAGACGGTAGTCTGAAAAGACAGAGATGTTTACAAAACCAGTGTCCCATTAAACCAGTGTCAAAACCAAACTGAACATGTACATTGTACTCGATTAAATTATGTGTTAATTAACCCAAGCTTTCAACTTTTACCTGAACTTTTCTTTCACTTCTTTATATCCTGAGACATCTCTACGGTTAATAAGGTTTCTTAGTTGGTAAAGGGACCCTCGGTCTGCAGCACTCGCCTCCTTGTAGAAAAGCTGGTAGATAGCCTAAATATAGAAAACATTTGTCTGAATGACTTAACAACGCATGCTTACAATTATTCATTTATGTTTCTTCACAGCTCTTTAAGGTACATTATTTTTTTTACACGCCCTTGAGAATTGAAAAGATACATACACATGTATATGAATTCTAGTACAAGTACATTGTATATGCATTTCTAAGCAATAATAAATTGAACAATGTATAAATACATTAATAATACTAGTTAGTAGTATGCTTTGATAATTTTTTTAAAGCATATACAGTATAAATGGCTTAAAGGGGAATGCTCTGGAATGGAACATTTTGATGTATACATATAAATTAATATAAAACCTATCCAGAAATTATTACCGTATTTGTCATATAAAGTCATGCTGTTACGTCACACAGACATGTAACAACATGCAATCTTCAAAGATAACTTCATACAGTAAAGTATTAATTCGATATGATTACATGTACATAGGTTTTACATCAAACTATAAGTATAAATTAAACCTGAAAAAAATGACCTAAAAGGAATCACCAAATCAGACATTGTGTTTTACTGGAATTGATTGTGCCAGTCAGGGTAAAGTTCCATTTAGTTAAAGAGTTGCGAAAATAATAACAAAGCAAAATAGTATTGCATTGAAAGTCACTGAAATTTTGTGCTAGAGCTTAAAACCCCAGCATATACATGTATAAGCTGCATCAAACAAAAACCAGCATTATGGCCCTTGGGACCAATGTAGGCCAAGATAAGCCCACACAAACTTTGTGGTCTTATCAGGGCCTTTGTTAGTTTAAAAAGTTGATAGTAAAGAATGGGTAGCCGAACAGTGCATGGCTTGGCCTACACTGGTAGCAAATGGGTTTTGCTTGATGCGGCTCATATGTACATTGCTTACAGTAATGGTGAAATTCAATTTTCTGGTAAATTTTCAATGGTAAAATGTTTTCTAAGAAAATAAAGTATATGATTTATAGGAAATCCTCTACATGATCCTACTTACTGAATGTTTTCAAGTTCAACTTAAGAGTTTTTAGTAACAAAACTGTTACAAACTGCTGGTTCATATGAAATTTTGTTGCATTTGCATTGTATTGATTATCATTTTGAAAGGTTACATTTTACCTCATGCATTTCACCATGGCTGTCAATAAATAATCATGCATCAATAAATAAACATACAAACAATAAATAACATACCTACTTAATTAACTAGGAATCAGGAACAGGATTGTTTCAACAGAACAACAAGCGAAGATATGTAGAACTGGGAAATGAACACTAACTGTGGAACTGGGAAAAGAACACTATGGACAAGTCCATTACTGTAAGAAAATTAAATTCACGATGAAGTCCTTCTGGTCTGTGCACTATGCCAGTTAAGCTGTCAATATCATTATAATGATTCTGCATTGCAGACTGTGCAGAAAATGCCCTTTCATTGGTCAAGACATCTCCACCAAATACCACTTTGTCTGAGGCAGTCTTGTCTACATGTGGTACAATCAATTCATGCACTTTCTGTAGAATTTTGATCATCCCTTGTGAAGAATTTTCACTTTCATTTATTAAGTCACAATTGAGAACAGTTGACTTTTGTTTGGTAAGGTGAATGAAGGTGTGATTGATAAATTCAGGGTAAGCAACAGAGTTAAGTTCTTTCACATATTTAGTTAACACTTGGGAAACATGAAAGATGAAGTTTTGTTTCAGGTGTTGTCTTTGATCTTCATCTGGCACCCAAGTCTGGGTTCCAATATCCATGATATTGGGTTGTGGATCATTACTTGGATCAGTGGCATCTTCATAACTCACTCTATTTTGCTTTACCATTAGGAGGAACCAATGAAGGCTTTTCCTTTGCCTATCAACAGTCATATGGGCAGGTGAAATGGTAAGGTCAAGATTATCTCCGAGAACTTCAATGCGTTTCACATTTTTCACAGGGTTTATGTCACCTCTTTCTGCTGATCCGGACTCAGCCATTGGAATCTGGGACTCTATGCTGTCACTCTTCTCTGCTGTTTTAGACTCAGCCATTGTAATCTGGGACTCTATGCTGTCACTCTTCTCTGCTGTTTTAGACTCAGCCATTGTAATCTGGGAATCTATGCTGTCACTCTTCTCTGCTGTTTTAGACTCAGCCATTGGAATCTGGGACTCTATGCTGTCACTCTTCTCTGCTGTTTTAGACTCAGCCATTGTAATCTGGGACTCTATGCTGTCACTTTTCTCTGCTGTTTTGCACTCAACCATTGGAATCTGGGACTCTATGCTGTCACTCTTTTCTGCTGTTTTGCACTCAACCATTGGAATCTGTGACTCTATGCTGTCACTCTTTTCTACTGTACTGAACTCAGTCATTGGAATCAGTGACTCCATGCTGTCACTTGTGTCCAGTGCTCTGGGCTCAACCATTGCACTTTGGGATTCTGAATGTTCATCCACCCAGTTTTTTTGGTATTTGTTCACAACTGTTCTAACTTTACACTCTTGGGTTGAGATAAGAGCCCTTTTCTTCCTCTGCACACTCGTGTATGAGACACTTAGCCCTATATGATGCAAGATGTTCAGCCCCTGAAAAATATAGAGCATAAAGGTTTTCTTGAAGTGAAGTTCTTGCTCAGCAGTAAGAAAAACAAGAGGGCCCAAAGGGCCCTAGGTCGCTCACCTGAGGAAAAGGTCAAGGGTCACAGTCGAGCAATTTACAGAGTACCACTAATGATGCTATATACCAAATAAAAAAGCTCTTTAGTTTCAGACAAGAATATTTTTGAAAGTTGCATTTTAAAAACCTATTTTGTTACCCCGTGACCTTCTTATGCAACAAATCAGAACCATTTGAACAATTTTGGTAGAGGACAACCCAGGGACCATTCCTATTGAGTTTGGTTAAATTCCCATTAGCGGTTCAAGATAAGAAGTCATTTGAAGTTTTCCCTATATAATTCAATGTAAAATTGTGACCCCCGGGGCGGGGTCACTTTTGACCCCAGGGGCATAATTTGAACAACTTTGGCAGAGGACCTCTAGATGATGCTATATACCAAATATGAAAGCTCTGGGTCTTGTAGTTTCAGACAAGAAGATTTTTTAAAGTTGCATTTTAAAAACCTATTTATTGACCCTGTGACCTACTTATGCAACCAATCTGAACCATTTGAACAATTTTGGTAGAGGACCACCCAGGGACAATTCCTATTGAGTTTGGTCAAATTCCCATTAGCTGTTCAAGATAAGAAGTCATTTGAAGTTTTCCTTACAATAATTCAATGTAAAATTGTGACCCCCGGGGCGGGGTCAATTATGACCCCAGTGGCATAATTTGAAAAACTTTGGTAGAGGACCTCTAGATGATGTTATATACCAAATATGAAAGCTCTGGGCCTTGTAGTTTCCATCAAGAAGATTTTTTAAAGTTGTATTTTAAAAACCTATTTTTTGACCCATGACCTACTTATGCAACCAACTGAAACGGTTTGCACAACTTTGATAGGGGACCACCCAGGGATCATTCCTGTGAAGTTTGGTCAAAATCCAATAAGTGGTTTCAGAGGAGAAGATGTTTAAGTAAAAAAGTTTACGCACAACGCATGACGGACGACGACGGACGACGGACAAAGGCCGGTAACAATATCTCACCATGAGCACTTTGTGCTCAGGTGAGCTAAAAATCAACTCATGTGCATAAATGATGACCATACGGGAATTTTACAAGAAATCTTAATTAATTATTGTTGATTATTAAAGCATAATAAGGAAGGAACTGATGGATTTTCTTCCATTCTTTTAATATAATCATCGAGCAGGCAGTCTAAATTTTCTTCTCACAATAGCTGCAGAAAAGGACAAAATTCATAATCCATAATCAAGCCATCTTTTTAATGTGCATTTGTTTTGGATGAATATTTTTTGACATAATTTCGACATACCTCCTTTGTGAGTCCACAGTTGTCGAGAACAATTCCAAGGACAAGCTGCAGTAGATTCAAGGTTTGGTTGCGAGAATAAAGTAGTACACCAACTGCTGTTACTACAGCAATGTAAGATCCTGACCTTTCCGCAACGACACTGACAACTCCCATCAAGGCAGGAAGCTTAATATTCAAATCTTTTGCTACCTGTTTAAAGTCAAAATTTATCATTTCTTCCGTACTAGTTGCAGTTGACTTCAACAGTACTTCTCGCTTTTTGCAAATAGCAGTCACTTCTTGTTTCACTAGTTGTCCTACTGCAGATACCATAGCTTTCTTGTATTCATCACATTTTGACAGGTTTTTTACCACTGCACACTGTGAGGAATTGTTTAAGAATCCTTTGACAACAGCTTGTTCCACATGATCAGTTATCACTTTTGAGCGCTCCTGTCCCTTATATTTGACACTGACCTGAAAAACAGATACACCCACATAAAATTTTGTAAGGCCAAATAAAAAAATATGTGTGGTTCAGGTAACATGCCTGAAAAAATTAGGGTACTACAAGTAGTTGGGGATTTTTTTATTTTTTTATATTTCAAAACAATAGGTAATGACACTTGAAAATGTTTATATGTCCTGAATAGATGAAAGTTTTTTACTATGGGGAGTGATTTTAAGTATATTTTGCAACTATGAAACTGGTTTTCATTTGATTTTCTTTTTTTATCGAAATAAATAAAAAATATTATGGTTGGCACAAGTATTTTTTTTAAAATAGGCACCAAAAATTAGGGAAGGTAGGGTTACCTGAACCACACATTTTTTTAGCCTAATGAAAAATAATGTATGCCCACTGTTACTGCCACAGCAAATGAGAACACTTTATTGTGTATTTTGTACGAACATATGAACATGCTACTTAAACACTGTTAAATAAGTCTAATTTCAAACATGTTGCAACTGTTTTGCATTCATATCTGCAAATGTTTTGTCTCTTTATATATAAATAGATTTATAGACCCCCTGATGATATGAATTTGAAACCGGTAGGGGTATAATATGAAATAAACAGGGAAAAAATCCGACATAATTTATTTTTCTATATTCCTAGGGGAATACGGAGTTATTCTTTTTATTTTCGCCATATAAATATATATATAGAATGTCCAAAATGATCACCTTCACAGTATAGTCACCTGTCTCCACAGGTGTTTGAGTTGATTTGTTGACAGTCTTGCATTTCTGAGGAGTTTTCTTCTTTGGAGTAGGGCTGCTGAAGAGCACGCGCTTTGATTTTGGCGTCAATCCAGTTGGGGTCAGAACTGCTGGTGCTCTTTTTTTACTGGACACTAAAATAAAATAAATTTTTGTGTCAATAATTTTCATTCCATAACCTTTAACAAGTAATGTACCATATCATCATCAAACTATGACCCAAATTTAAAATCACACAGTGCATGCATTCAAAATTCTATTTAGGTTATCATTGGATAATGCTGCTTTTTTAAACAATAAATAAAGATTATTTATACCTATAGAATAGTTTTTTTCATTTATTTATGCAGGCACACATGAGATATAATAATACAAATTATATAAATATATCCTGTAACTATACAAATAAGTTATTATATTTTCATGATTTTAAAGCCATCACTTTTTGCACCAAGAAGTTGTAATCCAAAAACTTGACAAGAAAAGCAGGGCATACAGTCAGTTAACCAGTTCCAAACAATTTGCCTTTGGGATTAATCCTTATGAAGAGATGAAAACATTTATAAATAGAAAAAAATCCATCCTTTGCTTACTATAAATGTAGTTACGCCAGAGGGCTTATGTACTTTTTTGGTTGAAATCCTTAATAAAAGTTAACTTCTTGGAAAACAATGAAGGACCATGAAACCAACATGATAAACATTATAAAACAATGTCATCACATTTATTTTTCTTTACAAAAAAGATTTTTTGGAAATAGCAAAAACTTTTTCTATAGGGTCAGGTCAAAACTTTTAACATATTCCTGTTAACTTTTGGTAAAAGTTTTCGCCCCTGAAACCTCAATTCTCTGATTTCCTCTCTAAAACGATTATTCTTCTACCCAAGTGACATTTTAGGGATGAATCATATTAATTTCACCTGCAACTTGTTAAAAATGAAATGAAAATTAATTGGAAGTGATTAATAATCGGAACTGGCTAACAAACTGTACTTTACGAGCAGTGTTCAGGTTTTTAACTCCAAAAACATACCCTTGGGTGGGTTGGTTGCAGGATTAATAGTGCATTTGTAAATTATATGGACAGAATGCGAAGATGAATGCCCATCCGTCAAATTTTACAAAAAAAAAATGCAAGAAAGTTCAATCAATACATAATGTCGATTATCAAAACTTACCAGGGGTGGCGAAAGTTACACGTTTCACGCCCGCCAATGTCAAAATACTTTTCTGCAATTCCTCGAGTTTTAATTTTCTGTCATTCTCGAAATTTTTGAACTTGTTAAACTTGTTGAAACAAGGGTAGCACGCCGTATTCAGTCGGTTAATTCCAATCTGGTCAAACATGCTCGTAAAATCTGGCGTGTTTACCTTTCTATACGATTTTTTGTTAATAATTTGTGTTCGACAGGCATCACAAATGTTAGATATGGGCGCAGCCATTTTTAAGTAGTATTCGTTTCCAACCTTTAATTGAAGAGTATTCGCCGCCGTAACGAGCCGTTTCATTGGTCAGCTTATGAATATTCATATCGGCAGAAACGAAAATACTGCAGTCGATTAACCCATGGCTTGTAACGTAGCGTGAGTGTAGTAAAAGGCATGGGTGTCCGATGATGATATTTACCCAATACCTGTCGTCGTGTCGGGTAAAGCTGGCTAACACTCGAACTTTCTGCACCTTAATAAATGAACATTGGTTACATAAAATTGTATTTTCTAGCAGAGAGAAATCTGAAAATCTGCCAATGTGGCAGTCACGGTGAGGGTAAACAGCTGATGCTACTTTATCGCATTTTTTTTTTGTTTGTTTACTAACAAAAGGGGCGGGAGGTGAGTTAAAGTGCGGATCATTTAATTTGGCAACGGATACGATTTACGGCTTTTGTATTTTTCATCATTTTGATTATGAAAAGTTTTAGAAAGTTTAAGCAGTAACCTTAGCCAATTATATGCATGATCATTTTAAAAAATAATCACATTCACAAGAAGGTTTTACAAATAAATGAGACATGTCGATAGAACATAAGTGTGAAATAAGTGCAAGTGTGAAAAATATTCCAAGTGCGCAATTTGATTTAATTGAGAGGATTGAAGATTCCGATTGATATACATACATATATGTATATATATATATATATATACAATTTCCAACAGGCATATCTTTCTTATAAACCTTCAAGTGACCCGCTTTTTTACTATATTGTTCCTCGTGCTTTATTTGCTTCTTATGTCAAAATTAAACCCCGATTCGGACGGGATAAAAACATAAACGGGAATATATGTAAAAAATTGTAAAAAATTACAGAATTTAAAGGTTGTATCCAACAGTTTTTGTCCATTTTCCCCCTCAAATAAACAAATAAGTCACTGGTACATGAAAAGGTCTTCAAAAAGCTGTTCATTGATACCAAAGATCTTTGTGAACAGTCAAGAATTAATCTCCACTCGCCATCGCAAACTGGTATTTCCTATCCGGGCCACGGTGCAAAGATAGCTATTTTCAAACTTAAAAACAAGTGAACACTAACTTTTATATGGTTATGCGGGTAATCCGCTCTGACGTCCATATTATGGCGTACATTTAGGGTCTTTATTGCATGACCCTGTATCATGCTAAAACATTCAGCATCATGCTGAAACTTTTAACATGATACAGGGTCATGACAATTGTTTTTTTAGACTCATGCTAAAACCATGAGTATTATGCTGCAACAGGCTTAAAGATACTTTCGACCTTTTGGTGCGGAGTTGCACGACCCTGCATCAGACAAATGTAATTTAAGTATCAGTCTAAACTTTAGCATGAGTCTGGAAATAAAATGCATGATACAGGGTCACGCAAATTCCGATTGGTCGTTTCAGCATGATGGTGGACTATATTGCATGACCCAGGGTCGTGTAAAATACAATTGGTTCGTTTAAGCATGAGGCTAAATAAGAGTTGCACTACCCAGGGTCATGCAAATTCCGATTGTTCGGTTTTAGCATGATGCTAAAAGATTAATGCAATAGCCAGGGTCTTGCTAATTCCGATTGGTCGGTTTTAGCATGAGGCTAAATAAGAGTTGCACTACCCAGGGTCATGCAAATTCCGATTGGTCGGTTTTAGCATGATGCTAAAAGATTAATGCACTACCCCGGGTCATGCAAGTTCCGATTGGTCAGTTTTAGCATGATGCTAAAAGATTAATGCACTACCCAGGGTCATGCAAATTCCGATTGGTCGGTTTTAGCATGAGGCTAAACAAGAGTTGCACTACCCAGGGTCATGCAAATTCCGATTGGTCGGTTTTAGCATGATGCTAAAAGATTAATGCACTACCCAGGGTCATGACCCTGGGTAGTGCATTAATCTTTTAGCATCATGCTAAAACCGACGAATCGGAATTTGCAAGACCCAGGGTAGTGCATTAATCTTTTAGCATCATGCTTAAACCGACCAATCGGAATTTGCAAGACCCTGGGTAGTGCAATATTTTTAGTACCATGCTAAAACTATATTTGTTAGATGCAGGGTCGTACACTTACGCACCAAAAGGTCTAAATTATTTTTAAGCATGATACAGCATGTACCTGAAAAATCAATTGTCATGACCCTGTATCATGCAAAAAGTTTAAGCATGATGCTGAATGTTTTAGCATGATGCAGGGTCATGCAATAAAGACCCTAAAGGTACGCCATACGCGACGCCTGTATTTGAATGCTCATTGAAATTTGCACATTGGGGAAAGTTTGCTTTGCGGGCTTTCTTAACCCGATAAAATACGGGTCCTAATTCGGTAAACGGCGTTCTATTTTATTGATTCATTTTAACTCGTAACATGCTCAAGAAAATTACTATATAAACAATAACTATTTGTGTAATGTGAGGCTGCTGCACATGTACACTTTCTGCTTGTACACTTTAGATTTCTTGTTAATGTAATAATTTTGCAACTTTGTTTATCTTGGACGACATATTATATGTCGGGATTTGCTTTTTATTTTGTTTTAAGCCAATTCATGGTCGTAGGAAAATACGTTATACATACTTTTGATCAAGACTGGTAGTATACTGAAAACCTTCAAAAACTAAAAACAGTACTTTTCAAATATGTCTGTTTGCCTCTTAAACTTTTTGAGCGCCTTTGATGCTTCCCATCAACGACTGTTCTTGTTTACATATTTACATGTTCAACACAATACAACTTTCAGGTCATTTTGGTAATGGCACTTTGTGGGCATGGTTCCCGTCCTCGTCGTGCTAAGCCACGTTCAAGCAGGTACACCGGACAAATAGTCGTTAACGGCGACCGAAGACAGCCATTCGTAATAAAGACCCAAACATGCAAACGTATGCCCCACTAGGCTGAAACTGTATGCTTCACTATGCCTAAATAGGCTGAAATAGCATGCCCAACTAGGCTGAAACTGTCTACTCAGACAGACAAACTGCATGCCCAACTAGGCTGAAACTGTCTACTCAGGCAGACAAACTAAATGCTCAACTAGGCTTAACCAGAATGCTCAGATAGTCTGGAACTGCATGCCCTACTAGACTTAAAATGTATGTTTAATTAGTATAGTCTGAAACTGTTTGCCAAACTAGTAAACCCAAATAATCTGAAACTGTATGCTAAACTGTATGCTCAAATAGTCCGAGACTGTTTGCTACCATAGGCTCAAATATATTTGTCCGAATATGTTAAGATTCTTAACCTATATCAGTAAGCATCTAACTCCAACTTACGACACCGCCTCACTCCTGATCGTCCATGCACACGCCCAGATACCCCTCGCTCCTGTCATGCCCTGTTCAGACAATACCCCAGTCTCATCCTCGCCATCATAGACCATTGGCTCCCGACAGACTTGTTTAGGTCTCGGCAAATCTGCAGCTGAGTCCTTTAATTTCTACCGTAGCAAACTAGGAATCATTGCCTAATTGAAGCAATTAACAGTAGAACCGCATGTTAACAAGAAAGTGATTCGGTCATCTAATGTGTTCTCTTTAACTTCTTAAAATATGTTATGTTGTTTTTTGCACTTCATCTAATCTGGCTTGCTTGTATTTCATTTGCCTGTTGTTGTTATTGTTGTTGTTGTCGTCGTCGTAGATGTTGTTGTAGTTGTTGTTTTGTGCGGTTAAATATTTTGTTGGAAGTAGGCACTCCACGAACAGTAGAACAGTATAAAAACGTGTTGAATCATCCATAGCCGCTGTCCGGGTGCAAAATCACAAACAAAAGCATTCTAATGTGTTCGTTTTAGCAATGAGGAAGACACGAATATGAAATAATGTCCTGCTTCCTTAGTATTTTATTTAAGGTTAATGATAACCTAAACTTCCCTCTTATTTGTTGTTAGTGAGTTTATGAGAACAGTTAAGGTAGGCAATTCGTTTTATTTATTTTTCAATGTTCTTAATTTAAATGTTGGTGTAACTTATATTTTTGAGCTCTTTATATCTTGGTGTACTTTATATTTTAGGGTACGTTATATCTTGGTGTACTTTCCCTCATATAATAATACTAGCTCTTACAATGCATATGATACTTTGCAGAAACAGAATCATGATTTATTTACCGAAAGAAGACGGGATCGCAAACCGGTGATAAGCTCTGTAAATGTTTATCTATTCACATGTAAGGTATAAGTAAATTCAATAGTATTTGCATTTATGTCTGTATAGCGCTAAAACAGCTAATAACACGAAGGATTTACAAAAACGATATAAGCGGAACGATGGGCACGTTTTACAATTGTAGTTACTCATTTTATCGCATTCCGTAACATGTAAGCCAATGCAGCTTGTTAATGGCTCCTTTATATTTACTATGAATTACCACAAAGGATAGCGCGTGTGCGCGCGTGTGTGTGTGTTTATCACTACATATTATTGTTTTATTTGATCGCCGATATCGACGATTGGTCGATTTGATAATGAAACATTTTCCTTTTCTGTAGAGATGATAAAAGACTATATTATTAGAAATCGAAATTACTCTGTTATGGGGTATGTAAGAACTTGTATGGTATGCACTTGAGATATAATCATTTATGACACATGCACACAACGTTTTTCGGTATAGTATCTGCTGCATTGATTTGAAATATACGCATGTGTATTACCTTAGAGGAGAAATGAGGTACAGTTCTATCAGTCGGCAGCAAAAATATAATAATTAAGTTATTTTGTGTATATTATATATACATGTATATGCAAATACTCATAAAACATTCAATAGTCATTGATTTCTCATCAGATTTCTATAAACATAAATGTAACTGCAGACACTATTCATACCGGAAGTAATCAATTCATAGCCATAAAACAACCGACTATTTGTTTTAAATTGTTACACTTTAAACGTTTACAATCTGCCTTCTTGATAAGTAGTTGAGTGAGTTAAGTCGCTAAATTCATAAGGGGATACAGTCCGTGTACACACTGTCGGAATTTTGCCATCCAAGTTTAAAGGTGGAGTAGAAATTAAGGAAGGTACTTAAACGATTTACTTTTCCCCGCCTTATTTAATGGTGCAGTCACACTCTAGCGTATGACAGAAACGTATGTATTGCGTGTGCAAAATTTAAAAAAAATACCTATACGCACACCTTTCAAGTGTTTAAACCCGAAATGTCGACGACACTCCTTTACCAACATATGAATAGCGTATTAACAGCGTTCATATAACGTATAACCGGCATGCAGGTAGCGAATAAGCGTATTTCAATTTAAGTTACGCCAGTGTAAAGTTTATCACAGTATGGGTCGCTTATGAAAGCGTATGAGTAACGCATGCATAACGTATGTGAACTTATGGGTTACGTGTGAGAAGCGCGTGCGCAGCTACTACTGATAAAGATGAGGAAATTTCGTTGCATGACACCTAATGGTAGTTGCATGACGTCTAAAGATCGTTGCATGATGTCTCATGATGGTTGCATGACGTCTTATGATTGTTGCATGATGTCCTACGATGGTTGCATGACGTCTTATGATTGTTGCATGATGTCTTATGATGGTTGCATAAAGTCGTACGATTGATGCATGATGTCCTATGATGGTTGCATGGCGTCTTATGATTGTTGCATGATGTCTTATGATGGTTGCATGACGTCTTATGAATGTTGCATGATGTCTTATGATGATTGCATAAAGTCTTACGATTGTTGCATGATGTCCTATGATGGTTGCATGGCGTCTTATGATTGCTGCATGATGTCTTATGATAGTTGTTTGGCGTCTTATGATTATTGCATGATGTCTTATGATGGTTGCATGACGTCTTACGATTGTTGCATGATGTCTTATGATGGTTGCATGGCGTCTAAGTATTGTTGCATGACGTCTTATGATTATTGCATGATGTCTTATGATGGTTGTATGACGTCTTATGACTGTTGTATGATGTCTTATGATTGTTGCATGATGTCTTATGATGGTTGCATGACGTGTTATGATTGTTGCATAATGTCTTATGATGGTTGCATGACGTCTTATGAATGTTGCATGATGTCTTAAGATGGTTGCATGGCGTCTAATAATCGTTCTATGATATCAAGTTATAGGTGCATGATATTGAATGATTTTTGCATTGCTTATAGTGTGGTCTAATTATCGTAAGATGGCGTATAATGACCATTGCATGACCTTAAATGGTCGTTGCATGACGTCGTATGATGGCTGCGTATGTGCCTTATTTACATTTTCCAATGCCGCTTGCACTACTACCCATAGAAGAATTAGTTTTCCGTTTTTACAGGTGTTATCAATAGTCGACGTGCTCATCTTACAAAATTATGTAGTTATCCATTTTAAGAAAGGAAGTTTGTATTTAAATGCATACTTACATTTACTGTAAACATATTTTAATTTGACGAGTTGTCAATATTTCGATTCAAACGATTCATTTGCGACGGACTGGCATTCGGACAGAAATGAACATCTTAAAATAAATTTTCCTAAAAGGGTTCGGTTTTTAATTTGATGGTTTAGATACATCGCACCGACACAGTTGTTAACATATTGCGGACGTGTAGTTATAATAGACGGATGCAGAACACGATATGTGTCTGGGTTAAACTAAAGGCGCAGCGCAGATAAGCTCAAATGTTGGACTCATGTCTAAATCGGTGTGTATCGTATATGCATATATTGCTCTCATGGCTTTGTAACCTCGATTTATTATATACTGACTTTTGCTTTATTCCAGCATGGATTCCAATCACGTAGCTGCTTTTGTCCTATTTACCATGGTATATAGTACAATATCCGGGCAAAGACGGGAGCTGGTATCCTCTATATGTGATATGGTCATTCAGCCACAATATATTACGTCTGCGTGCTCTGAGGACGAGTATGCTGTTATATGTAGAAAACTGAAGCTGACCTCGGTGCCCAAATATCTGCCCGCTCCAACTAACAGTACGCTACAAAAATTGTGTCTGCTTGATCTTAGTGTCAACTCGATAACCAAACTGAATGAATCCTCATTTAAAGACCTTATTGGTCTGAAATGGCTTAACCTTAGCGCCAATCAGATCTGGTCAATAGGAAATGATACATTCAAATATCAGACACAGTTGCAGTTTCTAAATCTTACAAGCAACAATTTGACATCAAAGAGTTTCCCTCTAGATTTATTTAAGCCTCTTAGGAACCTTAAGTACATTGCTTTGAAGCACAATTTAATATTTTCATATGAAGACATGGATGGACAATTCAGATGGCTTACGAATCTTGAAAGTATCTACCTAGACTTGTTTCAGGACAGTAAGTTTGGTGAAAACATAGCAAAATTGGAAAAATTAACATTGGCCTCATTTTCAGGCCTACACACTATGAATGGAGTCACGTGCAATATTTCAAATATAACGGATTCGACTTTGACTGCATTGACCCATGTGCGTACGTTGTACATGTCAGCTTGCATGATAACATCTTTTTCTAGAAATGCTTTATCTCCACTTGAAAACCTGACTTACTTGGATATTTCTTATAACGAACAACTGAAATTTGAAGGCATGAACGATGCACTTTGTGGTATTGCTAATTCGACCAGTCTTACGACTCTAAATGTGAATGAAATTCACCGTGCAGCCGGTCTTGGAACTGCCTTCAGATCTGCCCATACAGAGTGCCTCAGAACCCTCCAGAATCTGACAGTATTGTACATGGACCTCAATAAAATTGAGGTATTTGATGAAGATGTATTTATTAATAATTTATTTCCACCTTCCCTGCAAACTCTAGCTCTTGCGGGAAATAGACTTGTATATGACCACTACATTAAGTATATTTACCGATTGAAAGGTTTGTCTACCCTTGACGTATCTAGACAGCATTTTAATTACGATCCGTTCTACTATCAGCACTTTGAGCCTATCGAATTCAAAGGGTTGAATCCTTTGACTGTCCAGGATATGTGCAATGATACAGATTGTAAAAAGGTATGCATGGACAGCACGAGAAAATTTTTTACCTTGCCGCCAGTTTTGTGTTTACCTGACGGTGTCAAGGAGATTAGCTTCAGCAGAAGTATGCTGTACTTGATCCTGCAAAATGTTATCGTTTGTGGAAGCGAGTCAACGACAAAGATAGATCTTTCCTTTAATATTATCTACTCTTGGTTGGGACCGATCTGTGGATTGGAACGTCTGACTCACTTAAATCTATCTTTCAACCACTGCAGTACCATTAAAACAACCAAGTTCTTTCAATCCTTTCCTGGGTTAGAAGTTCTAGATATTTCATTTAATAAACTGTACAGTGTTTTCTTGAAACGAAATCATTATCAAATGTTCGAAAAACAATCAGAATTAAAAGTATTAAATATGTCGAATAATGAATTGAAGACTCTACCTGTGGATTTATTCAAGCCGTTAGTTTCCTTAGAAATTCTTAACTTAAGGGGTAACTCGATTGCGGATTTTAATTTACACATTGACAACTGTAAACACTTACATACAATAGACGTCTCGTATAACCAAATAGATGTCATTCCCTCGTCGCAGATGAATTCAATTGACAGGTTAGCCAGGACAAATAATTTTACGCTGAAATTATCCTCAAATCCTCTTCAATGCGATTGTGATTCGATCCATTTCCTCGAGTGGATGTATTCCAAACAAGACGCGCCTTCGTTTAACATTGACTTCCTACCTGAGACACCATGTCGGTTAACAAATGGAAAGAAAGTTCAAATAACAAATACTGCTAATTTAAGAGAAATAATCGACGAAGTTCGTGTTCATTGTACACAGCCTAAACTTCAGAACTTGGTCATAGTCGCTGCTGCCGTTAGCGGATCTTTAATCACTGCCGTTTGTTGTCTACTTTTGTATAGGAACCGGTGGAAAATTAGATATGTCTACTACAGTCGTCGATTCAAGAGGCACAACCACCAAGGATACGAACGGTTGTTTGAGTTCGATGCTGTAGTTTTATACGACAAAAGCGATGCACCCTTTATTAAAAACACTCTAGTTCCAGCATTGGAATCATCGTATGGTTTGAAATTGTGGATAAGTGACAGAAACTCATGTCCTGGGGCTTACATACCGGAAAACATTGCGTTCGGAATGGCAAACAGCAAGAAGGCCGTGTTTTTGATAAGCAAAAGATATATATCGGATACATGGAGCGATTATGAAATTAATATGGCACATATGGAGGCCGTTGAATCAAAGCGGTCGATGCTGATATTGGTCACAATGGATAAACTTGACGCTACAAAGCTTCCAGTGACGGTAATGCGACACATGAAGTCTGAGACGTGTCTGGAGTTTCCACAACATCCTCAAGATTTAGAAACCTTTTGGAGATCCCTGGCAGAAAATATTAGAGCGTCATAATTGGAATACCGCAGGCTCGTCCCAGAAAAAACAACAACAACCCTGTCTAGATTGCTTCTAGGCTGCTACTAGTGGTACCGAACGGAATAGTGGAGTTTGAGATAATACTTCATTACATATCGGTCTGTCAACATATAGATTATATTTCAGTCCTGTAGAAATTGATTGTTTTATTATATAACTGTATGTGGGTTTGACAAACGCTGGTGTTTATTTGATCGTAAAATGTACTAGTTTAATTTGTGCAACATATTGATTGTATTGTTTTGACAATGGGTCCTCATTTAGTAATGTTAAAGAATAATAATCGTGTGTTAAGCTACTTGATCCAAAATGTATGATATGCAACGTACGACTTAAATAATTAGCATTGCATTTTAATAAAATATACAATATTTCATATACACATATTATTGTTGTTCGAAAATTCAAATTATGTCATGTTTAAATTAACTAAAGACTACTGTATATCTCGTACAATTTGTACAATTATTTAATGTAATGTAAATATTATGTTTATTTACTTGTGATATTTTGTTTATGTTTTTCTAAAATTGATTTTGCTTTTGTATGCTGCCGTTCGTAAAAGGAAGGCGTATCTTTAAATAGTAATTAACTTGTAATGATTTTCATTCGATCTGTTTATGCTGTTATTGTTTTTGTTGCTGTCTTTTTATTTATCATTATTTAAAGCCGTCTCTGAAGCCTATATGTTCTGATATGTATGCACTCTTTCGTGATTTAACATTAAGTGTTATTGTTTGTCTTGTTGTGAGTTGATTTGAGTACTTATTACATCGTCTTAAATCTCGACCCTTTGTCTTTGAATGTGCATAAAAGGAAGAAATGCATCACATAAAATAATCTCTAATAAAAAATTATATCATAAGAGAAACAATGTAGTCCTTTATACAGCTTGTCTTGTTCACAGGTGGTCAGAAGACAATACCGTGTAATGATCAGAAGTAAACAAAAAATAAACCCACTATATATTAATGTAGAAACGGCGGTGGATTTATGATTTTAGCGATTTCCTCTTTTGAAAAAAAAAAACGACTGCCATTATCCTTTTTTATAGCGAAGGACCAGAAGGAGTGTTTCTTTACTTGGTCAGCGCTAATTTGCAAGAGAATACTGTCAATGAAGAATGCTAGTAAATGTGTGAACAATGAACATTTAAACTTATTAAATTACTATTATTTAAATAATAACCAATCGACGTTAAGATGACCTGCAAAACCCCGTATAATGTTCTTCGTATAATAGCATTTATAGTTTAAAGACATATTGCGTAAATAATGATTTATTTGTAGTAACATGTGACTTGTTTAGTTAAAGCAGCTGCTTTTATAAGCCCCTTTTGATATCAACGTATCAATTGCATAAGTTCATATCATAATTTTATTAGATGAAATTGCAAAACAAGTACAAGATAGCTCACGATTTTAAAACTTTTCTCTACTAAATAAATACAAATAATGTATAATCACAGTCAATTATGTTCTGTGAACTTATCTTATAAATTACATTAAAATATAAAGAAGGCATTTTCAAAAGGACAAGATGCAGGTGGATCGACCGTTGGACAATTAGACAAAAACATGTAGGTTTAAGAAAATCGCTCAATTTTAAAGTTTTAATGGTCTTGATTGACTGATGATCGGATTAATGCAGAACAGAACAGATCTTTATTTCTTCCAGCTTCTTCATACAGGTTATAACATCGGGAATTGTATATACCATCATGAAGCATTGAACGTGAACCTTCCGGTTAAGCGGAAAATACAGAACGGCAATCATAAATAAACAGAAAACAGAAGAACATGTGTGTGTGTGATTTTAAGAGAGAATAGTGACAGCATGAGAGAGAGAGAGAGAGGAGAGAGAGAGAGAGAGAGAGAGAGAAGGAGAGCTATAGAGGGGTGGGAGAGTTGGAGAGAGATATATAGAGCGAGCGCTCGTAGCGACTAGAGATCGCTGAGCGGACTCGCGCTCTCGATATCGCGAGAGAGATCGAGATAGAGAGAGATACGCTAGAGATTTTCTTACTGATCTGTACATGTTAACAGAGCCTAGCAATGAACCAATAGTCCGCAAACTAAATTTACAACAATTGTCTTTAATTAATGTTGCCATAAACATAGGTTTACACCGTTTGGCCTTCCTCACAAAAACCAACAAACAATAAACAACAATAACAAACACAGCACATATTTCTCCGATTTCTAGCCTGTATTAAATTCGGGCGTCCAAAGCTGGACTGCCTGAAACTGTCCGGGCAGTGCCGATGGCATCACATGGAAACGATCTATTATTAAATGTATCACCACACACACACACACAACAACACCACACACCACTCACACACACACACACACACACACACACACACACACACACACACACACACACACACACACACACACACACACCACACCACACACACACCACACACACACACACACACACACACACACACACACACAAACACACACACACACACACACACACACACACACTTAATATAAATGATTTTTATATACCACCATATACATAAAGGACATTTAAACACAGAAAAGTCTAAAGAAAGTCTCGTAAATATTGATTTTTACATTCATATCCGTACCCCAGATTCATATCCGCGGATATAAATTCATATCCGGTAATAAGTCGTACCGCTCTGTACAACATTCTATTTGTTCATTATTTTCCGGCGACTTTGATGTTCTGCATCGGTGTTTTCTTGTGCATTACATGTATCACACACGATATATAAACATATCGTGAGTTATCTCCCTTGTCCACCATTACGCGGCTGCTTCGGCCCTTCCAACCTAGAAAAAACGTGTACGTTACCGTCCATGCCCAACTGTTTCAATTGTCGAACCATACAATAATTGAAAAAATGGTATTGCGCTAATAAGGGTCGAGTTTTGTCATTTGTTTTTTATTTTACTGCATTTGATTAGAACATGGAAACGTTAAGTTGACAAGGATTTTCATTTACTCCAATTTCGCCAAATACAGTCAATGGGCTACCATCACGCTGCAGTATTTGCATGAACTAATTCAGTAGACATGTGAATGTATTATGCGTTTTCAATTGGATATTTTATAACAATCAACATGTTTGATACACTTGTTTTTATTAAATTACATGATGACCGGACAGGTCGTTGAGACTTTATAAAAACAGTGACTTAAAACCATAATTGGACAGTTACTGTTGCTTGTCTCTTCATCTCTCCAGTCGTGCCCTATATAGGTGAGACAACTTGAGCAGTCTCCATACCCTTAACGTGAGATTGCAAAGTAGGTATACCATCGGGATTTTTAGTACCTTTCTTACGTATAATGTGCCAACTGCGGATAAATCCTCGGCTTTTCATGAACTGTTTTTTTTTAACTTATTAGCTCTTAACAATACTACGTTTTATTTTGTTGGTAGGTTGTTTTCTAAATTTCGTTGTTTTCTTTCGTATTTTTTACATTTCACTTTTGACACTTTTGGAACATGATGTCATGGCTTTATATGCCATATTTAAATTGATCTTGTTATAAATCAGCGCTTGGGCTGTTTTATTTGTTCTTATAATATATCAGCGCTTGGGCTGTTTTATTTGTTCCTGTAATATCTTATAATTTATCAGCGTATGGGCTGTTTTATTTCAAACTGATCTCTCGTTTGGGATTTTTTGTTTTTACGTTGCCGAGGCTTTTATCTACTGTACATACTGTTCAAATGTTTATAATTTATTTTGTTGCTAGTTGTTATGTATGTATATAAGTTCATTGTTCTCCCGATGCAGGTGCTTACTGTTAGTTGTTTCACTTTGACGGGATGTTGTTATTTACACTGTTTGTTTGCTAGAAAAACCTTCAGGAAGTGCGAGGTTGGAGCTCGCCACAAACCAGATTTAAGCACCCCAGTTGGCCCTTTGCCGATTGACCGTTCCAAGGCGGTAACTGATGGTTTTTCTTTATGTGTGTTATGTCTCGTCTCTGTGTTGTTGTTTTTTTTGTGTGTTTTTTTTTTCACATTTGCATTTACCTTGTTTGCCTTTGTCTACTGGTAGATAAAATTTAAATATCAGTGAGAGTTTTGATAGGACCTTTTCTTATTTACCTATTGTAAACATTATAATGCAATAACTATTTCATAAATTTTCTCCAGTATACAAAATTATGTTTCTTGACGTTATGCTGGTGATATCTGATTTCTTTATACCCAAACAGTTGGTAATTAATTTGTTTTATTGTGTTTTCCAAAACATGACAAGCTATTTACTAAATTCAGTAAGAAACAAAACAGCTATGGCAACTCCATGGCAACAAGTAGCAAAATAGAGACATCAACGATAAATCGGCTTGTTTCGGAAGCTTCAAGTGATTCAGATATAAACATGTGACACAATGATTATCGAGCATAGAAATACTGAGCGATGCTGTTTTCTCTTACCATGATTTAAATGAAGATTTTCTGCTCTAAGCAATTAATACTTATGTAGAGGATTTTGCTCGCATTAGAAATTTAGAATAATATAAGATTTAGAGCTGTTGCAAATTTTGTGTAAAAATGAGTAAGTGTAAATTATATTTAAAAATGAAATATTGCTTATAAAAATATATTTTTTTACATGATCTAATTTCTCACAACGTTTATAGCAACAACCCAGTGGCTGGATTTACATAATTCTTCAGTATGTGGTAAAAAGTCATAATGAAATAATTTACCCACGCCCTGTCGTCAATGTAAAACAAAAAAAAAACGGTTATTCTAATTTAAAAAACAACAACAACAAAACAATATGTGTTGTATAAATCATGGCATGTGTAAAACTTGTCGTGGATTCTTACGTTTGAGTGTATTATTCATTCTTTTGCTGCGTAAGCATTGTAAAGTCCTGCACAGGCAGAAGCTGTATTGTGGCTGCCATAGCCACTGAATGGCGGGCGGTCACGTGACACTACAATGGCGGTCTCCATTGATTTTGTAATGTCATTGTGTAAAGGGGTGGAGGCATGTCTTCTGATAACGAACTGCCATCAGGTTAACAGCATGAAATCACTTCACCGCCCCCTTCTCTGTCCCTCTCCTATTCAGGCCCAGTCACATCACGCATTCAGCTTTGGAGACAGTTGTCAATAAACAAACATGTCAGTTCAATGCTACCGTAATTAGCTAAAGCAGTTATGTAAGACTGACTCTACTCAGCTTCGGTCTGGATCGTGTGTAATAAATACAATACGTTATATAATTATTTTTGATAACAGTCCACAATAACTTTTATTTTTGGAAAACACACCTAGATCACTGTCAAACTACCTTAAATTGTAATTACTTTCTGTTCTTGTCACTTTATCTCATAATTATTATTTTATTACTTAACTACAATACCGCGACATCTGTTATTTATGTCATCGCAATTTTTTGTTCTGTATTTTTTCTACATTCTCTCCGAATAACAAAAATGTAAATATACAGACTTTTTAATTGCTTGTCACAGGTTAACCTAAAAACACTTATACGTCTCGAGCTTACAACTGGCTAGTATGTCATCATTCTGACACTAGCCAATCACAGTTCGTAACATCCCATCGGTACTCTTTGCGATAACCAGTCAATCACAATTTAACATCAATCCGACCACCATGTTGCCTAATTGTCTTACAGTTGAACCAGTATCACCTGCATCTGGTCCTTTTGAAAACACCTCCTTTATATATTAATGTAATTTATAAAATTAGTTCATAGATCATAACTGACTGTTTGTGGTTATCTGTTGTTTGCATTTAGAAGAGAAAAATATCAAAATTGTGAGCTATTTTGTATTTGTTGTACAATTGCATCTAATAAAATTAGTATTTTTGGTCTTATTAAATCGATACATTAACATTAAAAGGAGCTTAAGTACCTCCTTTAATTGAACATGTCATTACAAATAAGTTATTTATTTATGCAACATGTTTTTAAACTGTAAATGATATTGTACGAAGTACAACACGTAACAAAAAGACACTCAAGTTTAAGGTGACTAATTAATAATGCGTAAATTATACGAGGTTTTCCAGGTCATCTAAGCACTGATTGGTTACTGTACAGTTTTGTCATAAGAGTTTAAATATTCATAATAATAATAAATGTTAAGGAACAATGACATTGTTCACTCTTTTTATAATAACAAAACACACCAAACGTAATGAAAAGTTAACTTGTTTTGTGACACTCTGATATAAATTCGTTCCGAATATTCGAATATGATTCGAATACATTTAACGAATATACTTTTTTTATATATGCTATGCTATAAAATATCTGCCGCCGCTTCTTCAATAAGTAAAGTTAGCAATATCAATTATGACCAAAAATGAAACATTTTACAATAACAAAACACACCAAATGGAATAAAAATGTTGCATTTCATAACTTGTTATGTTGCACTCTGATATAAATTCGTTCCGAATATTCGAATATGATTCGAATATACTTAACGAATATTCGAATATCGTTTTAGGACTCGATTATATATTATGCATCTTATTTGTAATACGCGCTTGGTTTCCCTCAAACACAACGCATACGTAAATCATCGAAAAGGACCCACTTTTGTAAACATAACCACACAATTATCTGATAAACGTTTTAGTTCGAAAACTTCATTTATATGTAGAGCGTTTTGTTTAATTAATGGGAGGAGATCTGAATAAGTTTTGCTCTTCCGCTATCTCGATTTTAGCACCCTCACTGAGCGAGATTAAATGTTGTTTCTGTCATTTCTAACGTGGAGAAATCGGAAGCAGGCGATTCTTTAAAGACAGACCGAATAATTGTCCAAAACTGTTGCAACATTTTAGTCCGGGAGCAAAGGACTTTAAAATGACTGTAAAGATCAAAAGTCCCTCTCTTACACAACAAGGTTGCGGGAAGTTGTGTAATTTGTCTGCAACGAGTCTGAATACAAGGTTAAGCTATAAAACCTTGTCAAACCAGCCAGTCGCCCTTTTCACCGACAGATTGTTCCAATGGGATTCTCTCTTAATACCGTCACAATACGTTCTATGAATCCGATGATTTAATGGAAATTCCATCAAGGAAAGTAACAAGGATTCTTAAGTTCTTTTCATTATATTGAAGGGTACTGTATTCCTTTGTCCTTCAGTTTAAAATCATAACAAAACTTGAATGTCGGAAACAATGTACACATCTGTCTATTAAAATGTTTCTGTAGAAGTCTGTGATAAATAGTGCAGTCTGTCATTGCAGACTAATTAGTGCGGTCATGTAATATAAACTAAGAATCAACAATTGATATTTGTAAGATTTTTATTTTGATTTTTGACTTAGTTCTTACGTGTTTTTTTGTTTAAGTGGTAGTTGTTTAAGAAACAAAAGAAACCAAACACCAGAATATATATAGAATAATGGAGTTATATTACTGTTCAAATAGCATAAACATAACCGTTAAATAAAAATACGATCGCTTCTTAAAGCAACGTCTCCCCATAGACATTTCCAAGACCAATTATCATTATAAGGGTCGCCGAGAACGGCGACTGAATTAAATCTAATAAAAAGGTTAACAGTATGGACATTATTTATATTTATTGCGACCATGAACGATCATTTATTCGATGAAACAAATATGTATAATTGCTAAATTGATTTAGTAAGTTTTCTGAAGCTCCTAGGAAAAAAAACAAGTTTTGTTCTATTATATTTTAAATCAGAACTTCTCAGATAATGCCATCTTCAGGATGGCTACACCTTGGTAGTATGTACATTGCATTCTGTAATGTAAATGTATGAATGCGAATTGAGTTGTTACAAAAAACAACGCCTCTTTGACGTCACTAAGAAACATATATTTAAGTTGAAATAATGTTACATAATTATATTGAAGGTTGCTTAAATGTTGTATTGTTTAATATTGCTCTTCTATTTATGTTTCTACCCCTGAATTACTTTATTATAAGTCATTATTGTTATATGATAGTAAGTATTGTAGTAAAGATAACGCAGTGTTTTAATTGTTTGTAACTCAAATGTCAGAGCGAATGTTAATTTTTAAAGCACCCATATAAAATTGAGTATTGAAATAGCTTAACTGGACACGACTTGTTAAGCTGTTAACGAGACAATTTTAATTAACACTTGTTAATTGTTAGCAAGTGATATTAGCGGTTTGGTAGTTTGGACATGGAAGACTATGTTTTTGTTTATGTTCCGTCGAACAAAATGTCGTATACAACTTTTAACGTTGCTTTGTAAATACTATGCTATTTTATTTTATATCGCATTAATTATAATTAATCCGTCAAAATATTTCTATGTCTTTCATTTTTCTTTCTTATAGCCCTTATCATTACTTTTTTTCATAGCAAACTTTCTTATATATAAATATAGGTTACCTCTTTAACTTATCCTTTCGTATTATTTTTCTAGACTGCTACCTGAATATATATAACGGACTATATGTTAGCTTTTATTTCACGACCAATCCGTGCGCACTGTCACGTGACCCTTTACGTGAAGTTTTTATCAGGCGGTATAGCGATGCCTTATTGCATTCGCCTTCCAACGACGCTCTGGTATACATTCAGTGGCTTAAAAAAAACTTTTCTTACATATAGCCTTCACATTGATGAATATCATTCTAGTTGTATTTCTCTTCATAAAACCTACTTGTTCGAGGCCACGATAACAATTGTCATTTGGCCGATTCTACCAACTAGACCGTCACAGAAACCTATTTTAAGCATGTAATACTAATTGCCCTGTGGTTTTATAGCCGATCATTCGGATCAGACAAATACGAAAAATAAAACTGCAACAAAACTTTATGGCATATATTACTTATTTATTTCCCATTTTTACAGCATTTATTTAAAGGTATGAAACTATACATTTTCCTTAAAACTGCAACTGCTACCATGTTCTATTTGCTATGTCTATACTGCTGCTTGTGCTGCTGTTGATGACGATAATTATAATAATATTGATAATAATAATAATATAATAATAATAATAATAATAATAATAATAATAATAATAATAATAATAATAATAATAATAATAATAATGATAATCGTTATAATGCTGATGCTGTTGATGATGGCGATGATGATGATTATGATGATTATGATGATGATTATGATGATGATGATGATGTGGGTGGAAGTCATAAGGCTGTATGTGAGTGCAGTATCAGGTGACGATAATGGCCAAAATCTCCACTCGTTCCAGACATAATAATTGATCTACATGCATATCTACACCGCGACCAGGCTGGACAAAAATGGCTTTTCAGTTTTGTACTGATCAAGCCTGTTTATCAGTCATGTTAGGAAACTTTCCAGCCATCTAGATAAAGCGATAAACACGGAATAAGACTATACGTGCTTTGTAGCATGACGAACAATCTTTAGGTGTTTATTTTTTTTTACCACAAGTAAATTTTATAATTGAACACAGATGTAGAACGATATACATCAGGTTTCTAATCACTAATTATGGCTATCCTTATTTTGTGGATCTGTCATTTTGCGTGAATAAAAGCTCATACTATAATAAATCGAAGGTACACTCAACAAATATATATTACAATCTATATTTACAAGCAATTGAAATATAGTAGGAAAATGTAGCAGAACACACAACATGAAACTCGCAGATACCATAGTTAAAACAGCAGAAGCAGTAGCAATAAAAACAACAAGAACAACAACAGCATCAGCAGCAACAACAGCAGCAAAACAAACACTAAGAAATAATGCTATTACATATTCTCTATAAGGGAGATTTTTCACATTTAATTGGTATGCCAGTATTACCGAAGAGAAATATTATTCGTATAATAAACATGTTCTATAGTTTGCGGTCTAAAATAGATGTTTATTATGAAAATTTGAGAGGCGAAGCTTTATTACTTAAGTCTTCAGACTAATTTGTAAGTGGAAACATGCACCTAAGTTTAAAAGAAAATCATACAAATAAAATAATCACAAATGCCACAAAAGACCAAAAAGAGAAAGTTATTAATTGTGATATTAATAAAAAGCCCGCTAGCATAACAATAACTTGTTGTCATATTAAATTATGTAAATGCCACGAGAAGAATATATTGTCTAACAAAGAGATTTATTGCAATATACAAAAGACACTGCAAAGAAAATTAAATTTCATGGTTCATGGTTATATACGACAGATCAATTAGATTCTTTAGATTCTAATTGACGTTATGAAAAGGCTAGACAAAAGTGTCTATTTATTACATATTCTTATTCGAACAAACCAATTTAATTATAGAAATGCTGAGATTTATTTTTGAATATTTTCCTGAGCGTATCACACTATGCATATTTTGTCATTTCAATGTAAATTTAGCCAAGTACGTCATATAAAAGGTTTATTTAAATAATAAAAACGGTATTAACGCTTGTCACTGGTTCTACTCTGGTCGTAAGTGCAATTAAGAGTCTGCCCAGACATATAATTGACATTAGTATGCCCAGCCAATCAGGAAAGACCGCTTAACACCTCCGCCCACCCCGAGTCACGAGATCCTCATTAAGCATACTTAATTAATGAATCTGATTCATTAACGCTACCTTGATTGTCCACCACTTGAGATAAGCGATTCACTTTTAAATATGTTTAGATAAAACGGAGACCCAATGAAAATTAAACGATTTTATCAGAGGAGCCAAGAATATAAATATTTTACAAATTTATTGCTTCACCATTCACTGTGTGAGTTGCAAACAAAAGCACACACCAACCCTAAACCTGTCATAGCGCCATTTCGATAACTTTTTATACTCGCAAAAGAATTTGTTAATATATCTTTCATTCTGAAAAAAGATTATGGATTTTCAATACTATCATGGCAATGCTAGCGCTGCGTGGTTATATGGTATGCCACAAACACAAGTCCATGAAATTTTTTCAGCATATCAGCAGACAGGAGCACACCTTTATCTCAACGGTCGACCAGCACTGCAGACAAACTGTCAACAGGGCAACTACAATGATTACCCAGCAGCCGTGCTACAAGAAAAGGTAAAAGCCTTTTACCAACAGAATCAGTTTGCTCAAGGCGCCGGACAGCAGATGGTGCATCCCTACAACATCCACCATCAACAACACAGACAAGCACATTTCCAGAGACAGAATTTTCATGGATTAATGCCGACCATGTCTGCGAGTGAGTCACTGTTTGGCGTACCTCCGACCTTGTCCCTGCAATCGCTTCAAGAGCTCTCGTCCACAGTCGCTGCCCCATCTAAACCAGTGAAACCAAGCCACCCAAAGGAACACCCGTTCTACTGGAGAAGACTTCACAGCTCTGCCCCGGTTGAAGGAATGACTAGAACCAAGGACAAATACAGGGTGGTGTACACAGAGAAACAGCGAACCGGTCTGGAGAAGGCATTCAAGGAACACACTTTCATCACGACAAAGCAGCGGGCACAGCTGACCAAAGATCTCGACCTATCGGAGAGACAGGTACGCTTCTTGCGTTTCCATTTCAAGATTAACGTATTGAGTATGAGAAGCAGTTCTTCACATGTATATGTTATAATACTATACATATAAATACAATTTTAATTAAGTTTATATCATATCCAAGACATGTAAGAAAACAACTGCTGTTCCTTTTTTAGATCAAGATCTGGTTTCAAAACCGGCGAGCAAAGGAAAGGAGAGTCAAGGCTAAACAGAAGACCAACAACAACGAAGATGACTCCAGCTTTGACAAAACAGAAGACGCGGATATCATGGCTACTGCTTTCCCTTCATGTCGCTTTGCTAGCGGTGCAACAGAACAGAATTTCAGCCAGTGTCGCTTCCAGGGCAGTCCGACCGCCAGCAATGGCGGCAACTTCGAAAAAAATATCCTGTCCCACAAGACGCCATCCAGCGGCTCATTCCGCCAAACAAACTCACCCATCGATTGGACCACGTGGTCAGGAGGGAACATAATGAAGTCAGTAAACATATCCCCCTTGACGTCAACAACAGATCTGATTACATATCCCAGACCGTAACACGGTTGCATGTGTAAAGCTTTGTCTTTATATGTACATTATACTTATTTGTATTTTATTTACACAGTGCCATGATTATTTATTCGTTTACTTTAGATACACAGTGTCATACAGAGTACTATCATATATTAGATAAATATAAAAGACAATAAAAGTTCAGAGTGGTTAGGATGTTTCCGCACTAGTGTCTGACATTTTACCATGTAAGATGTTTTTATTTCTGTCATTGACATTGCTCTGTTACATCTCTGTTAGTTTGTAATTTTTATTTTACATTTATTCACCTAATTATAATCTTCACTGTAAATAAACGCATTAAAATGAAACTTTGATTTTTTTTCTGTATGATTCAGCGTTTCTTCCGTGAATGGTACAATGCGTCTGGCTTTGCCTCACCAATTCTTTTTTACATGTTTTTACATGTTGCAGGGTAACAATTTAATTTCAGTTACAATGCTTTGGTACAGCTTTGATAGATAGTTAATATTATTTACAAACAATTAATTACACAGTATTTTAATCTTCTGTGTTGATAATCACATAACCATGAAACATTGATTTGCGTTTCTTTATTTCTTGTATAAGCAGATAACCATATTCATGAACTTCGGTCATGTTATTTTGAAACGAATCCGTAAACGAAAACAAAAAAAAAAACAACTAGAAACATTATTCAGCCACCGTATACTTATTACAGTTCCAGTGCTTGAACTTATAAATTATTGGTCGATTGTTAAGTAGAAATTTAAGCAACATTTTGTCCTCATAGAAATAAGGTATTGTTCCCGAATTACTTGTGCATATTATATGTAATTGGAAATGGTCAACAGATAAATGCATAGTCATCGCAAAAACACCAACCTAAACATAACTTATCATGGCTGTTATCCAATCTAAACCAGCTTCCTTAGCTAATAAAATAAATGTTACTCAAGTCACTATTGTCACGCCGACAAATATCAGGCTTCCTATGAAGTTCCATCGTCGGATACCCACTACCGATCCATTCCGTAACCTTCCATTCATCGCCCGTGGGATATTTAGTTCCCTTTTCGCCGTTTCTGATAATGATATGTCATTGGTCGCTTCATAGTTGGATAAGGAATTCAACCCGATGATAATGCTCGTTCTTTCTTTGTCACGACAGACTTCGTTGTTACACTTCTAGACTCAACGCTGAAGAGAATGAATTTTGTAAGCAGTATTATGATTGGCCAATTCTTGTTCTATTCAGTTTGATAAGACGACAGAAAATTTACCAATAAACCTACAGGTCATCGAATGTAGTAAAACGGAATAGTCGAGCATGAGTATCCGACGATAATGAAGTGTAAGTGTGATGTTCTCCGTAAAAATCATATGAACGGTAAATAAGACAAGTTCCTATGAGAATTACCACATATATTAAAACGTGAACTAACTCTAGACAATTGCGTACGGAGTAATTGTAAAAGAGTCCAAACACAGAGACGAAACATTACACACACACACACACACACACGCACACACGCACGCACACACGCACAAGCACACGCACACGCACACGCACACACACACACACACACACACGCACGCACGCACGCACGCACGCACGCACGCACGCACACACACACACACACACACACACGCACGCATGCACGCACGCATGCACGCACGCACACGCAAACACACACACACACGCACACACACACGCACGCACGCACACACACGCGCACGCGCGCGCACGCACACACATACACAAGCACACACTTAAGCACGCGCGCACACTCACGCACACACACACGCTAGCATGCACACACACAAAACAACAAAACAAACAAAACAAAATACAGACAAGAGTCACGGCCTTTAAAGGGTCAATCTGCAAAAGGACCGACTGGGATGCTTAAACCTGGTTTGTATGATTTGAAGGATTTTCTCAAGCAAATTGTGTAAAAACAATATCCCATCAAATTGAGACAGCTAACACAAGAGGAAAACACTATTTTTGGCAAGTATCTTAAACTAGTTTGGAGATATTTTATTCTGAAATAATAAAACGGAAATTCGTCTTAAACAGTCCTTTCAGTTCGAGCCAGCCGGGAGTTAAAGGAAAAGAGATATTTATTAACAAGTTACTTCGTCAAACGTTTTTATGATCAAAATGCAATGTATATAGACCAATGTGTTGCTAGTCAAGATTCTGTACCCCTTAATTTTTCCATATGTAAAGGCAAACTCTGCACATTTTTTTTCATTTGTGTTTTCATGTAAATTATTGTTTGTTTTGATAATAAAACAACACTTCATATGTAAGTGTTTATATATGGCAAAATGTTGAGCTATATGGCGACCTTACCGGATTTGGCCAAAACAGCTTTAAAAGTTGTAAAATGGGATTTTTTTTATTGTACCTTAAGAACGCAATAATATCATATTATACAGTGGATACCGTCATAACATATCGAAAAAAAAAACTTTATTATTTTCTTTTCGTCATTGTGTTTATTTTTATAAGTTAACATTCGAAAGACAGTTTAATCATGCATTGTTTGTTTTGAAATATTCAAATATTCAGTCAAAACCTTCCATGACATTTTAATAACCCCCATAAGGTTCGCTTTAATGCAGCATGTCGATCTTGACCGATAATATTTTATAAAAGTTACAGCTATAGTTAAGTACTATATTTAGTTTGATTTTGATTTCTTAGCACGCTGTTTAAAGCATTTGAAAAATACAGAAACAAGAGGCAAATTAATTAAAAACAAGACAATACAAACGATTAATAACATAGAATGTTATTACCAAAATTAGTTAGACTCTTAAAACCAACCCCAATTACAGCTATAATAAAAGTTTTTTTTAATATTCTTCATGTTAAATTAGATCATAATAAAATGGTAAGAGACCTTTAAAGCGGATTGGCATTAATCACGATCCTTGTTTTTAATGACGTTTAAGCAGATATGTGTGGACTAATTACCATTCCTCAGATGTACTGTTAATGGCGCGTTCTTTTCTTTGTTTTTTTGAGGACACGTGAATTTACGGACAAACCTTAACGAAAATGATGTGGATTAACCTGTGTACCTGTTTGTTTAATTACTTGTCTAGTCTGGCCCTTTTCAAATGATATAGAATAAAAGAAGCAATCAGTGTTGTTGTTTTTAGTTTCTGAGTTGCTCTTCAAAATATTTTTCAGATTGTAAGACTCCGATTGTTTCTATCAAGAGGGTGAACTCTCTAAGCATTAAAACATGGACGTTGTGTGTTTTTTTTTTTCGTTGTCGTTTTGCATTTGCATTGATCTTCAAAAAGAGACAAATTCGTGCGCATAAAAACATAACTATGTGCTAAGATGTGTTTTTATTGTACGATTATTTGCGCGTATGAATAAAATAACATAGAACTATTTTTATAATTGTATATAGTTTTGCTGTAAATGTTTTAGTAAGAATGATGTTTGATGTTTTATTTGCAATTCATATTTGTTGATATTTAAGATATATACACACTTGTTTTGTTCATTTGTAGCAATGTCGATTGAAATTAAAATAAGTGCGGAGGGATATTTATTAAACGATTTCGCGTTTAAAAAATTACATGTTCATGTCTACATATTTATTTTCACGGTACATGAATATTAAATAGTACAATATTTTTACACTAGCATAGCGATAGACGTTGTAACAAATATAATACAGAAAAAACGTAAACAATACTAGGAACCTAATGCTACCAAATGTAAACATTTAAGCTTATAAACCACTTAGAGATTTGGTGTTCATGAATAAAAATACGAGTTCTTATTAATAGGTAATTAAGAAAATATCCTATCAGAATTTCCACAGAGATTTAAATTTTATCTACCTGTAGACAAAGGCAAACATAAAAATGCTCATTTAGCACTAAAGAAAGACACACAGATGCTAGTCCAATGTAAAAGCGTTACAAATATTGCGACGTGATTTTACACAAATAGGAAAAAAGAGCTATCGTCTTGGAATCGTCAGTAAGCAAACGGACCGAATGGGGTGTTAAAACCGGTTTACGAGCGCTCCAGCCTCGCAATGCCTTAAGGCTTTACTCAGACTTATAAAGTGTAAATAAAAAACCTATGAGTCACATAAATGTCTAAAATGAACAGGTTTAAATAAGCGTTGGAGACGCAACTTTGCTAAGATCTTTGATAGGTAACAAGATCTGTAGTTGACGTCAAGGGAGATATGTTCAGTGACGTCATCATATTATCGCCTAACGACGTAGTCCAACCGGTCGGGGTGTTTGGATGGCGAAAATGGCCACTGCATGGCGTCTGGTTGTGGTAGCTAATGTCTCTGAAGTTTCCGACCTCGCCGGGTATCGGGCTGCCCGGAAATCGACACCGGCTGAAGTCCGGTTCTGTGACCTCGTTAGAATAACGACAGGAGTGCAAAGCGATGTTGTCCGAGTCTTCTATTTTGCCATAGTTTGGGTCTTCTTCTCTTTGACTGGTTTTCTGTTTTGTGCCGACCCTTCTTTCCTTTGCTCGTCGATTCTGGAACCAGATTTTGATCTAAAAACAGAAAAATGATACCTATAATAACATATTTTGCAATGTAACTTGACCTTTTCAAAAGGTGAAAAGTGTTGGTACATAAAAATACACTTCAGTATAAATATTGTCTTGAAGCAAACGTTTGAGAAATGTACCTGTCTCTCCGATAGATCGAGATCTTTGGTGAGTTGTGCCCGCTGCTTTGTCGTGATAAACTTGTGTTCCTTGAATGCCTTCTCCAGACCGGTTCGCTGTTTCTCCGTGTACACCACCCTGTATTTGTCCTTGGTTCTTGTCATACCTTCAACCGGAGCAGAGTTGTGAAGCCTTCTCCAGTAGAACGGATGCTCCTTTGGGTGGCTTGGTTTCACTGGTTTAGATGGGGGAGCGACTGTGGACGAGAGCTCTTGTAGCGATTGCAGGGACGAGGTGTGAGGTACGCCAAATATTGTATCACTTGCAGACATGGTCGGCATTAATCCATAAAGGTTCTGTCTATGAAAATGAGGCTGTGCGTATTGAAGACGGTGGATGTTGTGCGGCTGCACCATGCAGCTATGAGTAATTTGGTTCTGTTGGTTGTAGGTTTTTAACTGCTCATGTAGCATGGCTGGTGTGTAGCCATTGTAGTTGTTTTGTTGACAGTTTGATTGCAGTGCTGGTCGACCGTTGATGGGGTCGTGTGCTCCTGTCTGCTGCTGCGCTGTAAACAATCCGTGGAATTGTGTTTGCAATAGCCCGCTTATCCACACATCGTTTATGGTGTCTATGCCGTGACAATAAGAACCCTTCATATTCCCTTTTAAATAATCAACGAAAAACGCAAAGACTTTAGAGAAAGCAATAAAAGGAAGTAAAAATAGATTTCTATGATGCAAAACAAGTTGAACTTTCTTGGTTGTTTTGGTGGGTCATAAAGTGAATACTGCAGCAATATATCTGTACAACATTTATATTATGAGATTTTGTGATAAAATCGATGTATTTTCATTGGGTCTTATTGTGATTATCTAAACACATTTAAAGTGAATCGCTTATCTCAAGTGGTGGAAAATCAAGGTAGCGTTAATTAATAAGATTAATTAATTAAATATGCTTAATGAGGATCTCGTGACTCGGGGTGCGCAGAGGTGTGAATCGGTCTTTCCTGATTGGCCGGGCATACTAATGTCAATTACATGTCTGGGTCACACTAATTGCACTTACAACCCGCGTAGAACCAGTGCGTTTTATTATCTTACTAAAAAAATTTTCTTCTCAGATTATTGCTTTATATTTTGTACAGTTATCACAAAACTCCGACTTTTTTGCTGAATCATTTTTTTTTCAAGTTTGCTGTATGACAGGCTTCTGGACTTCAGCAATACTCTATCAAATTATATTATAAATAATGTAATGAAACTTTATTACTACATATTATTATGATATTAAGAAATCTATTGATTTAAACATCGTTTATTTCGGTAAATTTGTCGATTGTTTTCTAAATTTGCTGTTTTGGGACACCAAAGTGAAACTTTTATGTCTCGATTAAATATTATAAAATAATAAAGGGTACTGACAGGTAATGAACATCATTAAAAAGATGTATGTGCGTCGTAGCTGAGCCTACAATTGCGAAAATTTAAATAGCTTTGTAAGATCCAAGATGCTACACATTATACATTTCCTGTTATCAATAACATTTTACACTGTTGTCATACTGATAATTTACTTTGGCTAACTTACTTTGGCAAAAATTGTAGGTCCATTTTTGTAAAAACAACAACAAAGGCAGAGT
Organism: Sinonovacula constricta; assembly: GCA_007844125.1. Classification (NCBI taxonomy): domain Eukaryota; kingdom Metazoa; phylum Mollusca; class Bivalvia; order Cardiida; family Solecurtidae; genus Sinonovacula; species Sinonovacula constricta. The sequence continues at coordinate 66,297,987 of CM017558.1, read as the reverse complement.
GATAATGACACACAACGTAAATTGTGCCAATAAAACTTTGTAGCTCATTGATTTTATAAATGACTTTATCCTAGATAAGAACTAGTTAGTTTGTTAAAGTACAAATGCTTTATTAAATCATTAATGAAAACAAAAGAATTATTTCGAGGTAACTACAAATAGAGCGGGACCTCTTTTAGAATAGCTCTGTGCATAGAAACATTGATGTAGTAGACAAAAATAGGAATTCGCAACTGCTAGAGCGTTATAACTCTTTGTACAGGTACTATATTGCAGGAGGCATAACAGGAATTCACATCTGTTTGGAATAGTTTACATATCACAACGACAAAACAACAACAAAACAGCAGCAAACGAGTAAACCGAGAACAATCTTCACGTAAGAGAATAATCATCTATGCCACTAAGGACAAACAAGGACATAAAGAGAGAGAAAGAGAGATTAATTTTCGTTTTTTTTCTGCTTGTATACAAAAATGAAAAAAAAAACACACACCAGAAAACAACAAACAAACAACAACAAGAACTCACAACAAAAATGAAACAGAACTCTGATAACGTATTACAGTTGTTGTTCACTCGCTCAAGGGCTAACAAAAGATAGGAACGAAAGGATAGCTGAACAAAAATCAAAGGAGCAGGCAAAAAACAGACAATAACAAAAAGTATTTAGCATTTTAAAGTCTATGTTGTTCATACATATATATTTAATCCATAATATCTCCGGAAAAGAACACACAGTACAAGTGGTACTAAACACATCAAAGCAAAAAGAAAATTGCGATTTTAGAAAGTTGTCGAAATAACAACGTTCATCATGTTGAAATTAAAGAGGGATTCTCTGTTACCACCAGAAAATTCGAGGGTGTTGGCACGCATAGTCACGGACTTTCTTGACACAGTTAAATGCTCTTCCTTTTCTTTGAAATTTATAGTTTGAGGTCGCAAAGTAAAACAATATCGCACAAAACAAACACATACCCAGACTTAGTGGCGCAATCAGTAGAACAACTGCATGACATTCCATTCAAGGGTTTCGAATCATATAAAACCAAGCATTTCATATTTTTGTGGAACGGGTTTTTTTTACATTTGTGTCCTTGTTTTCTGTTTCATAAAAATGTTGTTTTAGTATTATTTTTTATATATTTTAAAATCAAAATTACATTGTATATTTGGAGATCTAAGCAAAAAACATATCAAATTTACTTGTTTTATTTTGTGGCTTCGTATACAAATTTTATTCTAGTTATTATCCCAGAAGACAATTATAACGTAAATAAATGTTAAAGCACTGGTTCTACTCTGGTCGTAAGTGCAATTAAGAGTCTGCCCAGACATGTAATTGACATTAGTATGCCCGGCCAATCAGGAAAGACCGCTTAACACCTCCGCGCACCCCGAGTCACGAGATCCTCATTAAGTATTTTTAATTAATGAATCTGATTAATTAACGCTACCTTGATTTCCCACCACTTGAGATAAGCGATTCACTTTTAAATGTGTTTAGATAAAATATGGAGACCCAATGAAAATTAAACGATTTTATCAGATGAGCCCACAATATAAATATCTTACAAATTTATTACTTAAACATTCACTTTTGTGAGTTGCCAAACAAACTACATAGAACTCAAATACGAAGGCCTAAAGTCTGTCATAGCACATTTCGATCACTAGTACTATACTCACAAGAGAACTTTGAATTATATCTAACATTGTAAAAAGGGAGGATCATGGATGTTCCATACTGTCATGATTTCGGCAACGTTCGCGCTGCGTGGTTATTTGGTATGCCACAATTTACAAGGTTTCTTACAGCACAGCAGCAGGCAGGAGGTCATCATCATCTTAACGGTCGACCATCACTGCAGACAAACTGTCAACAGGGCAACTACAATGATTACCCAGCAGCCGTGCTACAAGAAAAGGTAAAAGCCTTCTACCAACAGAATCAGTTTGCTCAAGGCGCCGGACAGCAGATGGTGCAGCCCCACAACATCCACCATCAACAACACGGACAAGCACATTTCCAGAGACAGAATTTTCATGGATTAATGCCGACTATGTCTGCGAGTGAGTCACTGTTTGGCGTACCCCCGACCTTGTCCCTGCAATCGCTACAAGGGCTCTCGTCCACAGTCGCTGCCCCATCTAAACCAGTGAAACCAAGCCATCCAAAGGAACACCCGTTCTACTGGAGAAGGCTTCACAGCTCTGCCCCGGTTGAAGGAATGACAAGAACCAAGGACAAATACAGGGTGGTGTACACAGAGAAACAGCGAACCGGTCTGGAGAAGGCATTCAAGGAACACACTTTCATCACGACAAAGCAGCGGGCACAACTCACCAAAGATCTCGACCTATCGGAGAGACAGGTACGCTTCTTTCGCATCCTTTTTAAAGATGCATTTGTCAAAGACGTGGAAATTTGTCTGTTTTGTATACAATACAATAAATGAAATGCTTCCAATGACATTGCTTAATTGAACAAGGTGATTAAATGACTATCATTCTGTTTTAGATCAAAATCTGGTTTCAAAACCGACGAGCAAAGGAAAGGAGGGTAAAAAAACAGAAGACCAACAACAATGAAGATGACTCTAGCTTTGATATAGCTGAAGAAACTCGTGACATTTCCACTGCTCTGCCTTCTTGTCGTTACGCGAGCAAGACCGTAGAACCACAGTTTAACCAGTGTCGCTTCCAGAGCAGCCCGACCGCCGGCAATGTCGGACACATCGAAAGAATTTGCCCACCCCACCAGACACCATCCAGCGGAACGTTATGCTATCCAAACACCCCGACCGACTGGGCAACGTGGTCAGGGGAGAATATGATGACGTCAATAAACATATCTCCCTTGACGTCAACAACAGATCTGGTTACATATGCAAGATCGTAATACGGTTTCATATACATAGCTTTGTATTTATATGTACAGTGAATATAATTGTATATTAAATACACGGTGACATATGACTTTTTAATTTTTATCAAACAATATTAAATTTTGAAAACAATAAAAGTTTTCGTCAGGCGATTGCCGTACCAGTTTTAGGTGTTAATTATTATTATTTTGTTGTTGTTTTTTCTCACAGGTAATTCTTTGTTTTAATGCTGTAAGTTTTGTAAATCTTATTTAACGCTGATTCACTATTTAATCTTCAGTGTAAATAAACCAATCAACTTGAAAATGTGTTTGTCTTATTTTTTGCGTTCTCTTTGTGAAAGGTTCAGTGCGGGAATTCTTGTAGCGATTGCATAGAAAAGGTCATAGGTACGCCAAATATTGTCTTACTCGAAAATATGGCAGCCATAAATCCATGAAAGCAAAGTTTTGTCTGTAATTGTGCTTGTCCGTGCTGTAGATGGTGGATGTTGTGAGGTTGCTGCTGTGATGTAACCATAAAAAGATTGCATTAACCATGACAGCATGACACAGCCATGAGCCTATTTTGTAATGTAAGGTATAAACGCAAAGCTCTGGTGAGTATAAAAATAAAGAAGCTACTGAAATGTTGCTTTGTATGAAAGTAGGAAGTTTTTGTGTGTTTAGTTTACAAGTTATAAAAGTATAAACACTTATGTATAAAGCTATTATAAAGAAAGCAAACATCGCCCAGATATAACATTTAACCATACGGAAAAAATATCAAAAACGGTAATTCGTATGTTGTTCGGTGCACAGTCAGGAAATACTTGCTTCGGGTAAATCCGTGTTTTGTTTATTTGCACTATATTTTACCTAGGACATAGTACATAACGGAAGATGAAATCATGGTTACATGCACAAGATGATGACCCACATAGAGGTGGGGCGTTACTTGCAAATTTATCTATTTACATTTCGGCTAGTGTTTTTCTTTCAACTGAAAGCACAATTATTAAGCAGCAGTACACTCAAGCCGTTGTATTTAAATCAACGCAATTCTTCATCTGTATATTCAATCATAAAAATACAAAGAACTAATATATTAAACACGTGTAAACCTATAAAAAGTCAAATTGTCGTACATTATTGGTAATATATTTGGTATGTCGGTGTCTATGCGTAGAGAGAGAGAGAAAGAATGAGAAAGGAAGAAGTGGGAGAGAAAGAAAATGAGAGCGTGATGAGGAGAGAGAAACAGGGGAGAGCGAGAGGTGTGAGAGCCAAACAATGAGAAAGAGAGAGAGAGAGAGAGTTAGAGAGACAAACAGACAGACAACAGAGGTACAGACAGAGAGACAGAGAAAGATAGAGAGTGGGGGAAGAGAGAGAGAGAGAAAAGAGAGTAGGCAAAAAAACTGAAATAAATAATGCATAGTATAATATTTAATTCTGTTGACGAACTGGCTTGAAAATATTTGTTTTCTTTTACTTGAAAACTCCCGGCTCTCCTGGACTGGAATATAATTGTCGTGAGTGTTCGAAGCGATCGGGGTTTAACTGTAATCAACTTTTGACATATATAATAAGAAATAGTTAAAATCTTCACGACTTACTGAGAATTGAATTAATCATGTAAACACAGTAGAAATTAAACTGAATTCTTCATTGTTTCATAACCGTTTTGATAACGTCATAGTTTAAGATACTAACAAAAACTTTGAACAGAATTCTTGAATGAAACTATGCTTATATATTCCGATTTATGAAGAGACATTTTGATGTAAATAAAATACAACACCCTAATGATGTTAAAACTGACAAAGCTCTATGAATATTTAATCATTATAAGAATCTGAAAAAAAAGTAAAAAATATAATAATAATAAAAAATGTGGTAATCCAGCAGATAACGGTAAGTCAGCAAAAGACCGATTGGGGTGCTCAAACAAATTAACATTATTCTTACCTCGCACTTCGATCTAAATTAAGTCCAATCATCGGGTAATTCCGCCTTCGGTACGATCATCCCTACGATGTATCTAGTGCGATGACAATTACAGAATCGCAACCTTCTTTTCTCCAGAAAAACTAAGGCCCCTAAAACCTGATTCTCATGGAAATTCACGAGGTAAGTCGAAATAAGAAGAAGATTAAGGAAGTAATGAAAGCAACAACAATAAATACAACAACATCAATGGTTTTGCAGATCTGGCTTTGTCATCTTTGTTGTCACATTTTGGCAGCTCTTGGAACAAATTGGGACCGCGATTCCGGAAGCTGTCGAGTAGTAAGAATGATTTTCGAGAAAAGTAGGTCCTGTAAGGAATATGTCCATGATCAACTAACTATATAGATTCGAGAGATGATTCCTGAATGCATACAATCATCGGAGAGTTGTCCGCCCCTAGACAGAGGTCACTTGATTAGGTTCCAGAACTCCAACAGAATCTTCCAGTACTTTGGAGTATGTTAACGAGTAGTGATTTTTGTGAGTTTGCAAAGGGCTTAATTGCGTAAGTCTAATTATTATTGTCAGTGCATAGATTCCCAATTAACCATGATCAAAGTCATGAAAAGGGGTATAAACGTTTACATGCAAACTTCAAACCAAATTATTAAACTATGTCTTTACTTCTCATCGGAATTCCCTCTGTCAATGATGACATAAATTTAGTTTTGCTAGTATCTCTCCTAAAGCAGTAGTAACAACAAGCTACCAACAATAAATGAACGGTAGAACAGCTGACCGACTACAACCGAGCGCCGGTGGTTCTACACAAACATTTGGCCTTGATTATCCTCCATGCCTTACAAAAGCTTGTCGTTACCAATTTGATCATATATGTGTCGGCTCGATGTATCTTAAAAAATAAAATCAAATCGTAAATGTCCATGGCAACACGCCGTACATGTTCTCATGGCATGTTGTTTATAAATATTTCGCCTTCTGTTAGATTCTTATTCAAGAGGCAGAAGCAGAAATTCACGACAACCTCAGTACCAAGTGGAAGACCTTGAAGGATTATAAAACTTGTTCAACGAATACAACAGCTGCAATGACACCCTCCAGCGCCAGGTGGCGGAACTCTACAACAGCTGCAATGACCTCTTCCAGCGCCAAATGAAGGAGCTCTACAACCGATGCAATGACACCTTCCAGCGCCAGACGGCGGAGCTCTACAACCGCTTCTATGACTCCCTCCAGCGCCAGGTGGCGGAGCTCTACAACCGCTGCAATGCCACACTCCAGCGCCAGGTGGCGGAACTCTACAACCGCTGCAATGCCACCCTCCAGCGCCTGGTGGCGGAACTCTACAACCGCTGCAATGACACCCTCCAGCGCCAGGTGTCGGAGCTCTACAACCGCTGCAATGACACCCTGCAGCGCCAGGTGGCGGAGCTCTACAACCGCTGCAAAGACACCCTCCAGCGCCAGGTGGCAGAGCTCTTTAACCGCTACAATGACACCTTCTAGTACCAGATGGCGGAGCTCTTCAACGGCTGCAATGACATCTTCCAGTGCCAGATGGCGGAGCTCTATAACCGCTGCAAAGACACTCTCCAGCGCAAGGTGGCGAAGCCCTACAACCGCTAAAATGACAATATTCGGCGCCAGGTGGCGGAACTCTACAACCGCTGCAAAGACAGCTTCCTGCGCCAGGTCGCGGAACCCTACAACCGCTGCAATGACACCCTCTGGTGCCAGGTTGCGAAGTTCTACAACCGCTGCAATGACACCCTTCGGTGCCAGGTGGCAGAGCCCTACAACCGCTGCAATGACACCTTCCAGCACCAGGTGGCGGAGCTCTACAACCGCTACAATGACACCTTCCAGCACCAGATGGCGAAGCTCTACAACCGCTACAATGACACCCTCCAACGCCAAACGGCGGAGCTCTACAACCGCTGCAATGACACCTTCCAGCTCCAGATGGCGGAGCTCTATAACCGCTGCAAAGACACTCTCCAGCGCCAGGTGGCGCAGCTCTACAACCGCTGAAATGACACCCTCCGGCGCCAGGTGGCGGAACTCTACAACCGCTGCAAGGACAGCTTCCAGCGCCAGGTGGCGGAGCCCTACAACCGCTGCAATGAAACCCTCCAGTGCCAGGTGGCGTTGCTCTACAACCGCTGCAATGACACCCTCTGGTGCCAGGTGGCGGAGCCCTACAACCGCTGCAATGACACCTTCCAGCGCCAGGTGGCGGAGCTCTACAACCGCTACAATGACACCTTCCAGTACCAGGTGCCGGAGCTCTACAACCGCTGCAATGACACCCTCCAGCGCCAGACGGCGGAGCTCTACAACCGCTGCAATGACACCTTCCAGCGACAGATGCCGGAGCTCTACAACCGCTGCAAAGACACTCTCCAGCGCCAGGTGGCGGAGTTCTACAACCGCTGAAATGACACCCTCCGGCGCCAGGTGGCGGAACTCTACAACCGCTGCAAAGACAGCTTCCAGCGCCAGGTGGCGGAGCCCTACAACCGCTGCAATGACACCCTCCGGTGCCAGGTGGCGGAGCTCTACAACCGCTGCAATGACACCCTCTGGTGCCAGGTGGCGGAGCCTTACAACCGTTGCAATGACACCTTCCAGCACCAGGTGGCGGAGCTCTACAACCGCTACAATGACACATTCCAGTACCAGATGGCGGAGCTCTACAACCGCTACAATGACACCTTCCAGTGCCAGGTGGCGGAGCCCTACAACCGCTGCAATGACACCCTCCGGTGCCAGGTAACGGAGCTCTACAGCCGATGCAATGACACCCTCCGGTGCTAGATGGCGGAGCTCTTCAACCGCTGCAATGACACCCTCCGGTGCCAGGTGGCGAAGTTCTACAAGCGCTGCAATGACACCATCCAGCGCCAGGTGGCGGAGCTCTACAACCGCTGCAATGATACCATCCAGCGCCAAATGACAGAGCTCTACAACCGCTGCTGTGACAACAACCGCTGCAATGACACCATCCAGCGCCAGGTGGCGGAGCTCAGAAAACGAGCGGTTTGTAAAAGACAAACAATGATTGGAAAATGACGCCAGAGATCTAGGATTGAGGAAGTCTGGGTTTATCTTAACTGACATGAATTTTGCACAACAAAAACGGCAACAATATTGACAGTAGCGTTTTAAGCAAAATGGAAACTTCTTGACATGGCATGAGTAATCATACAGTTATTTGTTAATTCATTGATAACGTAAACCAAAGCCATGTGATATTATCTTTGTTATTTGTTTCCAGAAGTATTGGACGTGTAAAGCCGTGAGCCGCCAAAGCAGTGTGGCAGTCAAGGGTTTCCATTTGTTCAGGAATGCTTCAGACTGAGCTATTACATGGCAATACAAAATAATCCGGTCCGAGTTGATTTGGAATCCAGACCTTGTGACACCTATGATCTTAAGAAATATTTTAGTATACACAAAGAGGTGATACAACTGAATATATTAACTTTTCTTAGTAATAAAAGAAGTTACTTAGTAAAGGCACTGCTCAACGCAAAAAGGCCATATGGAAAGCCAGTACTTCATCTGCAGATAGCGACGCCAGGTTGGAAGAAAATAACCGAAGTGAAAAAAGAAGCAGACGAACTAATGAAAGAGACAGATAACGGGGAATGGTGATACTAAGAATTCTAAGAGCACATTGTAAGCAATAAAGTAAAATAAGAGATGTGAAACCTAATCGTAGTGGGAATGATAGTCTTGAATTTCGACGTGTCTTTGATAAGGTTGAAGAACAATGTGGTGATAAATGTGGTACACTGCTGGTTATTTGGTTTTTGCTAAAGAAGACAAACACACAGTTTAGTACTATTAGCCGATTTATAACATTTAAATATTTTTTTGTGGTGGTAGAAGCAGGAAGACTCGAAATCGCCCATTCCTCAGTAATGGATTCACTGTATTATTATCTGTATTATTATTTTTTTCTGCGATATTTTTCTCGACGCCGTTCTTTTACAGTTTCGATGGCACACATTTGGCTTCTTATACACAACATTATTATGTTTTAATATAGGAAACTATCACTTAAATTACACTGTTGAAAGAATTAACGAATCAGTGAATAAAAAATCAACAGATGGTCGTATATAGTTCAGTGTTTGCACAAATAAAATAAAAATTGCGTGTATGTGTAAAATTGTTTTTATATAAAAATATAAGCGCCAATAAGGATTTGTCTTTTAAAAATGTAAATAAAGATTGTCACAAATTTAAATGTAAATGTTGTTACGCCCGAAGTACTTCAGCAAAAAGCTCGTTATACATAGATTAACACGCATGAGGTACCGCAGGAGTGCCGCATATCACTCCGACATATCACAGTCGGTGCCTTTCACGCATCCGTATAAATATGTATGTTCACCTTACCTCAGACCCTTAATGAGTGTCAGTCGTATCTTAGCCTGATGTGCTTATATTTTAGTTCCGAGTTTCAAATGTTTATGTAAATAATGTTGTGAGTTGCAATTGTTCCGTAATTACCAGCTAGTGAATTTCGTGCGCTGTGGAAATAAACTAACAAGAAAGGCTAAGAATTATTCAAGAATTATTTCAATCCAAAGAATTCTAGCTTGTGGTGGAAAAATTAACATGATAATAAACTGAAATAGATAAATTAATTATCGTTCAAAACAAATCTGGCCCAAGAGGAATTTTTAAATACGTTTAGTACGGTAAGTACTGAATGTCCATGCTCTTTGTTAAGGTGTTTAACAAGGTGAATGTGAACTGCATTAAAATCAAAAGGTAAAAATATTGGAGATGTTATAAGCCATGAATCGTGTTTCTTTGTGGTGTATTATGAAGTTAAGGGCTACAATACACGTTTGATAATGGACTTTGGTATTGTCTTTAAATATCAATGTCTGTATGAATGTCGACGTTGGTGCTTATAAGAACACAACTTGACATTTGCTTCCTGCCTAACAGCTTCATACAAGCGACAATTATTTCGGACTAGCCACATATTGCCTAATATTCAGACAATATTCCTGTTATTTGTATAAGCAATATGTGGGAACCGTGTATTAAGTTACATCTTTATGATTTTTCTGGAGCAAAATACTACGTAGCAAGGGGAATATTTCTTTTAGTGCACTGTATGAATGGTCGTCAAAAACAACAACAACAACAACAACAACAACAACAACAACAACAATAATAATAATAATAATAATAATAATAATAATAATAATAATATCCTAATTTAACGAAGATAACTAATTAGTCATATACATACACAAATACATATACATCCTTTCTAACAGAGGCCGTCGATAACAATGCGAATACATATTACTATTTAAAAACATGATTGTAATTTGAATGTAAATGAAAGCATGAATGAAGATGATAATGTGAAGATGATTATAGACAGAGCATTTCTGGAAAAGATAGTGAAAAAATGCAAATCAAGAACACGTACATATAAACATTGTCATAATTCAGATAATAGAGTTAATAATACAATATTCTCCAGTGAAAGCTTTTTTTTTGTAAAATATAACGGCAAGCAATTCCATAACGTGAATGTTATCTATAATATCCCCGCCTTTTACGTGCACATTGCACTGCTTATTTTTTGTGATCTTAACTGTATACCAGTGTAGTCTACAAAATGAATGGATAGGGCAAAGGTAGCCTAGGGCTAACTTGTGAACAGCTTTATACACCAATACTCCGATTTGATAGATTGTTTTAAATCTTGGGGCAAAAAGTTCTCTCTTTGTATAACTTGTCTTTTGGATGTTTGAAGCGTGTTTCATGCCTTTGTTTGTATTTTAGAAATTTAAACTTTAATGTTGTCAGTGACAGTAAAAGACAAGTTGGAATCATTAACCTATATTAATTTCCTTGTGCCGATTTTCTTATAATGTTCATCTTATTAGAAGCATTAAAATGTAATGTGTAACAACATTTTCTTGTTATAAGTTATATTTCAAGAAATAACCCTTATTATATACGGGGATCCTGTAATACAATCGGATATGTCGTGTTTATGCCCAATATTTCGAGACAATTATAGTACAGTGTCTCTTCAGTTACCCTTGACCTTTTCCGCTTACTGGCGGTATCTTTCTCGGAATCGTTACTTCTTATTGACACGGTATTTGGTTTCAAAAATTAAAAATGTTCATCTTAAACGACGTAGATCGGATAGAAAAAAAAACACATCATGTTTGAAAGAGACATCAGATACAAGTAAAAAAATCGGATAAAACGCTCTAAAATGTATTCAGTAAAAGCATGACTAAATAAATAAATACACGCACTCGGCTCTTTTCTTGACAATTGACAATTGACACTGTTTATTCATTTTAATGTTTCTTGGGGAATGTTCATCGGAAAACAGCAACAGTAGTAGATGAATCCTCTGTTAATACGTCTTTATAATATATTTCTACCGTTCATTTGATAGGATATTAATCTTTAACAATTGTGTTAAAACTTCATTGACATGGACGCACACACAGAGGCACGCATATACAGGCACATGCACATACTCACACGCGCGCGTGGCGCACATGTGTGAGTATGTGAGTGAACGCATTGGCCCGATCATACCCCATTAAAATGTTTTCTTGTACGATGGCACGACTTATGACCAAATGTAACTTGATAAATACGTTAATTGTAAGTATGACAAAAAATACGTCTCTTATACGAATATAACATCAATTACGTAAGACATGAACGTTAACTGTAACAATTCTCACACTTCCGGTAGTCGCCTGTAAGTGGCTAGAGTTAATAACACGTGTAGAGCTAGACGTTTTAAACAAGAACAATTTGTAAAAAAATATTTTTACAATCCGAGTATAAATGTGAAATGCTGGTTTTATTTTGTTTAAAGGTAACTTACGTTACTTCATGTAAATGCTTCATGTTAGTTTGTTGATATAACAGATATATAAGATCACTTATATGTGATATCCATGTCTATGTTCATGGACACTAACTGGTCTGCTGTCAATCTGTTTGTTCTCTCACGTTGTTGTTGTTTTCTTTTTTTGTTACAACATATGTTTGTTATAGATATGTTATTGTGTTTGAGACACATAACCTATGGATGAATAAACATGCTGGGACACCGATACAACTGTGGTTATCTTATTCAATAAGAAGAAGGTTAACGGGGTTAGCTTTTTCAACAGTTGACATGGTAGTACCATCCTACCATATGGTATTAGGTAGAACCTAACAGATTCTTGTATCTAACCAGTGCAATTTTCGGAGGATGCGTAAACCGATATATGCGCAGAATGCAGCAGCCATTTAACTTAACGTTATTGTAAATACATATTTAAAAATAGTTTTGATTTTTCTTCTATTTTGTTTGACGAATCTCTCTAGTCAAAGTCAAAAATGCTTTATTCATCCAGGTATACCAGATATACAACAGCGAGAGATACATACAATTATCAGCATAAATGAATACAGGGTAGTTCCGGCTGTAGGGATAACAAAAAAGAAAAATAGAGAGAGGGAGAGAGAGGAGGAGACAGACGGGGGCGTGAGAGTGAGAGAGGGAAAATGTATACTCGACATACATGCATCTTAATACAATTTGATAATTATATTTGTACTAGCCGACAGACAGGAAGACAAGCAGAGAAAGAAGACAGAGGGACAGATAAGAGTAGTCATTTTGATCACGTATAGCCTACTCGTTTGTAAGTGATAAAGTAGGTTTGTAAAGCATACACGATGGTGGTGTGTTTACAAAGTAGGTTCAGTACAGTGAGATTGCATTAAGGTGACCGTTAACGATTGGTTTACAGCACGTTGGTGCACGGGATATCCATGAACTTTACACTTAAATGATAAACAATTCCATCGGCAGAAGAATATGTGTGATACATAGGGAATAGTGACAAGCTAAGTGACAATCTAATATTTACAGGTAAGTAGGCCATTATTGTATTTAGTTTGAATATAAATGTGAAATACGGTGTAGAAAACTAAACGACAAAACGTATAAACTCGAAGATAAAGTTAACATGTGCACAATGGCCAACTGAGACCATTCATGCAAGCATATTTTGTGGTTATCTATTCGATATAATATATTTGCATGCATGATATACATATAATTGATAAATTTGCATGCGAGATAAACAACGAAGGTATAGGCAGAGGTATAGGCACGCTAAATAAACTTCTTCATTATAAGATGCATGAATTTAGACAGTTTCTGTAGAGGTACTGAACAGTTTTCGATTCTTGAAAAAGTATGGATAGTGTGGCAGTGACATTGTTATTAGGAGATTGTATGATTAGGAGTTCTCTTTCTGCATGGAAATAAGGGCAGTGTAATAAATAATGTTCTCCAGTGACAACTGTATTTAAATTACATATTGAACAGATTCTATCTTAAAATTGCGTTCCGTGGTAGCGACCAGTCTCTACGGGCAGATGATGGTTAGCTGTGGGGAATTTTAGCATCCATATTGCCTGGTAGGAGTTAAGTATCTTAAAGTAGTTTTCGAATTCACGAGACTGTTTAAAACTGCTGTAGATTTTCACATTGTTACTATTTTGTAGCTTGGCATTCCAGTTCTGTTTAAATTGATCGATTTTGGTTTGTTTTATTTGTTAATGAAGGAAGGTAGGTCTTTTATATTTTATTCCTTTAAATATGAAGAGCATTTTATATGTACAAAATAGTAGTAACATATTACAACGAAAAGCTATATACAATGTACGTGAAGACATAATTTCTGAACAAATTAAAGCCCCAGTCCATTTCGTTGCTATTTGCAGTAAACACCACCAGCAACTACAAGACAATCATATTTATAATTCTTACAGAAACGATACGTAAAAATTAAGTATGAAGGCTCAGTCACATAACGAATACATACAGACACATGTTTGGTTATGAACGTAAACATTGTTGAAACTATCGTTAATAAACCAAAATACAACAACAACCATAAGGATAATAATATCTATAATAATAATAATAATAACAATAATAATAATAATAATAATAATAATAATAATAATAATAATAATAATAATAGTTTCAGTACTTATTGTAGTAGTACTTATTGCAATAACAAGTATACTAATAACGATAATCATAAATGGTAACAGAAAATATGAGATAATATTAATGAACATTAAGATTCTTAGCAACACATCATCGTAATGGACATTGTAAAAACGCATATTTTTACTTAAATAATACACACATGTTTACACACACAAGCACATGGTTAGATATGAATACAAAAAATAATAAAGAATAATAAAAAAAATAATAAAAAATGTGAGAGAATCCCGAAAATACAGCAAAATATAATAACAACAGCACTACTTCCACTACTACGAGTAATGGACATTATAAAACGTAGACTTTTACCGAAAAAATCATAAATGTTGTAATGATAACAAAAATAAAAAGGGCACTCTGACATCTTTTTTGCAGCATTGAAAACAGATCAAAGAAAATGAACTCGCAGGAAAAAAGTTAAGGATGCATGTCAAGGTCACAGATAAGTATGTTTGTCAGGTAGACTCAACATGTCTAACTATGCAGTTGCTAACAAACCTTGGTTAAATAAGGTGATACAAAATCAAATTAACCAAGCGATATCAGTCAACTTCATTCTTACCTCACTAAGTACAAGGATTGGAGAAATGTTAGATACGATGTATCATAATAGGTCATATTAAATGGTTTGAGCTCATAAGATAACAATGACCATACAGATGACAACAACGTTGACGACAAAAATGACTATGTAGATAATGATCATTGAAAACACGATAATGAATGATAGTGATAGTGAGCTCCGGCAAAAAAATAAAATAAAGAATAAAAGAAAAGAACGCACACAAAAAAATACACAAAATTACACACTAAAAATAACAACACAAAAAACAAAAATCAACCAGAGAAAAAATGGAAAACACACACACACATAAACAAACAACAACAAAAAATGTGATGAGAATGGAAAAAAACGTAAGTAATAAAATACTGCCAAACTACACAGTTACTTTCACGTGCAAAAACACGTATTAAGAAGTCCGCTGACAATGTTACAGATGTAAAATACCAATGCTTTATGTTAATTTCACGAGTGATATTCATCTGCTTTGCCTTAGCACAGCAGGCGAAAGACGCCCCACGCAAAGGAAGGGTTACTGGGTCTGTGACCGTTATTCATGAATGGTCTGTTAAGCAGTCAAGTAAAGAGACTATTCTGGATTCAAAGGTCTTATCACAGTACAACAACTTGTGCAATGTAAAGTTCATAGTCAGAAGACCACACCGATTACACTTCTGTGGAAAGGTGCGTCATAGCATTACTGCAACGGCTTTGACCAGGGTTCTGCACAGCACAGGCATGTATATCCCAGTCTTACATAGAGGCAATCTCGGGCCTGGCACAATAGCATGGGGCTGTAGATAGCCCTCGCAGTCCAGGTTGTTGGTCATGTCAACAAAGATGTGATTAGCAAGATGAGATTTCACAAGTTTTTTCCATTGATATTTGGGTGGAAAACTTCCATGTATAAATAGTTTGTGATCACATTTTCTAGACCATACTTGCACAATATCCTAACAATATCCGGAATAAATCCCAAACACTGTTTGTCAAGATTATAATGCCTTACTTGTCTGTGGACAAAGACACGTTTTGCTAAATAATGACAAGGCAGTCTACACAATTGTCCGAGAAAGATTAATTTCCGGTGGCCAATAATTGATTCAATGTCAAGCAAGCCCGCAGTCGACAGAACAAAAAGTGACTTCGCGGACTTCTGTAGTCCTTGCATAATTTTCAAGCCAAACAGGTGGTGCCGTTGAAGACGGGCAATGTCCGTGCGCGAGTACTGCGTCCATAACTCACAACCATATAGCGCCTTAGGCAACACAGCTGAACAGTAAACCCTACACAGAGTCTCAGGGCTCACGGCATTGAGATCGAGTCCATTGTGGTATAGACTAAGGAACGTGCCACGAAGTTTGATGCTAGCTTCCTTGATATTCTCATGCGACGACAGGTTTTTGTCTATGGTAACACCAAGATGGCTGCATGAGGAGCACTCTGGCAAAATGTCTGATCCCAGGTATACACGCGTGCTACTGTGCACTGTTCCGCTATTGTTGAAGGTCAGTACTTTACATTTTGTGGAGTCATAAAAGTATCGTCAGCGTTTGGAATATGAGTCCCATATGTTAAGCATATCCTGAAGGGCATTCCTGGAAAATGATACAAGTACCATGTCATCCGCGACAGTCGGGTTTCCTACATCCATGCCATATATGCAGATTCCAAGTCTACTCTGCTCAAGCTCTTTAATGAGACCATCAATGAAGGAAAGGCACATGAGGGGTGAGGCCTTTCCTCCTTGTTTCGTGCCCTGCAGTACTGGAAATTTCTTGGAGTAAATTCCATGGAAATTGACTCTACTATAGCTGTTTTTGTACATGGCATGATGCGCTGAAAGTGTGGTGTTACCTGTGTTCATCTCTAAGAGCTTGAAATACAATCCATCGTGCCACACGCACGCAAAGTCAGAACGCCCATCTAGAAAGCATATATATACTCTACTAGATTGTTCTCTTTCCAGTTGGAGGGATTCTCAAAGAAGAAATGACGTCATCAAACAATCTTGGCCAGCCTGGAAGCCACCCTGTTGACATGAGATGCGGTCTAGTATAGCGTCTTTACATCTTTCTAATAGAAAAGATTCAAGCACCTTAAGAAGAACCGATGAGAGTGTTATTACCCGGTAACTTGCTGGATCATTCCTGTTCTTCATTCCACCTTTATACAGAGTAACAATAACACCTTTCATTATTTCTGGCACATGCCCAAGGCGTAACATTTCTGTATAGAGACACGCTAGCACTAAGGATATAATAGTTTTCCCAAACTTTAAGTGCTCATATAACACGCAATCTTTGCCCCCAGCTTTACCATTTGGTAATGTTTCAATTATACTCTGAACTTGATCACATGTAACAATGGCGGACCCGTCTGGTTCTAAAGACGCAAATACATTTTTTATATTTAACGACACATTCTCCTTCCATATATGGTCAAATAAGTCACATTCTGCGAGTGTGTACAACGACTTAAAGTGTAATCCCAACTGTTTAGCTAACTCAACCCTGTCACTAAAGGTTTGGTGTCCAAACTTAATCCCAGCACTTGGCGATGACCACTGGTTTTGTCTTCTCCGCTTAACTACATGCCAAAAAACGAGTATTGTCGCATTCGGCCATAGTTTCAAGTTCACGATCCTGTATTGCAAGGTATTTACTGACACATCCCCATAGCGGGTTATGACCATTGAAGTCTCCAACGAGTATATATGGAGTAGGCAGCTGGTTAATAAGATTATCTAAGTCATCTTTAGATACATTTGAATTCGGTGGAAGATGAACAGAGCAAATAGTTACAACTTTATGTAGGGTTACACGGATAGCAACAGCTTGTATGTTTGTGTTAAGTTCGACTTGAGAGTGTGGCCATTTGGAGTTGACAATTATTGTCGATCCTCCAGATGCACACTCGCAAGCTGTATGTATATGATTAAAACAAGTATAACCCTTAAAATTGAATTTATCACAGTCTTTAAGAAAGGTTTCTTGAAGACAAAGCACGGCAGGATTTAGTGTGATAATAGAATAAGTATTTCATTGTAATTGGCCTTAAGCCCTCGACAGTTTCGCTGAATGATTCTATCTATTATTCATGGGATTTTTCAAATTAATTCTTGTAGATTATGTTTTAGGTGCTTTTACAGGTGACCTTGGTGGTTTTTAGTGTCGGAGACTCCATTAGACACTCGAATTTGTTTTGATGGGTGTTTATCACCCGAGTGTTTGGAGCAGTGGGAGGACTCTGTCCTCTCCTCTGCCCGGAAGGACCAGGAGTCTCCTTAGAGGAGACTTGGTCCTTTGCTGCAGGCTTGTTTTGTACCTTTGCGTTATTCCTCACAGAAGGACTTGTAGAGGAAATGTTTTTGGTTAAAAGAGAAATCTGAGTTTACGAAGATTCCGATGCCTTGTATTTGGAGGGAATGATGACTTTGTCAGAAATTTGGTCACCAGTCGGGACCTCGTACGCGGTGAAATTGTCCTTGTGCACTGAGATGCTTTTTTTGGTTGCTGAGGCATATGTTGCGCCACGAGCAGGAGTTGCCTTGTTTTTTGCCAATTTTCTGGCTTCTGGAAAGGAGATGTATTTTGTGTACTTTATCTTTAGTACTTCCTTTTCTAGTTTCCAGGCAGGGCAATCCCTGGATTTTTCTCATGTGGTCCAGAACAATTAACACATTTAAGCGGGTTAGGACATACGTCTTCCCTGTGCTGGGCGGACTGTTCACCGCAACGTGGGCAACGGTCGTCATCCTTGCACTGGGACTCGTGGTGGCCAAACTTCTGACAATGAAAACACCTAAGCGGATTGGGTATGTACACCTGCACTTTTACGTTGAGGTAACCGACTTTAATAGAAGTAGAGAGTGATGGGTTGGCGAAAGTTAAAACAAAAGTATTTGTTGGAACTCGCCGGCCGTCCTTCAGGAATGAAATCCTGCGGACACCACATACCTCCTGTGGCGTGAGTTCCCTGAGGATATCCTCCTCAGAGACACCAGCAAGGTCAGGGCATCGAATGATTCCTTTCGACGAGTTCAGAGACGAGTGGGGATATGTTTTTACTTTTAAGGAACAGAAGTCAGTTAGTTTAAGGAGTTTATCGGAGTAGGTTTTGCGATCTGTTTCGATAAGTAAGCAGTCGTTTTTTAGTTTTTTGAATGATACTACACTGCCAATAAGACCTTTGATGGATTTTTCTATGACAAAAGGGGATACTTTAGTTATTGGATTTTTCTCGGTCGATTCAACAACAATAAAGTGAGGAAAGCACGTGCTTATAGGTGTTTCGGTATTGGAATCTTCGGACGATAAAGTAGGAATCGGGTCTTTGCATTTACGTTTGCGTTCCATGAGAGATTATTATAATTATTCGGCATCCTGGCTCACCGCCCGCCGCGGAGTAATAGTTAAAGGTAGACTAGTGTGTTTATAGGTCGGTGACTAAGTGGTGTGTTTCTTGTTTAGTTTAGTATACTTGTGTAATTGGCGATTCCTACCAATAAAGTCGGCATTGGTATATATCCAGGCTTACCTTACGTCGACATCCTTTAATAGGTCAAACAGGGTGTTAGATATCTAAAATGATAAA
Source organism: Sinonovacula constricta (assembly GCA_007844125.1). Taxonomy (NCBI): domain Eukaryota; kingdom Metazoa; phylum Mollusca; class Bivalvia; order Cardiida; family Solecurtidae; genus Sinonovacula; species Sinonovacula constricta. Next base: position 66,278,889 of record CM017558.1, on the reverse strand, counting down.
GGTAAAGGAACATTTAATTAGTGTTGACTGACTGTGAGTAGTTAGCGCGATACAAGGTCCGCCCTTCGTGCCTCCGAAATTCAACTTGTTCTTGTTAAAATTTACATATTTATTTCTTATTACAAAGGTCACCGAAAGGTCAATTGATGATTTGCGAAACAAGGACTAAAATCTCTTATTCAATATTGCACTGTATGAGCAAAATGAAATAACCACATGTTAACCTCCAAGTTAAAAACATTTCTACATGATTGGTTAAAATTGTGCGTGATTTTGTTGAAAATGATTGCATGATTCATCGCTTGAGCTGTTCGTCCGTAGAATGACTGTAACCTTGAAATGTTGATAATGATTACATAACTTATATCCTGCTCTGTCGAATACGAAGTCTAAGTCAATATATTTTATCTTAATTAATGCCTACATGTAAGTTAATACCCGTAATTGTAGTTTCAGCATTCTTTCTGCTTTCTCTGATTAGACAGATGACATTGTATGATTTTTTGTGAACACATATCATAGCTATAAAATCCCAGTTTTATACTTAAATTAATTTATATTAATATTAATGGTATTTCGTTTGTATTTGTTATTTAAATATTATTAACTGAGAAATTTAGTGCTATTAATTAAGCAACATAATAAAACCTCAGGTTTAAGTTAACTAAGAATAAATGAGGCCACGAACTGTTTGACCACTTAAAACCACAGTAAAATGCAAATACTTAACATCAACCGAAGATCACAAGCTGCTTACATAAAACTTCGAGGTGACTTTGTAACAGCCGATGTAACGTTGTAAACTGACCCGCATATTATAATGCCCCACTGGTCATTATTTTATAGAAAATTATATTGAAATACAGTCATTCTGCTGGAGGTTTGGGTAATTTCGCCACTTTTCAAGAGCAGTTAAGTAACAAGTCTTGATCAATAATTATACCCTTTTTTAACAGTCACAGCCATTGCACAATATAATAACTTTCTCTTACCATACCCGTCACAACTTATATATAAAATTGTAATCTGTTTATAAAAAACAGAGACGGTAGGACCACATCTTAGAAGAAAGGGGCTGCAGTCGAATGACAGCTATGTCTCTTGCCGATGCAGTTTGTTTGCAAAAGGGACACAGATATTTACCAAAACTATAACGTGTTTATTGACCGGTTATTTTAAACCAAGAAACCAAAAGTTTAATAATATTACGTTAATAATATTGCACAACATATGCATGCACCTTACTTACTCGTGTAATAATGTTGCCACATTTATAAATAAAAAAAACGCACGTTGTATAAAAGTATAAGTTTGCCAATATTTGTTATATTTTCATAGCTTATTATAATGCAGTTTAATGTCCAATGCAAAATTGCAAAACATATGACTTATAAAATAATTAAAACAAAAGGTAACAGCTATCCACAATACCTCTTGTGACCCAGCAAAGTGAAAAATCCTATCTTTTCAGAATGGCGAGGCAGTTTTCGCCGAGATGTTCTAAATGCTGCTACACTTGCGAAAAAAAAAAGTCTCAAAATCGTTAAAAGCAGCGTTCAGTAGGTTATTTATGGATTCATTTACTCTAGGTAGAGTAAATGTATCTCGTTAACTGTGTCGTTGTTTATAGTTTTGACATGGTCATAAAATTGTTATAATGTTGGACTATCATTTCCAAAAACTTGCTTGTGTTGTTACAGCCCGTTTGAATACTTCCAATACTTTTTAGTATTCTTCTCGTTTAAAATCCGAAGTCTGCTTTCCTGATGATGTTTTTGCGTTTTCATGTAATGGTTTATATTGTTGTGATATTTGGTAGATGTTGATTCCGAATAATTTAAACTGGTGCAAACGCATGTGGTCGATATTGGCAGCTAAGCAAACGATTGAGCCAGTTAGTTCTCCGAATAAGTCTTTGCGAAATAAACCATTTTTCGTGACTGATTGCATTAATTTAGCCGACGAGTTTGCCAAAGGTGTCAATATTTCGGCACAACCATTCATTCACTCTTGCATTCTGTTACATTTAACTGTTTTGGCTTCGCGCAATTTTTGGACGTCCAAATTGAGGAACAATTCAGTTTAATATTTTATTGCTATAAACAAATATATGTTTTAGCAAGAAGAACATTAGACAACAAACAGTCAGACAATTGACGAGAGAAAAACAATGTTGTATAATGCATGTTAACAATATCGTAGGGACAGAAAGCATGTAGCAGAAGAAGTAATAGAAGAGAAGATTAACAATACAAGTCATCGAAAGATGAATGTGCAAAATAATGATGTAAAGAATTTACTGAAGAATTAACATAGTCCTAGGTAAGAAGTTCACAGTATTCATAACAATGTATATATTGCATCACGTAAGAAAAAAGTACATGTGTACAAAAAACAGTTTTTAAGATCAAGAAAATTAATTAGAAAAATATTCATGTATAAAATCAATAGCAGTAGATTTTGAAAGAAAATGGACCATTAGAAATGGTCGTTGGGACGTTCAAATGTTTTGTTTGAAAAGCGGCACCTATGTGCTTATGGCAAACAAATCAATTAAGATCATTAATTAATCACTGTAATTACGCTTTCAAGCTTGAAATGCTTTATCTATCAGCCTTGGAGCTTAATAATATATCCAAAATAAAATCCAGTTATTTTTTTGTTGTTTATTTTCATGGGAATTGACTGTGTGAACCTAATAACAATTTTGCAATTGCAAAACCAAACCCTTCAATAACCGGGCGGATGCTCCACGGACTGAGGTAACTGGGCTGCTTGCGCTTTTCAGGTGCGACGTCCAAGGTGTCTGATCTTTCTTTTTTCTGTTAACATTAAGTAAAGCAAAATAGCAGCAGAGCACAAACAAACAATTAATAAAAAATAAACAAATAAATAAAATATATTAATAAATAAAACAGTGTAAATAATTGAAAAATTTTAATAGGCAGATTCGTTTTCCGAAATAGCGATTTCTGCTATATTGCTATATATAAATATACTGCAACATTTGTATTCACGCGCACACGCTCATACAAGCAAAATGGATTTAATTAACAAACAGGCTTAGGCAAATTACGTCTGATGAAACACATCTAGCCTTTCGAAATGTATGTTAGTGATTTTAACACGCTTCCTTTTTTCGCAAAAATATTCAACAATACCTGAACCTTTAAAACCAGACTTGTCCAATAAAATTTCTAATTTAATTTTATAACTCAGACTTCGGAGCAGGAGGTCGTGGATTCAAACCCCAATCTGGTTAATTAGTATTTACATTACATGACATAATTTTATTGGTGCTACTTTATATATAAATATATCCAACATACATGATAATATATAATCTCTACATAACGAACAAATGGTGTTGGTTCTATGACGTTCTATATTTATTAGCAGTTACATTGCTCAAGTTTGTTTCTCTTTCAAAATTGCATTTGAATAATCAATAAGATGCTAGACGTCTTGAATTATGTATATTACTATGCCAGTTCTGTTAGTGAGTGTCAATGATTCTTTGTTTTATTGTTACAAATCTTACATTCAGTCTGTTTTGACATTGCCATATATGACCTTGGCCAATGTTAGTAAGGATTTCTTTGATTTGATTCGCCCAATTTGTGTTGTTATACGTGATTCCATTTTCTGTATCTTGGTGTAGTTGACGGTATACTAATTTAAGTAATCCATTATCTGAGCTTATAATTTTCAGCCAGTATTGAATGATAGAGAATTGTCTTATTATTTTAGAGGGTATCGTCCCAACTCTCCGTAGCGTCCATCGAGGTTTTTTTCACGCCTAGTATTTTACGTACAGACTTGCAATGCAATTGTTTAATATTGTTGCTAGGATAATAACACCTAACTTCCGCCTCGAAATTTTAAATTGAACCTAATAAACTATCAAATAGTGTTTTTTTTTTTTTTTTCGTTTTATTAAAAGTTGAAGCTGGTTTAAAACAATACATAGATTGTGTAATGAATGTAACGAATGTTTTGATAATAGTTTTGTGTTCTATTCCAGCTTCAATTCTAAAATAGATGGATACCGAGATATTTGAATGTGTCTACAATTTCCAATTCGGCACTGTTTAATCTAAATGTGTGTCTTGTTGGTCTACCCTTTTCAAAAATCATGATGTTTACTGTTTTTGTTCATTAATCTTAAATCCCCATGTTTGCAGTAATCGTCTTTATCATTTAATATAGATTGTAGGGCATACGGGGTTTCGGCAAAAATAATTGAATCATCACAGAATAGACTAATAAATTCCTCTCTGTGTTTTTTGTTGTTGTTTTTATATAAGTATTTCTGGCCATTTTAAAGCAAGTTCTTGCATTAAAGCACTCTTCGTCAAACCATGGTTTTCTATCGTACTTAACCTTTTTGTGGCTTTTGGATTTTTTGGTTCCAAATACTTCGTTTACTACATTATTTGCAGTATTTGCAGATGATTTACAGCAATGGCGACAATGATAATTAAGTGAACGGGTTGACAATTAAGTGAGAGAAGTAACAAGTTAAAAACCGTGCTTCTGTTCAGCCAATACCTGGTTTCAAAATGTCAAAGTGTGGAGCAGTGTTGTTTATTTGCTCCTCCCACAGCTCAGTTGGCAGAGCATCCGACTCAGGAGCAGGAGGGGAATGGCTTAAATCCCATCCTGGGTAATTAGCTTTTTCAAAAATGACACCTAAGAATAATTCAGTGCTTGAGAAGGCCACTTGGTGGGTGATATTACAGACTTAAAAGTGGTGGTTCTGTCCAGTTTGCCAGGTAAGATCATGTGGTAGAACACCTGCCTCTGGAGAAGAAGGTCGTGGGTTCAAACCCCATCGTGGGTTATTCGTTTTAGCAGCCTGATTAACAGCAACAAAATAGCCAATCAGAAAGAAAACGACTTTTAAATAATAAAAAAATTCCTTAGGTAAGTACATTTCGCAACAAAAAAACAACACACAATGAAATAGCTCCAAATGGTTTTTGAAAGTATCTCAATACAACTATGATACAAATAATATCACAACGTGAAAAAAGACAAAGAACAATAAACCTGATCCGGCCTTATAGACTATCAAAGCTGTATTCCACAGTGCTTGGAGATCCAAAAAGCCTGCCATTGCCATGTCAGAAGCTTTGAGAAAGAAACTTTTTTGGTTTCTGATTCCGGTACAATTGGATTAACCAACCAGATCACAAAGGGTGTTACCTGCATCCGTCCGCCTCGACAGTTTCCGTAAGAACTTTCCGTATACACGGACCAAATTGTCTCGTGTCTTACATGTTTACATATAGTTCCATTAATGTTAACACTAATTTGGTATGTAAATGTAAAAGTACATAGCTCTTGAACGAAACAGTGAGCGTATTCAACGTATAACTTTTTATATCATATTTATTTTGGTACAGGTTCTATGCCAATATGTACAGACGAAAGTACACTATTGTATTATCTTAAAACAGAACCGCGAAAGATCAATTTTTAATAACAAATTATTTTATGATCATGTTACCTGTACATGGTCTCATCTGTGGAACTCATTGTGGCGCAATAAGTAGAACGTACAATGAATATTCTGTTTTAATACTGAGGCATTAGGTTCCAACCCTATGACATCAATGTTTGCCTAATTGTCAATATACACGCTGTGTCACAGACGATGAACCCAGAAACAAAACACAACTTTGTTTATACATGAGCCGAACATTTGCCCACTGGCTTCGGGATAAAAAAAACTATGGTGTGTATACACAGCTAGTGTTTAAACAATGGCCGTAATTTTTTGTTGTAACATAACAAACCGTATACATATCGATTAATAAAGCCGTAAAATTAAAAACATGTAGATATTATGTTGGAGAAAATACCGGCATTAAGTTGTAAATATACTCGACAGAAAGACCCAACTGCCCTTTGCTTCTTGATGATTCCCGGTTTAAAGCAAGTGGGTAAGCTGAGAAATCTTATACAATCACGCTATACGAAATGTCAGTGATCTCGTATGGACCTTTAACGAGGTACACCAGGACCGCTAAATCAGTGCGTTTCCATTGGATATGCTCATATATCATGCGTGAAGCAAATTTTTACACAAAGTCTACAAGAAACACACAAATTATGTTCTGCACACAATTATAATTAGTTATTTTCGGTTTTAATTTTCATGCACTTTTATAACCAGCCTGCGCTTCGCAGAGCCTCAAACAATCGCCAGTAGTATTGTATAGTGCTATCTATAGCGTCCTGGTATAAACGTCGTTACTCAATTACGTAATCCCATCCATGGTAGTAGCCTGTTATGTATTGAACAAGTTAGCCCCGTAAACCCAATACTTATTCAAGTGTATAACCTCGAATATGCTTGGAATACGAACCAGGCAGTAAAACTTGTAAACAGCTCCAGTGTGTTAGATTTGGACAATATACAAGGCTGTACTCGAGTGTAACTGCATATCTTACTACAAACTGTCTTGTAGTCAAAGGTAATTTGACAATGTTTCAGTTTATTCGTCAAAAGCATAAGCTTTTTTAAAAAGTTAGAAAAAGAGGTACATGTGCAATTAGCACATATTTTGTATTTTCGTTTTAATAATTTCATTGACAGTTATTAATTAAGCGGTACTGATATTGTTTATATTTTAAAATAAGACGATTCCATGAACGGTGTAGGGAAGATTACACTGTATATTTAAAAGTACTATCCTTTATTTTAAATTCAGTATTATTACATACATATACACTATATACAATCGATTTATAGGCATACATTTAGACTTTATTCGGAACTCCTTCATTCGGGGTTTTCCGATATACATGTATCTGCACGCGCTTCAGGGACAAACAAAGTCACGTCAAACTACTTGTGAGCAGTGTAAACATGTCTCGTTTTCATTTACTGTCTGTAGCAAACCTACATAATTACCTAAGGGAAAGAGGTGTTACTTTTAGTGGTTCAAGAAAAGAAGATTTTGTTAGACTTTGCATCAATGCTGAAGAACTTAACATAGAAATTGACCCAGAAGGGTTGTCCGAAAACAATGCTAGTATCATAACAACTTAACTAACTACCGATGATGGATTTGTTTTACGTTCGCCGCAACATTTGGCTGGAACTGCAAACATGTCAGAACTTCCGGAGCTTAGCATATTTGATATTTATAATTATCTATTGTCTTACGAGGAGTTTACCCATGCTAGCCTTGGAGAATACCACAAGTTAGAAGGATACTGTTTGTTTAAGGATGGCTACGTTAAACAGCTTGAAACAGTGTCGTTTGACATAAACGGTAAGTACATTTGTTTAGTGTAGGACTAGGTTTTGTCCTAGTTGTAAAATTAATTCAGGGGCTTTTGTCCACCTTGTCACTTTTTGACCCAGGGGCTTGTGTCCTCAGGAGGCTTTTGTCCGTATCCCACATTTGTTAGATTGTGTTGTATTTAAATATTTGGACATGTAAAGTGTATATCTAGTTCTCAGTGTTAAGAGTTATTTTGATTGACTTATTGTTATATATGTATGTATGAAGTACATGTATATGTAGATCCACAATATATAACTATAACTATTTTCTTCTCTTCCAATTTAAGGTTATGTTGGTATCAAGGCAGAAGTAAAACCCAGGACAAACGATAAGGATCAAGTAACCAAGAAAAGTTGCTACAGCTGTTGGATTATTTTAAAAAAGACTTCAGATGCCTGCATACATTTTGCATTCTGCACATGCAAAGGAGGGTATGGACACTATATAAGATCTATTCACATGTTTTATTAAGGGCCTACATTATTATTATAAACAGAACTGTATTTCATATTGAAAGATAATGAATGTAAAATAATGACAAAATATGAATTATCAGCTCGAGTATCAGTGCTAAACAGTGAGAATAAACAGTTGTAAGAATCAAAGTACTATAATACTGTGTTTGGAAAATTTAAGGTCCAGAAACAATAACTTACATGTACATAAGCTGTATAAAGTGAAGAAATCCAAAAAAGCATGTTTTGTGTTATTTGTATATTGTACAGGCATACATTATTCATTCTGCACAGGCAATTCTTTTGTTAATTACTATACCTACATTACCTATGTATTTGTTTGTATCTTTCAGTATTGATGGCTGCTGTTGGCATGTGGTAGCTACATGTACACTGTTTGAGGTTAATGATTACCAACATGACTTCATGAAGGTCAGCTGTACTTCACAGCCCTGCTCTTGGATTTGTAGGCCATGCCAAGCAGATCATTTGGGAAAAGCCATTCCGGTAGCTCAACTTGATACATCAGTCTTACAGGCAGAATGGTATGGCTATAAAATTTTAATGAACATTATTCTTCTGCAGTATTAGACATAATAGTAGACCTTTGTACTCCCCTGTGCCGCCTGAAAAAGAAAAACCCAACAAAGAGGTCTTTCTTGAACAGTTAAAGAAGCTGTGCCCTACAGCATGTGGGCTTAGAAGCCGTTATGTATACAACAAAGACATTGCAGATAAGCCTCCACAACTAAGTGTACGTACACCGATGGAAAAAGTCAAACAATTCAATAGTGACCATGTATGCATTAAAGATAGTTGTAAATGTGTGAATATTTTTCTTTATTAACATTTGTGTTACAATGATGTTGAGTATAAAGAAATAGAACAATCAACGCGTGGACAGTCATTGAATAAGAACTGGTATGATATGAGAAAAGGCTTGCTGATAGCTTCCCGTTTCCATCAGATTTGTACTTCTAGAAATTTGCTCAATACTGCTACTGCTCTACTTCAAAACTGTTCACTGAATGAAGACCATTTACCAGCTCCAATTTTGTTTGGCCGAAGATACGAAGCGAAGGCCAGGAACTTGTTTATAAAGGGACACAAATTTAAACATCGCCAATAAAAGCTTCATGTGCCAGGGTTAGTTTGTAGAGAAGACATGCCATTTCTAGCATGTTCACCAGATGGCATTGTGGACTGTGCAACATGTGGTAGATTCCTGATTGAAGTGAAATGTCTCTTCAAATACAAATGCTTTCACCCAAAAAATGCCCTTAAACTTTCAAATATATGTACAACAGATGATCAGGGCAACCTTAGTTTGAAAAGGTCACACATGTATTTTGTGCAAATTCAGGGACAGATGGCTACAACTGGGGTTCATAGATGTATTTTAGTGTGCTATACACACAAAGGATTAGCTACAGTAAAAGTTCCCTATGATGATGAGTTTTGGAAATCCTCCTTTGATAAGATGTCTAGGTTTTACAAAGAGGTGTATTTTCCTATGGTTAGGTCCCTTTAAAAAAACTAGCTAAAAATGAACATTGAGTACAGAACATTCTTTATTGATCATCTACTAAGTTAGTTAGTGCTATGTTATGGAAGTCTGGAGCTTAGATATGTGAAGGGGTAGATATATGAATCACTTGCAATCATATTACTGTCTGCAATATAATGTCATATGTATATAATGTAAAGCCTTTTCCTAGTATTCTGTCATAACTTTTGTATCATGCATTATTAAAATAATCTTAACATCAACAACACATTGATATTTGGAAATAGAACATGTTGTTATGGTATAATATTTATTTTATATAGAATATGTAAAACAAATTAGAATGAAATATAGATTTATTTTTTTTGCAACATATTGATGTACATGTTCAAGATGTACCCCTTTGTTATAAACAAAACAACTATTGGAGATAAGCAATTCAGATAAAATTTCTACCTTTATTGTCAAGTTTATATAAACAAAAATGTGTCAAGTTTATTGCAAATGTCCTGTTAATACAAATCTTGTTATCTGATAACATGAAATGCATACATAATGTATGCATCTATAGAAGTAAAAATATCATGAACTTTTCAAATACAAATATGGTCTTAATGATTTGTTAAACCATTATTTGCATGACATATTGAAAAATATTCTTCTATATTATTATTCAGTCATAAAAATAAACTAAACTGGTAATAAACTTTAAATACTGTAAGGAATTCCTGTTATTTTTGTATATCATGACACAGTTCACTATGCTAAGCAAGGCTGAAAGTTGCACAAAACAGCAACAATAGTTGTGATTTGTCTAAGTAGAAATCTAAATTTTAATGGAATTATTACAGTCAAAATTCTGAAAGTTTTCATTCGCCTAATGGCTCGCTCATTCTGACACTGGCAATTTTTCTTGACCGCCTAAAAGCCTTGTGACTTTAAACCTTTCCATGTGTGAAAGCCGGAATGTTCAAATTGCTTTCTTTGGAAGTAGCAGGTGTCTAATGTTGAAACATCGATCTGCCATTATATCGTCACCCTCTTGCACCATCTCAACAAACCCTGATTCCTTCACAATGGCAACATCTTTAATGGAACCAGGAAATGTGTCCGATAAAAAAGTTATTGCACCATTCGGAGAGATGGACACAAGTTGTTTGAAAGTATTTGCATGCTTGTAATTAGACCAAGTTGCTTTTTGAGCAGCTGGTCTCAGTGGTTTTTGCACATGATATTCTGTACAGTCTATAATAGCTCTTGTATTAGGATAATTGTCAAAACTTGGTGGCAAATTTTCTTTCACAATGTCTTTAGTGGGCCGAATCAACAAATCTTTCAAACACTGGTAAAGAAGATTAACCCATGTCAGGAAAATCTTAGAAATTTGACCAACAGAAATTTTAAACAAGAATGATAAGTGGTGGTTGTCAAACCCATTTCTTATTTTGACAAGACATAGTATCATTTCTTTAAATAATGTGCCGGTTGAACGAGTTTTGCCGCCTTTCCTCCCGGGAACATTTCTTCTATTTCCGTCCCATAGTTTTACTGTCTCCGCTGCTGGTGTCATCCGTTGAAACAACCAGTGTAAAAGTTTCAAATTTAGAATGCCTGTGTAGAAAAAAACATGTCTCATCAGTGCTAAGAACTTTTTCCATGAAAGTGTTATAAGGTTCAGTGTTTATTGACTTGACATTAGAACTTATATTGGTAGTGTCTTCATAAATAGTCTCTCCTGTAAATTCTTGATATGTGGTATGGAAGTGTTTAGATGATCATGAGTTTCAGGCTGTTTTGGGCTGTCAGGATTCTTAGAAGACTGAGCTAGCTCTTTGTCATGCAGGGTTGTCCTTGCTTGTTTGTTTGCTGTCGTACAGGGGGCAAGGAGAGGATGTAAGCTCCTGTCCGCAGGTCTTTTCCGTGATGCTTTGGGTTCTGTCAGTGGACAAGCAGACACTGGATCAGTTGCACCGTCTGGAAAATGCTGAAAAATCTGCACTTACATTAATATGCTGCATATGTAGATCTATATAGGTATATTGCACCTACTTACATGTAAATAGTCTGCGTTTAACATGTCTACTTCAATTTACTGCAAATTTTGAGCCATAGGTCTTAGCCCAGAGGCTCAGATTGTAGATGCAAATTTATTGAAAATGTCATTCTTACAAATGCATGTATATATTCATAAGTGTGTACATGTAGATCTAGCTGAGCAATATTCTGCATTTGTAGATCTGGACTTTAATTTAATTAATAACGTTTTATAGTAAATACTTGCATGGTAATACAATATATATATTTATTTGATTTAAGTATTGTCATAGACGTCTAGATCTACTAGTATTCTGTTTAGTAGTTGAACCTTTACTGCACGTAGTAGATATTTTTTCATGTATGAAGTAGACTGTAGAATAATGTAGATCTAGTCTGCATGTACATGTACATCACACATATTTGTTAAATGTTCTCATATAAGTTAATAAAACTACAGCCTGCATTCCAAAATAGCAGATAATTCAACTACAATAACAATTTTATTTATAAGATATATTATGTCGAACCTTGGAGCAAATGAAGTGGTAGGCTCCTATTTTATCAATCGACAGCGATGAATGCGGTCGATGACATTGCTTTATCCACAACAAACACCTCTCTTTGTTAACACCAGGCTTTGGAAATGGATAGAATGTGGCGTTTGCCAGGTAAGGTTTGTGGTAGTATCGGCTGTCACTATTGCAAGTTCCCCAACTGCATCTTTTTGTTGCCATTTTCTCTTTCCTTACGAAAACGAGAAGCGTGACTCCTAATTTCGATTTAATGTTTGTCCCCCGAGCGCGTGCAGAAATATCGGAAAAAACCCGAATGACGGAGTTCCGAATAACAACTATTGATTTAGATACATTTGTTCACGTATTCTATATACAATCGATTTATATACATACATGTACACTATATACAATCGATTCACATGCGTACATGTACACTATATACAATCGATTCATATACATATATGTCACTATATACAATTGATTCATATACAACACTATATACAATCGATTCATATGCATACATGTGCAATATATACAATTGGTTAATAAACATACATGTACACTAATAACAAGCGATTCATATACATACATGTACACTATATACAATCCGTTCACATACATACATGTACACAAATTACAATCGATACATATGCATACATGTACGCCATCAATGTACAGTATCAGTTTCCGCTGTCAAAATCTACATAAATATAAGACGATTTTATTAATTCAAATATCATAAATTCTTTTGGCGTTAGTGATGTCCAAGTCCACCATGAATGAACCGGAAACCGCGGATGACCTGCCCGCCACATCGTGGCTTTATAAGACAATCGCAGAGTTATCTTCCTTTGGAGAGAGATCACGTGATGAGGTGTCAGCACTCAAACAAAAGCTGCAGGTACATTCATCCATACCGCCCTTTTTATTGTTTTATTGTGGCCGTGGGATATTAGGCTTGTAAAAGTTTCGTTTTCATGTATATTCATAGCTATTAGTTGTCCAATGAAAATGCGCGTTACATCGAATGTCAGAATGGCTGCACTAACATTTGACGCATGTTGTTTACAAATTGTAATCACTTCATTGGCTGAATTTCCGTGCCGTTTTGGAGACGGAGCCAATCAAATGCTTCATGCATATATTCATGAGAACGAAGTTTTTCTGAGTAACCCACGGTTTATGTATGTAGTGATAACAGAATATTTACCTTAGGTTCGTACGTTGGGATAAAGTAGGACGTCTTAGCGAATAAGTTTGACGCGATCTGTGATTTGGGGTCAAAATGAGGTACCTTGACGAAATTGGGTTATATATATTTTCTAAAACTACAATTATTCATGATTTCAAAAGTGGTTTTATTTTCAAAATATTTGAAAAAAATGCCATAGTTACAACAATGTTCATGACGGCAGTATCGACCCTTTTAGGCGAAAATAATCAACAACAAAGACAATTTAAACTTTGTAATTGTGTTTACTATGAAATATATTACTGCCTGAAATACCTAATAAATACGTGTTTTTTGACAATGATAAGAATGTACAATTTCATAACCAAAAAGATTAAGTATACACTCTAAAATTGAAAAATGTATACCATGTCAACCATGTAAATGGGTATTATATAGTCACAAAGCTGCCTTTTGCCATGCAACTAGCGATAACATATTCATTTTGTAGATTGTGATGTACATTAGTCAAAATATCAAATATACCTGTCATATACAACATAGGAATAACTAATCAGTTACATAGGAAATACAGATTGCTGTTTCATTCATAATTCTGACATCTTGTTCTGCCAAACAAAAAGAGCATGATTAATTTACAGAGGTGAAGGCTTAACGTTTAGTACTACTAGCCACCTACACATCTAAAGTTTTTGAAAACATATAATTAAATGACAGCTTACAAGTAATTAAAATGTAAGTCAAAACTATTATCCAAACATACCCAAAGATTTATACTGTAAAATGTATCTGATAAGCACTAAGTTAGTACTGAGATATATCAATAAGAATATATATGACAGCATATACATAAACAATATAATTAGAGTCATTTAAGTCTCTGTGTTTAAGCTGTTCATACATAAAAAAAAACTTTAAACGATCTTTATTTTTTGACACTTATAATGTAAAACATCATAGAATAAGTTATTTTATATAGAAATGTGCATACTGGAATAAAAAACAATTAGTAATTCACATGCACAGTAAACAGATTAAAATGGTTGAAAAGTTCTGTATTGTCCTGAGTGTATGAACAATTTGGATGCAATAAATTGAGCACTTTCACTCAAATCTTTATCTTATTAACATATTCCCATAGTGTGCTAAATACTACTACACACAAAAATTAAAACTGTTTAAATGATCAATTGTGTAATTTGTTAACATTGTACTTAACAAAGCAGCAATAGATATGTAGTTCTAACTGAAGTTTGTTTATTTCCTGTGTTGTTTTAAATAGCTCAGTACTGAATGCTTGTACAAGTATAGACATCTTTTCGAAACAGTTCCGATGTAAAGTCCAATGGTTTAGGCACTGAATGGTGTGGGCAGCATGCTGGCTAACCACGTAATGATGTAACATCATTGTATATGTGCTGTAGGATGTTTCATCCTCTCTTGGATTTTCTGACCTCAGAATCGGCAACTTCTGACATTTAATGGACTCTACTGACTCGCCATTTGAACTGAGATAATTTGAAGTGAATTTAAAATATAATGCCTTATATAGTGATGTCTTAAGGTTGACATATTAAAATCAACAAAAAGTAACACCTTATACCTGGATTTTAACCTAGTGCTAGAGAGGCCGATCTGTAACTCCTCCACCTACTCATGTTAAGAGAATGTGTCATTTTCCAAAGCTTAAGAGAATACTGATTAAAATGTATCATAGTTATAAGAAACCTTACACAATCCCAGGTAACAGTCTGGACTGAATTTGTAATGCCCTGCTTCCATGGTAGAGAATTCTACCAGCTAATGCAGCCCATCCATAAGCAACACATGTTAAATTATAATTCAAAATTAATATAGGTTTAACAGTTTTTTAGTTTTGAAAAGTGTCAAAAATTATTGGTTATTGATTCGAAGATAGTTGGGGTTAAACCAAAGTTGCAAAGCTATCAAATGTCTTGACCATATAAAAAGTATTTTAATACAATTGTCTATGAAAACATTTATACTTCTTTCAATTAAATAATTCGAACAAAAACTAATACATGTGTTCTAAATTATGATAACCACTTATATCCATATCCATGGTGATGAAATTGTTGTTGTTGTTGCATATACACCACAAGGTTGGCTCCCCTTCCGATATTCAGACTAATTTAGCAGCTGTTATACCTAAGTTCCTGAAATATATGTAATAGTGAAAGAGTAAAAAAACCCATACTACAACTACACTGACCTAGCAATAACATGCCTGGTAAAACAACATACTATTACTAAAATGTAAAATATTATTTGTCTGTCTATTAGAAGTTATATGACTTCAACAATTCTATGAATTCATTCAGGTTTCAATAGATATAGAAAAAAGTAGAAGAGTATTAATAAAAAGTAAACGATTGCGTTCTACCTCAATACAAAGTCAAAATCAGTCGCATATCTGCAAGGATTTAAAATATACGGGCCCATCTTGTTGGGTCATGTGAGGATCGATCACTTGTTGTTCTTAGTAGAAGCTGTAGTGTTGCACTACGTTGCTGGAATTAGGACACTGACCGAAAATGCATACAGTAAACAACAGTTTGTTAAGTGACTACTTAAAGTTTGTGGTGCCACTGTTAAAGATGCATAATAAAATATAAACCATGTGTTAATTATGTTGCAGTATTTATGAGAAATGTAATCACATTTGAAATGTAGTTTTGTTTATCCCAACGACAGCCATGATTATGTTATAAATAATAAATGTGCCTTAAATGGTGAACACAGTCCAGAATTATGAAATAAAGTATTCTTTAAATATAATAATGTTGTATTTATACATAATGAATTTTGTTGTGGGGTACCCATGGTCAAAGGGTTAGAGTTGCTGGTAAAAATTTATTGTTTTCGTCGAACTTTTTCCGACGCGTTTCCACCTCAAAATAAGGTCACGTCAACACACAGAAACTAGTGACGTTTACAGCGGTAGTCAATGTTAAATAATGAGTAATTAACATTTTTCGTTTTTAAAATGATTACCCCAGTTGTCTATCTTGTAAATTCCATGTTTCTACAGTTGGAAACAAAGAAAAAAAAAACAATTTGTGAGCGCACGGTTAGGGTCTTGACTATCTATTAAGACGTATTCTATGGTCTCGGAACATTAACTATGGAGAATACACGACTGGGGTCGAGAATAGAAAAGTTTATCTTGAGAGTGAGTAAACCTAGATTTCCTTCCGACGAGGACCAGATACTCTTTCCTATTATCCATACCAATAATGTATTCTATCTATCCTGCTTAAAACAATGAAAACAGAAAATAGTGAAACTGAAAGACAGAGGAAAGCAGAAAGACACAGCAGTATTACTAAATAAGTTCACTGCAACTAAACTACGTACGCCAAAAGAAAGACACAAACTTTAGAATTAACAACAAGGCAATCTGGTTTTGAAACATATTAATCGAAAGTTTAAACAACCTTATACACAATACCATAAACATTGTAAACAAAAACATTGCCACTAAGCCAAACACTTAATTACATGACTGCCTACACGGTTATCTCTACAATCGAAGGCACATACACGAAATGTTTGGTTTCTGTTTTGTTGTTGTGCTTATACTTAAAAACGGTTGCTTAACGTACGAAATGTATCAAACAAGGAGTCTGTGTTCATTGTTCATTATATACGTCCGATGAGGCAAGGGTTATTTCGTATGCGTGTGAGAAAATTTAAAGGTCAACGAAACAAATAAACAATCTACCTACCTGCCTGCCTGCCTGCCTACCTACCTACCTACCTACCTACCTACCTATCTATCTATTTATCTATCCATCTATCTATCTATCTATATTTATCTTCCTATCTATCTATCTATCTATCTATCTATCTATCTATCTATCTATCTATCTATCTATCTATCTATCTATATCTTCCTATCTATTTATCTATTTGTCTGTCTGTCTGTCTGTCTATCCCTCTCCCCCCTCTGTCTCTGTCTGTCTGTCTGTCTGTCTGTCTGTCTGTCTGTCTGTCTCTCTCTCTCTCTCTTTCTCTCTCTCTCTCTCTCTCATAATTCTAAGGTATATAACATATTCAGCCGAGTTTTTTGCTGCAGTTATTTCCATTTCATGTTTACTTCAAGTTCTGAAGGTTAACTGTTGCATTCTGTCCCCACCGTGTCTTTGCCACGGAATAATGACATATAATGCAGAGTTCATTCGTACAAAAATGTTTATCGAAAAATTGGCACTTATAATTTAAAGAACGGTTTTATTAAACAATACCCGAAACAAGATGATTTTTCTTGATGTATTTAATCGTTATTTTGTTTATTACTTTAACGATAATTCTACTTAACATTTTTACAGGAAGAAATAATAACCTACAACAAAAACAAGTATTATATTAAATTCTAATTACTAATATTTAATAACAAACGAAGATGTTAACTAAATAAAATTAGAATCCGTAATACTAAACTAAATATTTATTATTTCCCAACACCAAACAGAGTATCAAAACATAATTAAATATAAGGAGTGAGTTGTCGATTTTAAAATGACCAGTTCACAAGACTAATTTACTGTTTCTGAATCGGGTCAGTAGTGGAACGATCGTCTCAGTAGTGGTACTATTATCTCAAACCTTTTCTATGTCATGAGCAGACAGGGCTGCTCGTTGATTTACCTTAGTAGCATCTTGAATCATGCAGGCAGATCAGCTTATAATGAAGATTAAAAAGTAAAGAGATGCCAAATAAAAATCTTGATGTATTCAATCGTTGTAAAGTTTGTTAATAATATCCGCATTTTTCGCATTAACACATTGTTAATACTACAAAACCATAAAGCTTGAACTCTGTCCTTCTCACCACGTGGATTTGGGTCTTGCTCTGGTCGGGGACTTTCGCATGGGAAGATCTCCCAGCTGACCTGTGAAACCAAGACATCTGTTTACGATTATCCTCAATTTATTATAGCTTTATGTCTCCAATATAGTCACATCAGTGCCTATGCAATGTATCTAACATTAAAATTAAAACATGAATTCTCAAAGGAAACGTGTCGCACTTTTTTCAAGTTTATAAGTCTTTGTCACACCGGTTTGTTTTCCAAGACGCAGGAGCAGCATTCACTTGGACTTCAGCACCGTGTGGATGTTCTGACCACCACTATCAAAGGATTGGAACTACAGCTGGCCCACAGCAAAAGCTACAGTGACACCCTTAAGCGTCAGATGACAGAGCTAAGAAACAATTATGACAGCACTGTACAAGAAAAACAAACTTTGAAAAAGGACATCGAAGAACCCAGAACGAGGTAGAATGTGGTTTTAGTTGCTTAACTTTATATAAATATTTTGCAGAAAACTGATAGCTTCCTTTTCAACATTTCAAAGTCATACTGCAGAAAACTTTTATACGACCCAATAACTAAGAAGTTGTTTTTTTTCTAAAATACATATTCATTATGTTACAAATAGTTTTCTAAAACGATGCTCTTTTCAGTTGAAATAAAAGCTCCGGATCAATTTTAAGTCAAAATTTTAAACAACAATTCTATTTCTTTTTTAATTGTCTTTCACTTATCTTATCAACATACATATTCAGCATTTTCTTGTATATAATCACAGCTTTTTGCAAATTATGTTACGTATAACTACATTGGATAATGTTACATATGTTTGTTTATTGCACAACGCATCACATATTTCACGTTTTTAGATTGAGAAAAGACATACCGGTCAAAGTCGTAGCGTCCAATGCTGGCGTGTATGACCTGAGTGACGAATACAGACCCACGAAGATTGTCGAACAATACATGGCATTGTACGACAACCAGTGGACGGACGCTTACGAAGTTTTCTCCGAGTTTGGGTTAAAAGAACAAGCAGTCATTAAGAATCTTCGTGACATCTTCATCGTACGTTATTTTTACATTTACACCATACAAAGCACTTTACTCATTAGTGATTTTAAAGTTAAAACTTCCTATCGACGACAAAACAACTCACTATGAAAGGATGTAATAACATTAGATCTAACCTTTTAAGCATTATATCTAAATAAGAAGCCCGTATTTTGAAACTGACAAGTGCAAAAATACTGTAAATACAAAATGAAGTAACAAATATTATGAACAAACCATCTAATAATAATCGGTTATCAAACATTTAAACTTCCAGCATGCATAACCAAATTTGGATGTGTATATATTTTCAGAACTCATGGCTTCATTGCATTGCTCTGTCCAAGGATCAAGTGAAGCGCCTTCAAGATGCACTTTTGACTCCGGTAAGGATGGTCGTAGGAATCGGCCGAATGTTTTTAGATTTTTTTCAATGTGTCGTAAGCAATGTATATAAAAAAAATTCAATATTTCGACGGGGTACAACTCTGGTATACATCGGGAAGAATGGTTATTCTGGCGCAAAAAAAAAAAGAAATCACCAATAAATGATTTCCATTCGAATGTATTGGTTGATTCGTGTTTATCGCAATGTTTAATACAATTCCTGAACTAACATAAGCTTAATCCGTCGTCCCTGTAAGATGAATTCAATGTGCAAATGGTCGCTATGAAATGTCTTAGTATGGATACTTTTTAATTATAAATGCTGATGATTTATTTTTCTCGTTAAAGGTTTCAGGTGAATCAGTACACATGCCGGACTCCATTCTCCGACATTTCCAAGAAAACAGGAAAGCTTGCGCTGAGGCAGTTATTGAATCAGAGGTGCAGGTAAAATGCCAACTTTCCGAAACGACCTGCATATACTTAGACATCATCGTTACCTGCACTGGATATTTCTGAATTTTGACAGTTTCTTAAAAGCTAAATGAATTATCTGATAAATTTATTATGTCATATAATGGTCCACTTATCTTTGAAAGTCTAAAGAAAATAGTAAATCTTAAAAGCCTATATGTACAGGCACCAATGTTCTCCGAATACATGTATAAGGTGCTGTATTATTATCAATAAAACTTTGGCATATGCTAGCCACCATTATCTAGCCATTGCATTAAATTGTGACAACATACTACCGCACACACTCGCATACACAAGCACACGCACCCCTCACATACACACGTGCACGCACGCACATACGCACACGATCGCGAGCGAACTCACACGCACAGTAATATAGGATCAAACACTAGCAGTCACTTGCAGTTCTATATCATTTTTAACTGCTTTTTTTCTATCTTTGTTGGTGGGAAGGTAAAGATAGTTAAAAATATAATAGTTCCATGTTAGCCTTAGATGTTATCAATAACCACATTGACATGGCACGGTTGTTCCTTGCTTTGCTTTGCTTGGGCATTAAAGTTTCATCCCAGTTTACACGTTTAAACACATTTTGGTATAGAGTTCGTACCTAATTTAACTTCTGGCATTGGTTTTACTGAATTCTATTCTGGAACATTTTTATATATTTTTCAGAAGTATTGGATGTGCCTTTTACAAAGCCAGGAGATGTTAAAGCAGTGTGGCAGTCAAGTGTTTCCATTTGTTCAGGAATGCTTCCGACTGAGCTACTACATGGCAATACAAAATAATCCGGTCCGAATTGATTTGGAATCCAGACCTGGCGACACCTATGATCCTAAGAAGTATCGTAAGTTTGCCCTAAGAGGTGAAACGATTGACTTTATTGTCTGGCCAAGTCTTTCTCTTGATGATGGAAAGTTACTAAGCAAGGGAGTTGCTCAATGCAAAGTGGCCAAATCGGAAGCCGGGACCTTAACGGCAGATAGCGAAATGAGTTTAGAAGAAAATAACCAAGGTGAAGGAGGCGATGGTGAGATCAATGACCAAGTTGCCGGTAGGGGTGTAACCCAATTTGGTTTGTTCTTAAGATGACAAACACACTTTGAAAAATATACTTCATGATTTATTAAATTTAAATAAAACAATTTTCTGCTCTTACACGATTAACTAACAGTTTCATGGTTAAAGAAATTGTACAAATAGTAACTAGACGTCATATGATGGGCGTGTATAGCTGAGTGTTAGGGGGGGGGGCGCGTCTATAGCTGAGTGTTGAGGGTATAGATATTATTGTATTTGTACACTCATATATCATGTATATGTTTTGACAATAAAGTATAGTTAAATTGAGTGGAATCTTACCCGAATAAAAACCCGCCCGAGATTGTGAATTGTTTTTCAAGAACGGATTGAAGCAATTTCTTTGTTGTAAAGTGTAGGAAATGCGGCAGCTGATCGCGTAAAAAGCACATAGGTTCTCTCTGGTGAATTTTTGTAAAGAAGTGGAGGGCTAAATTTGTTATGTCCTGAATGTTAATACGCTTTATTACAATATTTAACAAGGTGACTGCGAACTGCAGTAAAACAAAAGATAAATACTTTGGAGATATAGAGGAAGGTGCTAGAGTTGGCATGAATTTTGAGTTGGATAGCGCACTGTAAAGTGAAAGAGTTCTGCACAATCAAGGAAGTAAGTTTGTGTTTAGATTCAATTTTTGATAACCAACCTTGGGCAAATATGTTTATAATTCAATAACTGTATACATGTTAACATTGTTGTTTGTCTAAGAAAAAGGCTTCATAGTCGCAACAATTATGTTGGTCTTCATGTAAACCGAGCCCATTGAAAGTATGAACAAAATGTGGGAACATATTATTATAAGAATTTATAAGTTACAACTCTTACAATTCTTACATTTCTTGAGGAAACTGCTATGTTACATGAGAAACAGTTCTCTTAAGGCAGATCACTATCTGAATGGCCAACAAATCTGTCAGTGACATTAAAAGACAAGTTGGAATCATTAACCCTATGTGAGTTTCCTTGTACCGATTTTCTAAAAAAGTTCGTCTCAATAGAAGCATTAAAATGTAATGTGTTCTCTTTTTATTCTATCATGGTTGTAAAATTCTGTTGCTTTTTTCTTCTTGTAAAAAGTTATATTTCACTAAGAAATAACCTTTTTATATGTGATGATCCTGTAATACAATCGGATATGTCGTGTTAATGCAAATTTAGTCCCTAAACATTATTTCGAGACAGTTATAGTACAGTGTCTCTTCAGTCGCCCTTGACCTTTTCCGCTTACTGGCGGTATTTTTCTTGTACTTTTCATTTTCTTATTGGCATGGTATTTTATTTCAAAATTGGAAAATTTAGATGTGTTCATCTTAATAACGCAGCTTGTTGAAAATCCCTCATGTTTTAAACAGACGCCTTATGCAAATATATAACACGAATATACACGAGCTCAAAAATATAAAATAAAGGCAATTACAAATTAACTCCTTCCCCTCACAGCTTAAATACCATTGTTATTTATTACTTATAAATAGGGATGTTAACGAATATTCGAATATTCAAATATCATGACGGTATTCGAATAGAGATCAAGGTATTCGAATAACTGATAATTTTTATTCACTTATTAACGTGTGTTATTTTTGTAATAATAATAAAATCGTATTTCTGTAGTTGAACGTATTGTCACCAAACGACTGAAGCACGCTAGCGATGTGTGGTTGTGCTCGGTAGATGGGGTAGGCTACGATTTCGGCCACCTGGTTAACAGTATCCAATCCAAAGTATTACGTCACCTCGCGGGACCCCGTTCCCTCGTGCCACCTAGACCCAGTTACATCCCACGCACAGCTGTGGAAACAGGTTGTCAGTTTACAGTAAACACACATGTCAGTTCATGGTGCAGTCAGCTAATCTAGACACGGAAGACTGATTCTACTCTCATCTATTGGAATAGCTGGTAATTAATGCAACACATTATACCATGCGTTATTTTTATTACCGTCCCCCAGAACTTTTTTTTTTGGTTTTTTACAACAAGATTACTTTTAAAACAAAACTTAAGTTTCACTTTCTTATAACTACTCTACTGCACACGGGTATTTCATTCCCATACATCTTAGATTTTCTGTCACCGCTACTTTCTGCTCGACAATTTCCTCGACGTCTTAAGCCTACACGAGTAAAACAATTTTATAGTTATAAATGTTTCTCATGTCAATAAACTTTATATAAATACATGTACTATGTTGCAGAAATACTATTTTAAAGAGACAGACCACAGTAATAATTTCAATAATTAACTTTTCAAAGAAAACCTTTAAGCGTGCTTGGATAAACTGTGACCTCTGAGACTCTAAGATTAAGGCCAAATTTGTCAGTGTGGCCAAGAAGCTATGTTTTACTTGTAACTACTGTTCGATGTGCGTTTAGCTTTCGCATCCGACATTTTTGTGATGTGTGTATAATGTTTTTTACTTTAAAGTAGAAATATTCTATTTGCTATATTATAATAAACCGGGTATCAATTGTTAAAAGAAACCCTTAAATAAAAACATGCAATCTGTTGGGGTTTTTTTAATATTTATAATGAGATCAGACGTTTTGGTTTTATATTGATACTCTTTCAGAAGAGCAAAATAATTCTTATATTAATAACACGTCTGAAATGTCGTATGCGCTGCGTCCACCTTCATGAATACATTATTAACGTGAATAACGTGAATGGTGCCTTTTTGCGATTCGGAATCGCATTGGAATCTTCAATGGAAAAGGATGTTAGAGGTTTACTATCATCATTTTGAATTGGCGTTTGAAACGAACGTTGGTCCTAAATTGATACATGTTTGCACAAGCTTTTATCTCTTTTACCTGTGTCTATCTATTGGGGTCACCAAATCTTACTGGCCACTGTTAGGTGATAACAGTTCATCCAACTGGCCGACAACATGGCAATCTTAATGGACATAAATGATATTCAAAGCTCTTTCCTTCCAGACTTTTTTAATGACATACTTTTTGAGCTGGTCTGGTCATTAACAATTTTTGCGCAAGCAAGTGCAGAAATTATTAATAGATTTTAAGAGCTATTAAAAGTCACATGTTGATTATCTAAGCCCATTTAACTTCTATCTCAAAAGAAATCACAATCAAAAAGAAGACCTGCTGACAATAAAAGACTATTATAATTGATTTCAATATTGAGAAAAATTCGGGTCTATGGTCAGCCCCAATGTTCTTGTGAGAAAAAGTGTTAATATTGTCGCTTAGATTGTCAGATAATTAAACATGATGCTATTCCTTTTTTAACTCTCTCCCAGAAACACCTTAAGGTGCCTAGTACTTTCGTTTACTTGATTGTGTTAGCTGTTACATACAAAATAATCCTGAAAATCAAACTCTTTAACACATTCGTCTCTCATAATTAACAGTATCTGGTCGAGACCATGTTGTTTGGTCTGTTAAATGCCCCGCTACTCTCGATCGTTTAACCATAGACATACAGGAAAGGGAACGCTGACTCGTGACCTGACGTACTTTATATAAATATGTCGAATCCGTCGCAGCGCATCACCAGGAGTTATAAAAACGTTCGGTATAAATTAAAACAATATGTAGAAAGCTGAAAGCTGTGTTAGCATTAATGAAAATACCCGAAAATCTAGTGTTTATAGGGGCACTAGGATATGAAATTATAAATTTTAAAAGGTTTTGCCAAAAATGGTGGCGAGGACACTATTTTCCATGGATAAGACATATTGTTTTGCTTTTTTTTATTTTTCAGCATGTAGTGGGCAGAAGGAGTGTCTAATTTATTCATTTTTATCATATATTGAATAGAACCATTTATAGAATCAGGCCCACCACTTCTGTTATTATAACTTTCAACGAATAATTTGAAACAAATATATAGTGATGCCTTTTCTGTGATTTTATGGCATGAACATCAGAAATATCAATAAAAACCTAGTCATGTCATTCTGATACCAGTTTTGTATAACTTCCAGCTTGTGTGCTGTCAAGCTTTTAACTTTGAGCGCTCTCTGTCTTGGCTGGATGTGCTAGTCACAAATAAAGTATACTTTCCTTGACTCACAAAGGTTTGAATGGTAGAATATGCACACCATTTATGTGATTATTTTACGCAATATGCCTTTTTATTTACATTATATACAAAATGAATTTCTTCCATACTTGAACAGAGAGGGAGCCAATCAACTGAAGGCGCTTAGAACAAATGAAACAGGCTATGGGGGACATTTTTGTCAACTCAGAACCATCAAAGAATGTGATGACAAGTAATTATGACAAATCTATATCTTAAATAATTTTCTTGCCTAAAATTTATTTTGAGACAGCTAATCTGTATTTTATTGAACCATGTACATATGTTTTGTTTTTATTGTGTGTTTGTTTTTTGTTGCTGTTGTTTGTTTTTTAATCGCACTGACACAATTACAGTCATTATGCCGACGTCCAGTTTATTATTGGTGGAGGAGGAAGACTCTAGATTTATGTCTGGGCAGAACCACCGGTGCACAGCGGGTTAGCTGGAAAACCTTCCCATCTGATAGTTTTTGTGCTGACCTGGATTCGAGCCCATGGACCTAGAGGCTCATAAGTTACAAGTTATTTTTGGGGGTTACTTCAAACACTGTACGGTGTATCTGTATTTTGTTATCGTGTGCAGTGTCTGAGACTTCTTATTGATGTTGTCATATTAATATCAGCCACTAAATACAAGCATTATTTTTCAATCTTTGGCACGTAAAAAAATTATGAAAGGAAAAATTTAGGAAAAAAATTAATGATAATAATGCATATCTGTTCCTTTTTTATTATAGTTTTAGCCTTCTCAATCTTTTGTCTCACTCATCTACTTTCTGCGCAGACCTTTTGCCAAGATCTTTTGGAAGAGCATTTCGGTCTAAAAAGAGGCATTTTGTGTCGACAGATTAAACCTTTTACCAAGATGTTCAGACAATGCAAAGAATGTGAAAATCTGATACCAAATAATCTACTGGAAATTTCTATAGGGTTGATAAATGCCATTTTACCAAATTAGATGTATATGCTGTGAAATAATACACGTATACTTGTATTACAAATGTAGTAAGTAGTTTAAATAGTAGTTTAAGTTGATGCCACGTTGCTATTGAGTGACACAGAAAAACTTGTTTTTTATCAAAATGGACTGAATGTTGTATCCGACAGTTTGTCTGTTGTTACGACCGGTGTCGCTATATAAGTTTATTTATAAAATAGCACGTTTACTAAACGTCGAAATGGTGTAACAAAAAGAACAAGCCAGCAACAAACTAGTACAATAATGTTTTATTTTAATAAACAATTAAAACTATGTCGTAATAAAACAATAACAAATAAATGAAACAAAATTTCAGAAGGCAAAATAAATGTTAGCTTACAGTTTGTCCCTTTAGGGTGTGTCCCTTTAACAGTCCAATTAATAATCCAGCGTCGAATAATCCTGAAGAGTTTTCGGTAGAATGTCATCGTAGATCAGCACAGTTAAAATAATCCAAAGGTAGAATAAAACACGAATGTAAATGATATAATTCCAAATTCAACACTTTTATATTTATATCACTGTAGAATATACTAAGTCCACGTAAGTTCCAGCACAGAAAGATTTAATATATAAGCTGCAAGTATTTCCAAACTAAATGTCCAAACTCTATGTCCAAACGTTTATCCAAACTGATTATCCAAACTAACTTAAAATCGGCAAACACGCCCTTATATATACCCAAAGAATTTCCAGAACATTCACGAACCCGGAACATTCTCGAAGCCCAGTTAAAAACAAACAAATGAGCTTTCTAGCATGATCATTTTCTTCTAGCAGTTACGCGAATGCTACGTCATCAAAACCACAACGGTAAACAACCCTTAACCTGACTAGCGTAACCTTAAACGCTGGTGTACTGCTTTACATAACACTATATCAAATACCAGTGTTTTATTTTCTCTATATTTAAACGATGTCAGCTCACATTTATTAAATAATGGCTCGTCCGGCATATATTTGGATTCTTCACATTCACCAGATCATTGGCTTAAACTGTTAATCCTTCTCTATGCAGATGACACTGTTTTTTTTATCAAACTCGCCAAATGATCTTCAAAATAGCCTCACACATTTTGCCAATTACTGCAATGACTGGCACTTAACTATCAACAATAATAAGACAAAAATTATCGTATTTGGTGCTAGAAGAACAAATAATCTTAATTTTTATATTGGCAATGACGATATTGAAATAGTAAATCATTATCATTATCTTGGTATGACTTTTTCCAGTAATGGATCTTTCTACAAAGCCAGATGCCATGTTACTCAACAGGCAAATAAAGCTCTGCACATTCTGTATACTAGGACGCAAAACTCGAACTTACCAATTGATGTAATTTTAAAATTATTTGATCATACTATAGCTCCTATACTCTTATATGGGTCCGAATTATTCGGTTTTGAAGATTTTAAATCTATCGAAAAAATACACTGCAATTTCCTTAGGCGTATTACAAAAGCCAAAAATGCGACACCACTTAACTTTCTGTATGGTGAACTCGATAGATTTCCACTATCAATACTAGCTCAGACGCGTATGATAAACGTTTGGTCTAAGTTAATAACAGGTAAACAAACTAAAATTTCTTCAACAATATACCGTTATATGATAAATGAACAGTTTGATTGTAAGTGGCTAGCAAAAATAAAATCAATTCTAACTAACATAGGCAGACCAGACATATGGAATAATCAGTTAAATATTAATTTAAATAACATTCATGTATATATGAAACAAATTCTAATCGACCAATTCAAACAAACATGGCATGCAGAACTTCTCCAATCAAACAAGGGGAGAACGTATCTTAGTTTTAAACATACTCATGGATTAGAAAGATATCTTACAGATCTTAATAAAGCCGACATGATCCGCATATTTAAATTTAGAACAGCTAATCACTCATTGCCAGTTGAGACCGGGAGGTACATAGCTATTAACTATCAAGAAAGAGTAGGTCCGTTATGTCAAAATGGACCTGTTGGTGATGAAAAACATTATCTCCTCCATTGTGATTTTTTTAATGCAGAAAGAATCCGCTATAAAATCACACAGTTATACGATAATCATAATAATGCACCCTTAATGTTTTTACTTTCAGAAGCCTCGCCCAAAATTTTAAAATCTGTCAGTATTTTTATTTCACATATATTGAAAAAAGTTTTCTTAACTGAAATATTCCAGTTTCCCCGGGCCAGTTTTGTCCATTTCTACAATAAGTTTATAATCTTACAATTTTAGACAGAGTTGTTTAAAGTTGTAACCAGTATACAAAGTGTTGTTTTTTTTATAAATATTGTTATTATTATTATTATTATTATTATTATTATTATTATTATTATTATTATTATGTCATTTAGCCAATGATATTAATAAACTCTTTAACATATACATGAAACTATGAATTTTAATGTATATATGTAATTAAAATTGTACCACTCACCATTTTTTTTTTTAGGTAAATCCAGTTGAGCAAATTTGTTTCCTCGAAATCAAACAAGTCACTGTATAACTATAGCAGTCTGTATCTTGCATAAATGACCTTGTCACTGAAGCGTAGAATACACTACTACTATTTACCTTTCACACTAAATAGCCTTAATTGTACAAACCTGCGGCGCCTAAATAGATTTACTTACATAGCATTTCACTTTCCTTAATCATACACTGGTTGATGATGCACTATTTGATAAAGGAAGCACTGTTGCTGCAAACAAATATGAAACGACACTGTAACGTTATCTCACTAACTAAAAAACACAACAAAAAAACACAAAAACTTCTATATCATCAAAAGCAGGCTATTTAGCGTCGCAAGGGATCAACTTCTGTCTACTGTAGATCCCTTTACCTTTTAATGAGCCCGATTCGTGACCTTAAATCTTTTTATTTATTTTTTATTTATTGTTTTTGCTGTTGCTGTTTATATTATGTGTTTTGTTATTAGTATTATTATTTAATATTATTTACAGAGCACGATGCCAGTATCTGTTTACAGACATGTTTATAACATAGATTTAAACAGAACTCCACCATTCCTGTTACTTAATTAAAATAATGTAGTCAAAACACTGAACTCGTGAAAGGTGTAACTGTATATTATGTATATTGTACATATATGAGTGTATAAAACGAGGAAGTTATGTTAATCATAATTATTTGGTCACATATATATTGACCCAATGCCTTATGCAGTATATCCTACCCTTTTTGAACCACCAACCAAATATAGCAATGTCGTCATAGTTTGCATATGTACAGCTGTACACATAATTTGTAAATGTAGCTTATATGTGTCTAGCTAAGGTCTTATAAAGTTTTATGTATACTAACCTTATTTCCTTTCCGAAGCCTACACTTATTGAGATTATTAAATTAACTTATCTTATTACTTAGCCTATTTTTTCTTCGGAAATCTATCTAGGGCCCGTAACGTCATTCTAAGATTTGGTTGGTCTGGTTAATTAGTTTGCTTTTAAAACATTGTTCTGTAAATATTTCATCGTTTCCAACTGTTGTCTTATTTACACTTATCTACTCTATCTATCTTATAATTATTTTCCTTTAGCTGTTCCGAAAAACACTTGTTGAAATTCTGACACGCATGTCTGATCTAAGCTCCCGCCTCCATTCTCTCTTTATATACATCTCTCATCCTTCTCTCTATCCTCTATCCCTTTCACTCTTTCTATTGACCGGAACTGTTTTATGTGTTATATTTATTGTATTTCAATTCCCCATGCTGTATTGCTTTGTAATACCTGGGACGAAATAAAGATATGTTCTGTTCTGTTCTGTATAGTCCTGTTTAATAACCTCTGCTATCTCCCCTGAATAATTGTCTCCCTTAAACGCTCTCTAGCGTGGAGGTTCGCATTTCATTTCCGGTGGAGAGCAAATCAAAAATGTCAACGATGGCAGAAAAGGTGTTAAACTCGACTGAAAAAAAGAGACATTATTGGTGTGTGTGTAGCAATTACAGGGGAGAGTTGACAGAAGGACGCCACCCTTCACAGATTTCCAACTGACAATAAAATGAGAAAATTGTAGATAAGTCGACTTAAAACAATGAGCCAAATTTCCACTGGCAATCTGAGGAATGATCGACTTTGTTCAGAGCATTTTCTAGAGGGAAAATACACAAAGGAGAATCCTATACCGTGCAGATTCGTCGTAGACAACAGTTTCAGAAGTGAGTGGGGAATTGCGTATGCATCATTCACGGCATAATCAAACTCCAAAGCGTCTCAAAGATTTAATTGTTTACAGAAAATGTATAATCTATGACAATGTCGAAAGATACAAGAATAATCGATGCATTTATTATTATTCAAGTATAAACAATGGCTGCGATTAGTGGGTTACGCGAGCACATCGAAACAAAGAGACCATCACGTGACGTTAACAACTGAGAATTTGCACAAAGGTCATTAACAGTTACACCTCAAGTGCATAGCCGCAATAAAAACAATTGACGGTCACTTTGACTTTCAAACAACAGTGTATGATAAATACATTATTATGTGACACAACTGCAAGTGTTTGTTACTTACAAGTTCCCTCGTATCTATGATTGACTAAAATTAATCGTAATTAATTTAGTTCTTTAATTGTCGTCCAATCAGCGGTCATCGTAAACTGACAATTTTTTTATTACTTGACATGTAATAAGCGGCTACTCAACAAAACCTGGAAGTCAATGTGTGACCGTCAATTGTTTGTATTTCGGTCATGCACTTGAGGTGTGACTGTTTATGATCTTTGTGCAAATTCGCTGCTGTTAACGTCACGTGATGGTCTTTGTTTCGATGTGCTCGCGTAACCTATTAATCGCAGCCATTGTTTATACTTGAATAATGCATCGATTATTCTTTTATCTTTCGACATTGTCATAGATTATACATTTTCTGTAAACAATTAAATCTTTGAGACGCCTTGAAGTTTTGATTATGCCGTGAATGATGCATACACAATTCCACCCACTTTTGAAACTGTTTTCTACGACGAATCTGCACGGTATAGGATTCTCCTTGGTGTATTTTAACTCTAGAAAAATGCTCTTAACAAAGTCGATCATTCTTCAGATTGCAAGCGGAAATTTGGCTCATTTCACTTTGACGGGATATTTTTATTTACACTGTTTGTTTGATAGAAAAACCTTCAGGAAGTGCGAGGTTGGAGCGGTCCACAAACCAGGTTTAAGCACCCCAGTTGGACCTTTTGCCGACTGACTGTTCCAAGGCGGTAACTGATGGTTTTTCTTTTTGTGTGTTATGTCTCGTCTCTGTGTTTTTTGTCACATTTACATTTACCTTGTTTGCCTTGGTCTGCAGGTAGATAAAATTTAAATATCTGTGAAAATTTTGATAGGACCTTTTCTTATTTACCTATTCATTGTTTTAAGTCGACTTATGTACAGTTTTCTCAGTTTATCTTCATTTGGAAATCTGTGAAGGGTGGCGTCCTTCTGCCATCTCACCGGAATTTAAATGCGAACCTCCACGCCAAAGAGCGTTTAAGGGAGGCAATTATTCAGGGGAGATAACAGGGGTTATTAAACAGGACTATAGTCCTAGATTGCCAAGATTGAAAGATTCTCTCCAAAGGGCGTTACAAACAACTCTCCTTCGCGTTTGATGCTGTCTTGTTCGTCGTCCAATTTAATTTTACTTAATGTCCATACAACAAGCTTTTCTATCTCTCTAACGTGTATTATAAGTTCCGGACGATTCTCTGATACATGTGCCCCTCTTTCTCTAAGAAAGTCTTTAAGTTCACGCACTGATAGTTCTGTAAATTTGCACCGATCACCGATTTCATTGTTCTCAGAGGCCATCTTGTTTTGTTTGTTTGCCTACCGGAAGTTGTACGAAAAACGAACGATAACTCTACCAAGGGAGAAAACAAGGGTTATTAAACAGGACTATTCCTTCTGTCATTCTTTGTACGTATGTGAGGTTAGACAGCTAAGCCAAAAGGTGCAGCTGTTTAAGCCCTTACGCAGCAATACAGAATAACTGAAATTACTAAATCAAGTAAGTTATAATAATTACTTAGTAAGACTTCCGTTACAGACCAAGAATAATCGAAGTCGCTCAGTTGTGCCCGTAACAGGAAGGTTATTTCCCAGGTATTTCCTGCGTTCAAACATATAACTTTTCCCTGAAAAGGAGAAAAACGCCTGTATCAGGTAATTTTCATTCTCGTCATTAAATAATTAATTTCTTTCAACACAAAATAAATCATAACTTTATTACTGATGCATGGTTTAATTTAAAACATATACAATGTTCATAGAATGTTTTTCGATGCTTTCGCTTTCGTTTTCGAACATCGTTAATTATTCTTTTTTAATAATTAATATCAACATTTACAGTAGTAGAATAGTAATATAGAACAGGTGCAGTTTATATGGTCATGGAACCACTACCTTAATAAAAAATTACATATCAGAAAATTGTAAGCAAAATCAAGAAATCAAACCAACAAAAACTCTGTCCATGGACCTGAACGATTCAAAATTTGAAATACTTCGAAAGTATGAGTCTCCTAAAGTAATAAATCAAATACACGAGATTTGAACTCTGCTCGTTAACTGTAACGATAAGGTGATCGAACAGTCGGCAGTCTGTAAGTGACTGGAGATGTAACACGTGTGGGACCTGACGTTTATCATAAACACGATTTGTTGATTTACTTTTTACAGCCTAAGTATAAATGTGCTTGTTCAGTGTGCCTGTTACAGCTAGGGATTTTACGCATAATGCTGCTTAACTACCCGCACATATGATTTAACAAGACATTATGTTTTTTCATGTACATGTGAATAACAACCAGGAAGTATAACGTGTAAAAATTCCCAATACTTTAAATCAAACAATCGTCAAGTTTTGCTCGTGTGTAATTGGATATCTTACGACAAACTGTCTTGTATTCAAATGGTAAGTTACATGTTTTAGTTTTGTTGGTCTTATTTGCCAAAAGCATCAGGGGACGTTTGTTAAATCGGTTAGAAAATAAGAGCTACATGTACACTTTGTCAATAATTTGTACTTTCGTTTTAATTATCAATAAATAATTCGTACTTTCGTTTTAAATTATTCAATTGAATTTTCTCGTTATAAATCTTTGAATTTGCAGTTTCACACGATTCCACATACGATGTAGGAAAATTGCACTGTCAATGAAAGAATAGGCTTAAAACCTTTTGAAACATTTAGGACATATATTCAATTTTTTCTACTCTCCATTAAATACTTAGCACACGGTCGTACAGCAGAAATCCCATATATTCATTAATATTATGTTCACCAAAGAACCAACCACTGGTCATTTAAATAAAATCGATCTATGCATAAATATGTACAATTGTTTTGAAAACATTTATAATCAGTTTGTACTTTTAACGCCTACACTAAGACGATTTCTTTAATTTAGGAAAATGCTAGCATTATAAATTCCTTTAGTTCTAGTGATGTCCAAGTCGACCATGAATGGACCGGCAGCCTCGGCTGTCCTGCCCGCCACATCGAGGTTACACGAGGCCATCGCAGAGTTATCTTCCCTCAGAGAGAAATCATATGATGAGATGTCCGCACTCCAACAGAAACTACAGGTACACGGTGAAAGTACGACTTCTAAGCGAATGATTTATACGACGACTAGTTTTTGTAAATTAATTTCATGATGCAAGTTGCTGTCTTTCTGTTTGCTCAGTTTGAGCCTACGCGTGGAGTCGTATTTAGCTATAAAGATTAGTATTGCCTCAGAACATTAACAATGGATATAGATAATACACGTTTGTGCCGAAATAGGAACGTTTCTTTGTGACTCACAAAACGGTTATCTTGGTGAGCTACGTACGCTTCTGAGACAAGTGCTTTCCGACAGTTTGGTCCAAAGTTTTCTAAAACAACCAACTACATGTTCGTTACCTGAAGAGAACTCGCTACTAAATGTTTATCGATGTCCTAAATATTTGTAAAAGTGAAGCATAACGCCCGATGTTAGAAACATGTATTTCCCATAAGAGCCTCTCAGTAGAGTAAGGAATGTTTAAACAAAGAAAGCCACTTACTTTTGAGATCACGATATATCATTATCTGGGTAATCCGTTCTGACGTCGAAAGCTATTTAGCAGAAATCCTCATAATGCTTCAAAATAGATTTGGAAAGAATGGACATTTAGAGCGATTCTTCATGATTTCTACTGTCGTATAATTGAGTTAGTGTTTAAAAGCAACTTTGCTTAGACTCCAGTATGTAGAAATCATGCCCAGATTCCCGCCTTCTTTCCCCCGCCCCCCCCCCCCCCGCACCCCACCCCACCCCAGCAATATATTGTGTTATATGTAAAAAAGGGAAAACAACAACAACAACATCGAGTTGGTGCATGTCAGTTTTCTACCGAGCTTGCATGTGCTCTCACAACATTACCATATATGTCTATGGTTAATCTCCCACTTTATAATAGCGTTATCTCCAATATAAACATATCTGTGTCAGGGCGCTGTATCTTAAATATAACTATAAAATGTTTATGCTTTTATGCTAAAGAGAAACGTACCGCACTTGTTGCAAGTTGTTTTCAAGTTGTCTATAAGTCTAAATTCCCTCCTGTTTGTTTCTCCAGTCGCAGGAGCAGCATTCACTTGGACTTCAGCACCGTGTGGATGTTCTGAACACCACTATGAAAGAATTGGAAGTACAGCTGGCCCACAGCAAAGGCAACAGTGACACCCTTAAGCGTCAGATGACAGAGCTAAGAAACAATGATGACAGCACTGTACAAGAAAAACAAACTTTGAAAAAGGACATAGAGGAACTTAGAACGAGGTAGAATGTGGTTTTAGTTGCATAACTTTATTTAACCAATGAGCTAAATATTGTGCAGAAAACGAATAATTTTGTTAAAAACTTGTCTTAAAACTCACTTAATGACTATTAGGTATTGAGATCAGTAGGATAAGTTCTATTACGTACACATATGAACAGGTCATATCACTAGTTAACTTACAATATCTCAGGTCCATTTTTCCACCTTTCAGACATCATACAAGTACTGATTAAATTTTCAACAAATATGAATACATGTACATAGTTGTTATTTTTCACACTTCAGTCATACTGCAGAAACTGTCATTTATTTTTGTATAACCCATTAACTATAAAACACTTTTTTTTCTAAAATACATATTCATAATGTCACATCTAAGTAACTCGTATTCTAACAAGAGACACATTGCGCATAAGATAAAAGCTTCCGATCAATGATAAGTCACAATTTTAAACAGAACTTATATTTCCTTTTTTATTGCATTTCACTAATCTTTTAAGATTCATATCTTGACATTTTCTTCTATATCATCACAGCTCTTTACAACTTGATTTGGGTTAAAACTATACTGTATATTTCAATACTAATAAGGATATTTTTAATTGTACACAACACAACACATTCCAACATTTTAGATTGAGTAAAGCCATATCGGACAAAATCGTCGCGTCCAATGCCGACGTGTGCGACTTGAGTGACGAATACAGACCCACGAAGATTGTCGAACGATACACGGAATTGTACGACAACCAGTGGACGGAAGCTTACGAAGTTTTCTCCAAGTTGGGGCTCAAAGAACAAGCAATCGTTGAGATTCTTCGTGACATCCTCATCGTAATTTATGTTTACATTTACACCATACAAAGTACTTCACTCATTGGTGATAAAAAAAAGCTCAATGTGAAAGAATGAAATAACAAAAGTTAGACTTTTAAATGCCTACCCCTTGTATTGAAACTTACAAGTGAAACAATACTGTAAATAGTAATAAATAGTATAAAAACAAATTCATCTGATAATAATCTGTTTTCAAACGTTACCACTTTTCAGTATGCATTACCAAATTTGGATGTGTATATATTTTCAGAACTCATGGCTTTATTGCAATGCTCTGTCCAAGGATCAAGTGAAGCGCCTTCAAGACGCACTTTTGATTCCGGTAAGGATGATCTTAGGAATCGGCCGAATTTTTTAGATTTTTTTTCAATATGTCGTTAGCAATGCATATAAATTTTTTTCAATATTTCGACATAACGGGGTACAACTCTGTTATATAGCGGGAAGAATGGTTATTCTGGTGCAAAAAAAGAAATCACCAATAAATAATTTCCATTCGAATGTATTATTTGATTCGTGTTTGTAGCAATGTTTAAAATAATTCCTGAACTAACATGAGCTTAATCCGTCGTCCCTGTAAGATGAATTCAATGTGTAAATGGTCGCTATGAAGTGTCTTAGTATGGATACTTTTTGATAAAAAAAGGCTGATGATGTTGTGTTCTCGTAAAGGTTTCAGGTGAAGTCAGAACACATGCCGGACTCCATTCTCCGACAGGTTCCAAGAAAACAGGAAGGCTTGCGCTGAGGCAGTTATTGAAGGCAGAGGTGCAGGTAAAATGCCAACTTTCCCATATGACCTGCATATACTTGGACATCATCGTTACCTGCACTGGATGTTTCTGAATTTTGACAGTTTCTTGAAAGCTAAATGTAATTATCTGATAAATTTATTATGTTATATGATGGTCCACTTATCTTTGAAAGTCTAAAGAAAATAGTAAATCTTAAATGTACAGGCACCAATGTTCTCCGAATATAAGGTGCTGTATTATTATCAATAAAACTCTGGCATATGCTAGCCACCATTATCTAGCCATTGCATTAAATTGTATGACAACATACTGCCGCACACACTTGTGTACACACGCACACGCACCCCTCACATACACACGTGCACGCACGCACATACGCACGCACATACGCACACGATCGCGATGCGACCTCACACGCACAGTATTATAGGATCGAACACTAGCAGTCACTTTCAGTTCTATATCATTCTTAACTGCTTCTTTTTCTATGTTTGTTGGTGGGAAAGGTTGAAATAGTTAAAAATATAATAGTTCCATGTTAGACTTAAATGTTATCAATAACCACATTGTCATGGCACTGTTGTTCCTTGCTTTTGCCTTGCGTGGGCATTAAAGTTTCGTCCCAGTTTACACGTTTAAACACATTTTGGTCTAGAATTCGCCCCTAATTTAACTTCTGGCATTGGTTTTACTGAATTATATTCTAGAACATTTTTATATATTTTTCAGAAATTCTGGATGTGTCCTTTTACAAAGCCAGGAGATGTTAAAGCAGTGTGGCAGTCAAGTGTTTCCATTTGTTCAGGAATGCTTCCGACTGAGCTACTACATGGCAATACAAAATAAGCCGGTCCGAGTTGATTTGGAATCCAAACCTGGTGACACATATGACCCTAAGAGGTATCGTCAGTTCACGCTAAGAGGTGAAACGATTGACTTTATTGTTTGGCCAAGTCTTTCTCTTGGTGATGGACAGTTACTAAGCAAGGGAATCGCTCAATGCAAAGTGGCCAAATCGGAAGCCGGGACCTTCACAGCAGAAACGAGGTTAGAAGAACGGCGCCAATGTGAACCGTGTAGACAGGATTATGATAGGGAAATCGAACGCGATAATGATGATATTGAGAAAACCTGAAAGTAAGCAAGAAATGGGAAAAGATATGAAACATTTTAATGGCCAGACGCTCTATTGGGAGGACGAAACATGGGGTGGTGAATATGCCATTGCATATCGGGGTCATGATGAGGTTAAAGACCGGCATGATTCATTTATTGATGAAGAAAAACATGATTCGGTTAGAGATGAACATTCAGTCTGGTTCTGCTTACACATGAGGGTCAACGAGGTGGTATTCACGATAATGAACCACGTAACGGTGGTACGAAAATGGAACCACGTGACAGTGCTACGAAAACGGAACCACTTGACAGCGATACGGAAATCCAACCACGTGACGGTGCTACAAAAACGGAACAACTTGACAGCGATACGCAAACCCAACCACGTGACGGTGGTACGAAAACGGAACCACTTGATAAGAATAAGGAACCATATGGCAGTGGTAAGGTGAAAGGACAGCGTGACGTAGGCAATGTCGGGAAAATACGTGGCGGTCGTGAGGATAAACAACAATGTGACGATGGCAATGTGGAGGAACCACGTGGCGGTCGTGAGGATAAACAACAATGTGACGATGGCAATGTGGAGGAGACACGTGGGAGTGGTGAGGTTAAACGGAAGCTTGACGGAGGCAATGTAGGGGAACCACGTGGCGGTGATGAGGCTCAAAAACAAAGCGAAAGTTATAAGGATGGCGGTGGTAAAGGGAATGTACACCTCAAATCCAAAAATAAAAATAAGAATAAAAAAAATAAGAACCTCTAAAGCTAATTAGGACAAATATCGGTTCTGTCCTGTTTACAACCATGGTAAGAATAGTACGCTAATTAATCCGAGTACAGTTTAGAACATTCCTGGTATCGATCGCGATTGTATTTAATAGTGAAGTGGCGTGTTTTGCTTTGTATTTAATATTTAAAATCAGAAGTAATTCGGGAGTAGTAAACAGTGTTGTCGAGACAGTATAAATTTTGGTATGGCAATACCATGTCTAAACTAACCACCTACGCCCAGTAGTAAACAATTAGGAGACATGTGTCGGAGACATAGAGTAATCTATTTATAGTAAAAATATTGAAATGTATATAAACCTATCATCAGTATTTTGATCGGTGTTGAGCAAGGTAATTGTAAAGACTAATGAGAATCTAAACGATATGTTTGGCGTGTTATTGATTCAATTGTCAGTTCATGTCATACAGCAAGACTTTCAGATGAAATATGAAAATATAAGAAAAGAATTTAAAACGTGTGAAATAAAACGTATAAATGAAGACATCCCCTGTAATAACATTCCGAGGGAGCAACGTCATAAGTATAAACGGAAAAATGTGTGTGCGCGTGCGTACGTACGTGCGTGTATGCGCGCGAGTGCGTTTGTGTATGTGTTAAATGCGTATGCGTGCGTGCGTGCGTGCGTGTGATGTGTGGTAGATATAAGTAGACAAGCATAGCGATTATTATATGTGTATGGTAGACATGAATAATTTATAATCGAAATAATATAAACTGACTTAAAAGGAAAATGTATTTTGTTCTAGACTGATGTTTTTAATATTACTAAAAGTAAATTAGTTAAAACTTTTACATGTAATTAAATACCAAAATATCTGATCTTTAGTTAAATGTTCTCATATAAAATATTTTTTATTTTCTTAATTGTGAGAATCAAAAGCAGTCTAGACATAAGAAACTCTATCTACTTAGTTTATTAACAATTTGCGTAAACTAGAAAAGTCAGTTACAACCACTTATTGGCTCGATTAGGGGAACATGTATTAACTTTATTATGAGTTCGACTCATATAAGTCTGTGCATAAATAACAAATTTTCTTCAGACACGATTTTTTACTAGAATAGTTTTGTCCGTTAAGCCAAGCTGTTTGAATTGATGTTATTACTTCTTGAGTTGTTTTGTTGCTTGTTGTTTTAAAATTATAATCAGTGTTGTCCTTTGCTGAATTTTGTATAGGTGCCTGTTTTTCAAATTAAGTACAATTTATGCTGCAACAAATATCTAAATTTGTTTAAAGACCTATCAAAACTAGGAACCTTTTGGGTCACATGTCTTTTATTTACTTTTTTTATTAATTTTTGTCACACTAATTTTTTATCACCAACTTTCCAGTCTGGTCTGTCAACTAAATCATTCTGTTTTGATTAGATTTAATTAATTTCATCAAATAAACGTGATTGACATTCTACACATTATGCTCTATTTATATTGTTCTAACATGAGTACTCTACTCAATTAATTGCAACTTTCCAAAGTATTTTAAATATTAATGTATAAGTTTCTTTGTAATAACTGCAAAAACTAATTGCGATAAAAATATTGTTTTATACTGTATACATACATCATATAAATAATAAACGTATTCATATCCTTGCTAAGTATTTAATTCTAGTTATTCGTATATATAAAATACATATTATGAACGCGAAGATAATGTGCTTTTAAATATGTTTGTAATTATATATATAAATCGTATCTCACATAGGTCATCGTACGTAGGTTTAACACTCGTCAATACAATTATAGTTAAACAAACTAATGCATTTAGTTAACAATACTGTCTTTAAAATAAACAGCCATGTAAATATTTCTTTCTTTGAAGTGAATTTACAGTTTGTATAAAAATAAACTTGTTCTTGTGTGCGGCGCTGTCAAAAGTTGGTGCTTGCTATCTTTGCCATTCGGAATAAATATCCCGTTTTATTTAAAAAAAACAACAACATTTAACAATCTTTACAAAATGTCGCCAGAGAGCGATTGTAATTGTTCAATACGTAATGTGCTTCTGAATAGGAACGCCAGTCTGGTTCCACGCATACTGATATGACAAGCGTCTTACATGACAGGAACGTACACCAAATACTTAAGAAATAAGTGTAAGACCATCGGTATGACTTAAAACAAACTTGAGAATAAATAAAGCTTAAGACAACACAATGGAAAATTTGCAACATGATATTGTAATTTTAAGTCAGTTTTTCTTCATTTAATATTGGTGTAACGGAGTTATTGTCACCGTACATGCGTCTATACCTAATCGTTCCTGAAACAGTCCTATGGATAGCGCCATGTTGTTTTTGTACATGTATTCGGATTTCTTCACTTGCGTCCAGTGACATTTCGTTATTATTAATCTGTTTTGTTTTGATAAACTTTTTTCATTATGTTATATAAATGTGATTTGCATGGTATCGTTTTTTTTTACACAAGAGGTCATGGTTTGAAACAGGAAGCGATAGTATGTATTTTTCATTACAGCTATTGCACATTATACTGTCACTTTCTCGCCATTTGGATTGTGCCGAGATAATATAGAAAACGTAGTGAGACTAAGAGCATTTTATTTGGTACTGCAGTAAAGTGGCACAGAATAAATTGTATCACAGGGCATGTCTTGTCTTGTAGACAAACAATAGAAAAATAAACTTCGTTATGAATGAAGCACTTGGGTAAAAATCTGTCCTTAGCTATATAATACGTTCACATATTAGTTCACTATAAAGATTTGCTGTTAAACACTACATCCACAACCTACTGATATACTAACGTCAACAAATTTCCAGAATGGTTTCAACTCGTCGGGAACCTTGTGATCTGCACTGTCCTCGCTGTTTCTGGCCGTTAACGCCTTGATGTTGTAGTACTGTGGTCTGCACGTATAAAATCCCCAGTAACACGACGTCTCAGCGCACGTCACTTCCTTGATAAATCGAGGGAAAGTGCAAGACGCCCAATTCCCGCCACTGAATAGTCGTGTTGCACGTCCACGACAGCCCAAACGATGTTGATGTAAATATGTCTGTTCTCTTGTGTCGATGGTCAACGAAAATTTCATTGGACGTCAGTTTAAGAAGTTTATCTAATGATGAAGTTGGTTTATCAAGGCTTGTTCTCTGGTAAGCATAGTCCCCCGTGGCCTCTGTAACGGGTCGTGTTTGGCTTGATTGTGTGTTAAATGACGGACCCTCAATGGTTTTAGAGGCCGCTTTTGACAGAAGCAACATTACGGACACTAACGCTACGGGGGAAACAAACTGAAATAATAAATAACAGAACGACTTTACTCCAGAAAGTTTAGAATAGAGTATTGGTAGGTTACAAAAAAAAACTTTCATACCTTACAATGATACCTTTATTAATAGCTTATACACAATCGTGGATAAATCTCCGCGGCTGTTTAAAAGTTAATTAAAAACTCCATTAGTCTAGAACCTTACCTAAATTAAATAAACGAGACAAAACTAGTATATTGACGAAATATATAAAAAGAGTATTATTTAATATGGCAAACAAAGCAGAAATTCATTAACTTACTGTCTTCAAACTCAAATAGACATATAAGCAATTTAGTCAATTAGACTACTACTCAAAATTGGCTAAGGGTCACCTTTTATAACATATACTACTGTTATAAGTTGTGGCGACATGCTTCTCGTGCAAAGTGTACTTATCAAATCAATAACTACAATACACGTATAAGAGGCCTGAATGCCTCTTTACTTTGTGCAAACAAACTGACTTTATATAGTGATGATATTAACAAAATATCTAATGTCAAAAAGTGATTTTTAGCAAACTTTGAGTAGTATATATATAGTGCATGAGATAAGCATTCCTAATTATTACAATGCATTATTACGGATGTAATTTTACGTTATAGACTTTTAAACTTATGAACATGTCCACATATAAATGAATGAATTGACTGCTGATTGTGCCATAAAGGTCATATATCTTCTTATATAAACAATATCAGTTGGTCGGATTCGAAAACAACTGATGATAAAGGCTTAAACTGTGTACTATGTAGCGAAGAAGGAGTAGACAAAAAATTAACACATTAGACTTAAGAACAAAGCTACTTGTTAATAAACTACATAGTAAGAATAAATGGGATGGGAAGTGATTTGCCGGCATTTTTGCCGATACTGTGTAGCGACATTTCTATCATTATAGCACAGGGGCACTTATGAGGTGCCCAGGGACTGATCCCGGCCAGTCTATTGAATTGACACCGACGAGTCAGGCGTTATGCTGTCCCCTTAGCCCCGAGCGTTAGGAGGGAAGCCACTGCTAACAACTTGAAAGTCTTTGGTTTGAACCCGCGATCCCCCGATCCGCAAGCCGACGGTCTACCACGTGAGCTATTGCGACCGTTAAAGAATAAATGTCTTACATTCGTAAAATGTTTTTGTTAATGTTTGTTACTTTTACTAACA
Organism: Sinonovacula constricta; assembly: GCA_007844125.1. Classification (NCBI taxonomy): domain Eukaryota; kingdom Metazoa; phylum Mollusca; class Bivalvia; order Cardiida; family Solecurtidae; genus Sinonovacula; species Sinonovacula constricta. The sequence goes on along the minus strand of CM017558.1, from coordinate 66,236,227 downwards.
GTAGCGCACACTTATTTAGATTGTATAGTTTTGCAGTTTTAACCTAAGGTTTGGTAGTTTTATTGTAATACCTTGACAGATACACTCAAATAGTAGTTGCAATTATTATCTATGTATACAACATATAACAAATTCTGCAACATTTATATTGCATATTGTCTAAATGTACCAAAGAATTTATTAAATAACGCAACTAATCTTTTAAGAAACTTATTTTAGAAATATAAAATGAATAACAAGCTTCAAACCCTCGTACAGCACTGCTAACAGGGGAGAATAAAACGGGATTCGAAGTTTGACATCGGTACGGCATATACGTGTTAAGAAGTTAAAGTAGAATAAATCTGAAACATCTACTAACTACTCGTAACACCTCGGCCATTTCTACTAAAAAGACTTGTCCAGGATACCGCCGAGAATGTTACAAATGACATCATAACTACAACAACAGCTCATTGCCACATGTATAATGCATTTCATATAGAGCACAGAGCGCCGCACTTCAGTGCGGACGCCAATTAAGAAAAACGTCAAACAGGGTTATGTGGAACGCATATACCTAGAATTACAAGTACAGTTACATCGTGGTAAGAAGTCTAAGAGCAATTCATTGCAAAAAAAGGCAATAGTAAACCAAATGAAAATCATTATCTTTCGTATTTATGTTACATTTTTGTTGATTCTTTTATCGTTTCTATATCTACCATCTGTAATAGTTATTTTATGAGAAAACATCTTATTGAGTGCACTAAAATGGAAAGAAATGTCATTGTTCAAAATACATGATTCCATTTCAAACCATTTTTAAACTATAATACGTATCTAATATGTTTCTACGTTCTAAAGGCTACAACCGATACAACAAACATTGTTCTACATCGATCGTAAACTCTGCTGTTCAATAGCTATTGGAGAAATGTTAATCTTATAGTATCAAACTATTATTTGATTTCTAACGTTTATTGTAGAATAGAGTTTTCATTTTTCAACTAAATTAACTTAAAAGACATCCTAAGCGTCCGATGAATGACTTTAATCAATAATTTAATAAACGTATCTTGTTGACAGCGACAAGTGGCCATCATCTAACATCACTATGTTAAAATAGCAGTTGTTTGTTTCATCGATGAAAGTTGTTTGAGATATTTTTGAGACATGACACAAGCAATATTTATGGAAACCTTTACAGCTATAAAGTGGGAAAAATCATAAATCTTTGCCTTCAATCCTTAACTAAGATGATAAAATAAGGTAGTTGATAAGTATAATACTTTAAATCCTTTCATGACATTTTCCATTCTTAACAAAGACTCAAAATAGCTTTTTATTTTAATATCATTATAAATAAAATTATTTTATTGTGACACCAGGTATTATAATTCATTAGTTTTAATATATTCATTTTAAAACACACGTTTTCCTGTTGATTCCCTTCTTCAAGCTAACTAACAATGATTTCCATACTTCACAATTTACAGTATTTACATTAATTTCACTATATTATCAATACCATTCAATAAACTGAAAACAATAGCCTGTAATCATCAAAGGTTCAATTGAATATATAAACATCATATAACGTAATATAATTTGAACACATTATCTTCATTGTTTATTAACAATTTAATATCCTTTACAAATCCAGTTGTTTAAGCCTGAAAAAGAACTTTCGAAAGAGCCAGAACAAACACTTTACACTTTATGATTTACTTTCTGTTACTTTAAACTGGGTAACTTTATTTATAATAGTCGAGGCAATTATCTAGACAAAACATTATTTCTTCAAACGAGATGAATTGTCATTTTAAACTCACCGAAACAATAATGTAACTCTTTTCATGATTACAACTTGTATCAATCATTCTCTTCACAATAATAATCATGCAGTCAATTTGTCCTCATTTCATATTGAACAAAAAATGCTTATATGTCACACCCATCTGTCCAATTAGTGCAGCTTTTCTAATTACTAATTATATTTTATACTTAAAATTAATTTTTTCAATCCAATCTTCTATTAATTGAATATTTTCGAGAAAAACGCTTGTTGGTGTTATACTTCTAAATCTTATAAATTCATTACGATTTCCATTTTGGTACATACATATATAGACCTTGTGTCCTGTACTCAAACTTTATCCCAGTTGCAAAAAATACTATACAAAACATTACTTACATACCTTATATGTAAAGATTTTACGTATCAAAATAATAATAACCCGACCTTGACCATTCTTCGGTTTGGTTTTACTGCTCAGAATTAAGTAGAAATCAATTTGAAAATGAGTAATTTTAATTCCTTTTTAGAACTGTAATAGTTATTATTTTTGGTAAAAAACTTCTCTTAAACGCTAAAATGTCATTTTTAACTCTGGTTTCTTTGTTTCATTTTGCTTTTAATTTTCTTCTTTTATTTCAAAAACGCTTGTGGATTAAGTTCATTTTTTTTTATTTGTCACTGTCTACATATTGTTTATTTCTGGATTTACTGTGCCTTGTATATATGTCATACACAGGACATACAACATTTTACTGTGCGTTGAACTGTCTGTTAGTAGCGTTTAATTACAGACCCTATCCACAACATGAATTAAAAAAACACAGCTTGTTTGAAATGTACTACAGCAATTATTCACAATATTTATGTAAGCAGTAGTAGGCATCTATAAATGGTACCATTTTACCAAAAACATGTATTGTGTTAAAGGAAGAAAACATTTTATTTAAATTGGCCAAATATATTAAGTCGGCTTTGTTAGTTAGAAACAGTATTGTTGTTTAACACTCTTAAATATTTTACGTTTATTGCTATATAGACAATAATATTCTGTCAGACATTGTCTGTTTTCTTTTAATAGTCGTGTTTTGTCTATACCAGTGATCACACATGTATTTGATGTTAATTACGTGTTTTGTAAGATGATGTACCTTAGTTGTACAAATCTGAAATAAACTATTCGTTCATTTGTTCGTTAAAATTATTAAACAAGTACGAGTTAGAAATAGAATGGCATACGCGTTACGACGAAGCACAGTTATCCTTCTGTAGTTTTCAATTTAACGTTTTGTTCAATTTAACGAAGTGTGAAGAGTTATTAACTTGTGTCAAACGCAGACGGCACGAAGAGCTATACCATAATTATGAAGCCATCAGCAGGGTTTGTCCGCTCATTGTACGAACAATAACACTATATGCGTCACTTGTTTCATAAGTAAGGCCTAAGTTTGTGTGAGTGTTTTTTGTTTTGTTTTTTTTTCTTTTTCTTGCAGTATCATACTTATTTGCGAAAATAATAACCATTTGCATGTTGACGACAATTGAATTAATGGACACAATTCTGCGAACATTACAGACATTAAAATATTTTGCAAAATATCGTAAAAGTTAGTCTTTATACAACCCATACTGTAGCTACCCCGCACTGCGACTAAATCAAAATTGGTAAATTGAATTGCCTTCTTTGCAAAACTAAAATTCAAGAAACTGTTCAAAACATCAATAATCCGAGGCGACCATGATTGACATTTAGTAGTTCTCCTCTTTAGTCAACGAAGCAATATATTAAGTGACACTTCACAAAGTCTTTGGTTATAGCTTTTTTAAAGATATCAGTAGAAATGTTAAGCAGTACGTGCATCAAATTAGTGTTACATCTGTTGGATGCTTAATATATATTTGTCATGTGATACGAGATCACTACAATGCATTTTATTCTTAGGCATACGCTATCCTATCAAATATGAATAAAAGTTTGTAATATAAGACAAATCATTGACCTGTACGATACACCCGTATTAATAAAGTTAACATTAACTTATTATTTTTATATTAAATGGCAGAGTAGGTCCAAACAATGGTTAATTCAAAGCAATGAAAACGTATAGAAATACTCAAAATATCATTAATGAATATCTAAAAATGCCACGAACTAGAACAGAATCTTCCAATCCGATTCCATTATTGATGTTGTCAATTTATTTTCAAAGGTGCCTATCCAACAGTTTGCCTGTATCAAATACATGTAACATTATCGTACCACTGCTTAAGGGAAGACCTATTTTTTGAATAGACTCGTACTTAAGTCTAAGTAAAGAAGGGTTTGAACCTTTCCTATATTGTTAGAAAGTACAGTTCTGGAAAATCACTCCAAATGTTCATTTTTCAAAATCTACAAATAAGCACGATACTGGTCTCTGCGAAAAATAAATATTGACGTCAGAGCGGACGATATAACGTAATCTCAAAAGTAAGTTGTCACGTGGTTTTCTAAGTTTTAAAATGGCTATCTCTGCAACGTGGCTCGGATAGGAATTACCTATTTGCAATGAAGAGTAGGGATTTAAGCTTCACTGTTTAAACAGATCCTGGGCATGAATAGCATTTTGCAAGCTTTTTCAGGTAACGATCACTTATTTGATTATTTGAGAAAAAATGTTTGGTCTAAACTGTCTGATACCACCTTTAAATTAAGTTTACATTTAATCAAATGTAAAAATATGCACAAAAACTATTTTCTTTAAATTGCTGCGTATTTTCTCTCTTAAAATTACTCCCGTCCTTTTCCGATTTGTCATAGAAAGTGTTGTACAGATACCGAACCACACATAATGGCAGCGCCTATTTCGACAATTGTGTTTTTGTAGCAGTCATTTCTCCGTATAGTTCAATTAAACTGCCAATTATCTTATTTACATATTACTGTCAGCGAATTCGGAATTATGTCGCATTAACTGTATTAAATTCCAATTAATGTTTCTCTACAGGCTGACAGTGACAAGAAAACGGAGATCATATAAGTAACCATATACAGTAGCAAACTGTAGTAGAGTAGGTTGAATAAACTATTACAACCTTGACTGTTTTGACACTACACTGATATCAATGGAAAGCGAATGTTTAAATGTTGAAACCTGTCATATTTGACACGTGGTATAAAATAATTAACAGCTTGTCGTTTGGATAACAATGAAGCGGATGGCAAACACTCATGATATATACTGGTATTTGTGTATGTTTAAACAGATTAAACGTATAACTGGATATAAAAAGCATTTCTATGATCAAAATTCAAATAAAATATTGAATATTTTCATACAATAAAACCAAAAATACAAGAAATAATAACTCCATTCCCAGCACAAGTTAACATGGACCCTTGTCCCTACACGAACATGAAGATATCCGATAAAGACCACCAGGTAAATCGTATGAACACGGCCCAGTTAACAACACGTCGCGGTAGTATTAAACAATGAGAGACATTACCTTCAAACCTGACGCCATGGCGATGAGCTGGTCGAATGTGGTAACGACTGAAGACGAGTCATCATGGCCTGCTTATATAGCTGGCGATAACTAGTCCCACAATAGCCGTCTGGATATCTGCTTTATGCGTGTCCTCCTTGATATGTCGTTCTAGGAGACGTTTAATGCGGGGAGTACTTTTGCGGCGGGGAAAAAGGGCATTGGAAAATGTGGTGAACAGACATGCTGCCATTGTCTGAAACCTTCATTGTCGAATTACAGAGCCTGCTTGCTCCCTTACTGAGGGCAAATGCCTCGGCATTCTTTAGGAGACGTTCTAAGAATGTTACCAAACGCTGTACGGATAGATGGGATTGTACTGTTGATAATATACTTTACTTAAGGATTACGAATCCTAATAAATTGGTTATATCGACTAATGCCGGGTAATATCGTAATAAACCGGAGGCCACTCTCGCCTTGTTTACGTTTTAGTATGTTTTTGTCGCTTGAGAGGGTGATTTCCATTATTATTGGTGATTATTTGAACAATATGACGGCTGGTGGACGAAAAAATGACAATACTTTCCTTACGTAAGATGCCAGGTGGTGGAGGAGATAGTTTACAGAACACATTTACTTGTAAGAACTCAGAAGGACTACATCGTGTTACTAACATAAAAAGAGTGTATGAAAGTGTGATACCAAATCTTAGCGAAAATTTCGCGAAATAATGTTACTTTACAGCATGTGTTAGCATCTGAATAAAATATTTTGTGAAGTAATCTATTTTGTTGTACAATTTACAAAACAGCTTTCTATACCATAGTATATTTGAACTGTTCAGTGTTACTGTCAAAGGCCTGTCACAGAAATTTCTTATTTCAAATGTTTTATTCTCATTTCGCATTTCAGTTAAGCCAACAGTTATCAAATTTAATAATTTCCTGCTAAATCTACGTCAGAAGTGTTTACAAATTTACAATTTAGTGCGAGATGATTCTTTATGACTTTCTATGTTGTCCTTTCTCTAAAAGAAATATTATATTGAATAAATATTGAATCAAGAATATCTTCGGCCTTATTCAGACAGTTTGAAAGTCTATACCTATTTTGTTAAAAACTATAAAAACTATAAAAGAAAATATCCATTGTAAAATCTCCTGTAATGTGATAACTCATTTTGCCAAATGCCGTAAATAATAATTAATAATTCTAGTTTGGCTGAATTAAAACTGATTTGAATAAAAAATAATATATGGTTTTAGTATTAATACAAAAAGGCATTGCCGGAGCTCTTTCTGAAGCATTTATGATATAAAAAATAAAGATAAACCAATGTTAGTTTGTTGGTGTTTATTATTTTCATGAAAATGACACAAATACGAAATATATTTAAGACTTGTTTTGACAAGACACCTTGTTTTGTAATGTAGGTATCCTCTTATTACTTTATTTCCGAGCCTGGGAGCTACAATCTTCAAATATGACTATCTCTAGTAAACACGATAAACCTGTTTTAAATCTGGCTTCAACTTGCTTTTTAAATAGTTACTAGAATAAAAAAAGGCTCAGTTGATTTTTTGACAATGCACATGGTCCGTAATCCTTGAATGCAACAGCTCTGTAACACATACAATGTTGCTGTTGTCCAGTTTGTTTTAGAGCAGCATGGCAGCAATTCTTAGGAAAAGATACAAGGTGTTTGGAAATACAACCCATTACTTCCTCGAAATAAGCAACCGTTTCACCAAATATCACGTGACCAACTCAATACCAACTGGACAATATACGTAACTTGGTTTGATGTTAATTTCACGGATTAAATGTAAGTGCTATTTTAAGATGGCATTCCCACAAAAGCATAACATCATTAACAAAAAAATCTCAAAAACGACGGTTAGTCTAAAAGAACGTGAAATGCCTTTAAATTAACCTTACAAATACAATGCTTAATATCATATTAAGAATAATGGAATCAGCAATATTATTTTTTATTAAAGAAAGCACACAAAAAACTGTTTTCGTATAAAAGGTGGCGGCTCGATGGACAGTTGCTATAACAGATAATTACGAGTCATAAATAGGACTCTTTTCTAAAACATTTACTAAATGCCCACTTGCATGTAGAGCTATTTGTGTTTAAGAAGTGTTAGAAAGCGAAGAAATTGAAGAAAAAGCAAGTATTATAGATTAAAACTATTACAAAATACCTTAAGGAAAGTAAGGTCATGGCTTTACCTTGAATCAGACGTTTTTATCAGGTAAAAAGGAAATTAATTCTTGACATATTTAATTACAATACTGTTTGGGTTTTGTGTCCTTGAGAAAATTGGCATGTAAAACTGTCTGACATTATACATTAAGTAAAGTTTCCTTCTAGGAAAATAGGGAAACGAACAGTGAGCCAAAGGAGCGTTCCCACATTGATGCTTCTATAATTTTAGCGCCAATAAAGAGCTGGCAAAGTGCGACCTTTTGTGGTGTTTTGATAAGGCGATATTCCGTGCGGTGTCAGAGTAAATATAGCCGATGGTATTTAAGTAATGTAATTTAAAATGGTATTTTATTATTCTGTTATTTCTTGTTAAACATTATTTTTATTTTTATTTGATTTATTTGATATCGCTACATGAATAAAGATTTCATTTCAAAATATACGAATAACGGAAAATGAAACTTGTTAAAAATTAATATAAACATACAATAACAAATTAACAAAGATTTATCATGTTTTATTGGTGTGGTTTTTAATTAATCAACTGTTGTTAAGTTGTGTTAGTATAAAAAATATTCTGCAAACAAATCGGTCAGTAAGACAATCAAGAATTTGCTAGTATTACATATTTTATTTACCAGTGTTACGTTCTGTTCTGCAAACATTCATGCCCTTTTACGCAAAATTTACGCTTGATTGTCCTTTAAAACCAGATGAGATCAACAATATTAACGACTGTCACTTTTAATCCGATAATGTATATATAAGGAGATATTAGTATCTAGTGTATTATGATAACTGCCACTACAGAAACGCGTCTTTAGCTGGTAGAATCATAGAAAACAGATAAGAGGGCATAATGTATCAACCGTTTCAAGTAAGACTGAAAGCACAAAAGTAAGTTACAATCACAATGTAAATTAAATGACCACAGCACAGAGAAGCAATGTCACTATTCTGCTGTATGTAATAAAACTAATTTGATAAGTATTTTCACCCTTTCTTATGGGGTAATCTAACGTTTGTCTGAAAAACGAACAAACACTTCAATAAATACTGTATGAAATCAAATGTAAAGTATTACATATATTATTTTTTTCTTTTGTTCAACATAATAATTGTACTTATTATGATAATGATGATGATGGTGATGATGATGATGTGCACCATTAATTGCAGATTTGTTTTAATACTGCTTTGAACGCGATTTCATGTTAACTTTATCCCCTTCTAACCAAAGCAACATTATTGAGGCTTTCAATTTAACGTCACGCTATCTTGACGATATTCTAACTATAGATAATCCTTTCTTTTCTCAAATGATCCATCTGATTTATCCTCCAGAACTTACCATTTATAAACAAATAACTGACATTTAAATGCAGCATTTATAGACATTGAGATCGCTATTTCCAGTGACAACGTGTCTACTAAAATATATGACAAGAGAGATGATTTCAACTTTAGTATTATGAATTATCCATATCTTGACTGTGATTCAACTCATGCTACCTCTTATGAATTTACATATTACAACTTACAAGGTTTGCACGAGTTTGTACTAAAGTAGAAGATTTCAATGCTCGAAGCCGGTTTATTTTTTCTAAACTGTTACAGCAATGCTTTCGTTTTCACAAATTAAAAAGGGCAGTTTTCAAAATTCTGTCACCGCAATGATTTTATTGCTTCTAAGTATAATAGCAATATGAAAACACTTATGCAGAAAGGCATTAGCCATCCTGCATTTTATGGATTTTTAATACAATTAAAAAAAAATCAAGGGTCTCAATAATTTTTCTGACCGCTTTAAAAACTGATCAGAAAATTAATTGCTGACGGTTATAACCCGGGAATCCTTCGGTGTACTGCATTGCTTGCAATTGACCCTTTAACAGCCAATAACTTCTATGCGATTATATGAAAACAGTGACTTAAAGCCATAATTGGACAGCCATGTTGGATTTCTTGTCTCTTCATTTCTTTAGTCGTGCCCTATATAGGCGGGACAACTTGAGCAGTTTCCATGCCCTTTACGTGAGATTGCGAAGTAGGTATAACATCGGGACTTTTGTACCTTTATTATATTATATGCCAACTGCAGATAAATCTTCGGCTTTCTATAATATTTATTTTAAAACTTATAAACTCTTTACAATACTACATTTTTTGTGTGGAGATGTTTTTCTAAAATTTGATTATTTCTTTCGAATGTTTTAAATTTCACGTTTGACACTTTCGCATATGACGTCATGGCATTGTATGACATCATTAAATTGTTCTTATTATATATCAGCACTTGGGCTGTTTGATTTGTTCTTATTGTATATCAGCGCTTGGGCTGTTTTATTTGTTCTTATTATATATCAGCCTTGGGCTGTTTTATTTCAAACTACTCTCTCATGTGAAATTTTTACGTTGCCGAGCCTTTTATTTACCGTTATACTGTACATAGGTTGATAGTTTATTATATTGCTGGATATGATGTATGTATATAAGTTCATTGTATCTGTTTTAACTCCCGATGTAGGTGCTCACTATTAGTTGTTTCACTTTGACGGGATATTTTTATTTACACTGTTTGTTTGATAGAAAAGCAAGTGCGAGTTTGGAGCGCTCCACAAACCAGGTTTGAGCACCCCAGTCGGTCCTTTAGCCGACTGACCGTTTCAAGGCGGTAACTGATGGTTTTTTTCTTTTTGTATGTTATGTCTCGTCTCTGTGTTTTTGTCACAATTATATTTACCATGTTTGCCATGTACTAGAGGTCAGATTAAATTTAAATATCTGTGAAAATTTTGATATGACCTTATCTTATTTACCTATTATATGCAAAAGGCAAAACAGAAACTCACTCAACAATGAGTGACAATATGGCTGAGTCAATATTTGTGTTATCATGGTTACGCTTGATTGCGTACAAGTAAGCCCTAAACCAAGAAATGGAAAGGTAGCAAAGTGGGAATACCACTTTAGGGGTCTGTGACGGTTTGATATGAACGATAGCTCGCTCTATAAACCTTTAAAAATACAGTCAGTGAAATTGATGTACATCTGATACATGTGCTCACATTTACAAGTATGTGTTGTCGTACTAGGTTAGAGGATTTGGAATATTAAAAGATTGAAATTACATTTTACCCAAAGTCATGACTACAAAAGAAACTGCTGTAATCAGAATCAATGAGTGATTTTAGAACAAGAAAATAGAATTCGCAAATAAAAAATGTAAATATTGACGAATGTCCCCTTCCACAGTTAACTGTATACAGCGCATCCGTACAGATGAGCCTACTTATTACACCAAACTTGTTTTTGTATATATCGGATTCTTACAGATGCGCCTAACAGATATGAACTAACGTGTTATTGGTGATATCCGACAGTTTGGCCCAATTTTCTTTTCATTCATGCATCCATGTAAAACATTTTTACTTTACAAGATCCCCGGAAATTATGTTTATTCGGGGCCTGCATCCATATGAATGGCAAAGCATGCAACACTCCACTTGTTATTACTATTACATAAACGTATTTCCTATCCGAGCCACACTGCACTCTTAGTTATCTTTAAACAGCACTTGACCACTTTGGACATCACATGTCAGGATCACCAGGGCAATGCGCTCTGACGTCAATATCTATTTTAATATCTATTTTAAGTCCTCATCTTGCTCATGTGTAGATTTGGAAACAAAGGACACTATAAAGCAATATATTTTACGATTTCTACTGTCAAACGATAAAGGTTATTTTATAAAAGCATTTAAAGTATAAGTTGATACAGCAATTATGCACAAATGTCCCTAGAATAGGGGTAAGATGTTGTTACATGTATTAAATATAGACAGCCTGTAACTTTTTGAATATACGTGTTTACTTATATACAGTGTATATCGTATTCTTACAGATGCGTGTACCAGATTTAAACATTCGAGTTAATTCTATACATCGTAATGTTACAATGCTCATACTATATTTAAAAAGTTAACTGTATTCATCTTGTTCTTACAGAATGCGCCTATCAGATTTCTAACCAACTTGTATATGGTTTTCTTACAGATTGCGCCTCAGATTTCGGCATACGTGTTAATTATATACATATTTTAACAAAACTGGAATAAGCTTGAATGTCTAGAATCGGTGTATGTTCGTTTGATGTGAATAAAATGTACTATCTTATAAAATATACATCGGTAACTCTAAAGCCCACAAAACAGCGTGTGTTTCTTGTTTTGATTTGCTTTTTATCAAGAGGTCGGTTATGCCATTTCATTAAAGTAGTTTATAATCTGACTAAAATAAAATGAGCTTGTTAAAACAACACATTAAACAAAGAATAAATAATCGTACACACCCAACATGCCAAAATATATATTAAAAAATAACAACAACGAAAAACATCATGCATGTACATGTCTAAATAGCATAATGAGACGAAGTGATGAATTATGCACAATTAATACTGAGAATTAAGTTCACGGCAACAAGTGTTAGACCGCAATGGTCCGACGAGTTCCGGTTAGGAATGAGTGGTGTAAACGCGGGAAGCTCTGTGACTAGTTCTCCGCCTTGTCCGTTTTGTAGCTGTTATGGCGGATTCTGCGTGCATGCCTGTCGTTTTGGGTCACTCGATGAACAATCAAGAAAATGATCAACGTGAACAGGACTGTAAATGTAGAAACGAAGGGAATAATAAAACAAAACGTGTCAGATATTTAGGAGGAATCAATAAATAATGCTATTCTGTTTAACTTACATTTCTCGGAAACTTCAAATGTGTATGTTTATATTTTAATGTTTTGATTTCTGTTATATGTCTTATTACGTAGGACACATATACCTAAGCTCATTTCTACAATATCCATCTATATATCAATTTATCTGATAATGACAATTTATTTGCGCAATCTTTATCCAGGAATGCATGAATTGTGTCCATATTAACAAAGTATATGATTCAGGTAATTGGAATCATTTTAAACCATGTCGCTTAAGAGTTATCCCAGCAGCGAGGCTGCTTTGAAGCGCTTGTATTTTTACGTCTGCTGTCGTTACAGTATTTTACAAGAAAAGTCGTTGATGCAAAGCATCAAAGGCGACGCAAGAAGTGGAAGAGGTTAAAGCAACATGGGAGCAAGTAAGAAGACATATTCAAAAAAGAAATCCAATAGTTTTCAGTATACTATAAATCACGAGAAAAAAGTACGTATAACGTATATTCCTGAGACCATATAATGGTACGACAGTTTTTGAGGTGACATTGGATTTTTAAGACATTTTTAAGATTATTGCTTGATGATGAACTTTATTTCTGAATACCGCTCAGATCCAATCGGTAAACATTCTGGTCACATGACTCTCCAGGAGCAATCAGTAAACATGATCACAGAAAATTCCGCGCTTCAGCGCGTCGTCAACAATTTGTAACAAGTAATTTATTTGTTTTTAATTATCCCTCGAATACACATTGTGTGTCCTGATTGACCCATCTCCACCAATATCAACAAAGTTAGCGTTAATATTATATCTGCCTAGCCAATATATTGTGTTATTCGTACATTAGCCGATACCACAAGACATGTACTATTACATTATATCAACTTCCTACTTTATAACAGGATAAGAATGTTTCCAACCTATTTACGTTCTATATAGTATTATTATTACAAATACATTTGTAGCGCAAATGTTGGCTTTACAGTAAGGCTCGCGTATATAAGACATTAAGGCTAAAAGATATACTGATTTTACATAAACAAATTAATTGGTAGCATAAGTAAATGATCATTCGTTATTACTGCGTTACCGGTGATATCTGTTATTTATCACTATTTCAAATGAAGTTGGCCAGACTATGGTGTTAAATATTTTTCATAAAGTTATCTATTCCAGAGGAGTCGGCCATTTTATTTCTAATGTAACTACAAGGACAATAAGAAAATATCAAACTAGTTTTCTAGATAGGGGGACAATAACTTGTAAATAAATATTACATATGTGAAGATAATGGCGACTGAACAGTTTTGTCCTGTGATGTTTACGAAAATTGAAAATCAATTGAAATATAAGAACTTTGCCTCGATAAGAAAAAGTGACGGCAAATGCAGATGTTGCAGAAGTGTTTATAAAGAGTTTTTTAAAAAGATGTTATTGTCAAATCCATGTACACAGTATTCGTGTTTTAACAAGGTTTAAAGGATCGAGCAACAAGTTCTTAAACTTAGTATCTGCTCTCCCCTTTATAAAGTACAATGTAGTAGTATTTACAATATACACGACAAACGTTTTGATGTTTTAAAATGATAAACATGATAAATGCAGTTTAAGGGGTGATATTTCTTACAGGCGTGAAAAAATCACTTCTTTATAATGTGTAAGGAAGTCTAACGAAGAAACAATATTCAACAGTTTCGGTTATTTGACATAATAAACAAAGATTATCTTCGGGAATGTTGTTTAAGGAAAAGGAATAAATGGTTTTTCAAATCACTGCATCTGTTACGTAATATTGTATTTTTAATGGCTAAGGAACGAATACCGTGCAAACAATACGCTGGTACTGTACTTGCAGTGAATCTGGTGTGTTAAAGGTAATGTTCAAAAGAGCCCAGTGACTGTGTATCTCTTAAAGAAGGTAATGCGTTAATAAGGTTATAGTGGAGAGGACAAATAATTTGTCAAAGGTTGCAATGCGTCGGTTTTTTTGTATATAAACACATCACTTGTTTAGATTGTAAGGCATATCGATATCTACAGTTGTGGTAAATAGTACATCAAAATAATCCGATACCATGTTTGTTTGTTTTATCTTGTGCATTACAATTAATTTTGGATATTCCCTTTTTTCGTTAAGAGTTCGCAAATAAAGGCGTCGTTTGAAATCAGTTGATAATCCTATCAAAAGGTCAACGTAGTTAAAGATGTGATACATAAATCAACGTCCTTTAATATTCTGTGATTTACAGACGCATTGTGTGAATATTTAAAAAAATGTTGACATAACTTACCTGTAACCAAAATTAGTGCCAAAGCTAGATAGAACTCCAAGTTCGTCAATCCAAAGAATGGATAGACTAAAAAATACAAATAAATATATAAACTTTAACATTTTGCAGTACATAGGGAACATGTTTTGTTTGTAAGATACATCTCAGACACGTGTGGTTATTACAGCGACATTCAGCTATTGCTAGGAGGGAGACTTCACACAAATGTGTAGAACCACTGACACCCCGACACGCCTACACCCCGTAGATCAGCTGGAAGATTACACCCACATGAAAGTTTTTGCTTTGAACAAGACTCGAACCCATTCTATGAGGGACTATGATGTCTGGGAGATACTAAATCGGTGACTCTACCCACACAGCTAGAGTGTGTCTGTCGAAATGATTAAATTTAGTCACCCGCTTCGATGAATTAAAGAATAAAACTTGTTCAATACATAAACAACCGCAGTTACTTGCACACAGGAACGTGAACATGCGTATCTTGAAAGAAATCATTGGCCAACGTTGCTGTGTTACAGTCTCCCATACTAACACAAATATGTTAACTCACATATATGTACGCATTATCCGCAACGTGTATATGTAAAGCAAATACATGCACAGTGTATATAATTAACGCTTAGAATTAAAATTACTGTATGTGTAGTATATATAAGTATACATGTATACATGTTGATATAACATTCATAAGTGTTACCAGTACAAAAGAAAAAAGAGATATTAGTCTCAACAGATATAGAAACTTGAAAAATACCTACACGAACTGGACAACGAAGTTACATTTTTGTTAGTAAACAATTGGCTTAATGAAGACGTCGTGGGAGTGGCCTGTTTTGATGTGGGTGTCGGCCCAACCAGGCTGCCCCCAGTGTAGTGTTTTGAAGCATCTGAACATAAAGAAATAATAATTATTGTATTGTTTTAAAGTACATCACGGCGACACAAGTGTGGTCATTATAGCGATGCCCAGCTCTATAATGGAGGAAGACAAATGTAAGGGTAGAGTCACATGACCGGGACACGAACCTACGCGGCGAAGGGTCATGTAGTCAAAAGAGTTATATGATAGTTATAATACTGTTGTTACTGTTACTGCTCTGCTATATAATATTAATACTAAAACTACAATAATTTTCCGTCCTTATTTGTGTCCTTTTTATCCTTTGTGTTACAGTGTATTTGTTGGTTGGTGTTTTCTGTGTTTTTGGTTGTTTTTTTGTTGTTTTTTTGTTTTTAACTTTGCTACTGTTTTATCGCTGACTTAATGGATAATATCTGTTGCTAGGTAGCGGAAATATCGGAAATATCAGCCCGCCAAACATGATGGCCGATGAATTATTCTTTATATATGGCACGTGGCATTGTTGTGCTTAATAACCAGTCACACACTAATACATAAACAAATGTAAGGTTGTGTATGTTTATGCAAACATATTGTTTTGGGCTATAATATTGAACTTATGGTCCATTGTTTGAAATGGCGTAGAGAAATAACATAAAGATGTCACCTACACGGACATATGTCGCACATCCATGGACACTTGAAGGGCGTGGTCAAGCTGGAGTGGCAGGAGGATTTGGTAAGACCGCCTCTGCCACAATCCGGATGGTCCCCATTATCCTCACACTGTACTGTAACCATGACAACAAAGATAGACGTTGTTGGTTAGTGTTTACAGTCCATGCAAACATTCTTCAGATATTATTTGTAGATGTTACCTTAATGCTTACATTATTATTTCATTCTACCTTCACTAAGATATCATGCCGTAAATGCATGAAATGATACCACGCTCGAACCTAAGCGTGACTTGGCGTCGGTGTAAACCCTCGTGATAAGTATGTGATACTACTTAGTAAATGTACAATTTAAATCAATTTTATATTCACTTAAAGAATTGTTACAATGCGGTGCTTTGCTATAAAACACAGTATAAAATCACAGTTATACTTGCATTTAATTAACAGTTAAGTTTATACAAGGTCACAAGCGCCAACTTGTTTTCGAACTACTTATACCTTCGTGTTCAAAACTACATCTTGGCATGACTTTCATTGTTCAGAAAACCTGTTTTTCAAGAAAAATATCTTATTTCAAGTGTGTTTTTCCTAGACCATTATTTCTAGGCTGACTAGTCGCAAATTTTTTATCATTGCATTGTATCTGGGCTTTCTTCGTTGCTGTCTACGTAATTGGTGTTTTTATTGTTGTTGTGGTATTGTTTTTGGTTGTTGTTGTGTTTTATTTTATTGTACTGTTATTCTCGACATACACGATTCTTTTCTTAGAAAACACTTACCAAGACATTGCCACACAGCTCCGAATTATTGCCTGCAACAGTGAATGGCATATAAATAGAATCTACAGCACAATTGAAGGTCTGATACATATTTAGGTATATAAACAACTTACGGGTACATATTAAGTCGACGTAGAAATGGCTGACTGTCAGACATTCACACGTACATGTGTCGAGGTTCAATCGGCCACCATTCTGGCAAATCACTCCGCCACAGTCTAAACAGAACATAATATAAGTTACTGCTACTTTGATAATTATTTTCACTCCAAACGCTCTTTATTGCTTTCTGCATTCGGAATTTATTTTTACATGCTGCACTGTTGACACCTGAAACACGTCGCGCATTAAAACACTAAACAGCTGAAATTGTCATCACACAAAAATGCTCTACTCAAACTGCTCTACAATATTAAAAGATGATAGGTGTCCAACATCCAAGTTGTGCAGCATGCATTTACAGAAACAAAGTAAATGTAAAGCCGGTACTGTCACAGTACTATAATAATCATAAGATAATTTAAGAGGTCAATTATGCTAAAAGATCAATGTCGATGAATATTTCTATATTTTCCAATATTACATATCATTTTTTAAATATAGTTTGTACTGCCTGCTACTTTGGTTTCTTCCTTCCTGTCTGATATATTGATATTTTTATTACTGTAAACTATAGTGTTAGTACGTTAACTTGTTCTTGTTTACACGATAATTTTCTTAGAAAAACACTCACTAAGACAACAGTGTTAATCCACTGCGAATTCCTGTTTTATTGCAGGATACATTGTTTACATTGTCTGCCCCACCGATATGCTTTTTACGGGTCTTTTTCATTGAAAACATTCATCAAGTTCTTGTCAATCAGCCGTTTATTTTTATTATTGCTTGATGCATCATATTTTGTATTCGAATAGGTCCCTTTCTGAGGAGTCGCGTCAGTTGAACTCTAGTAAAGAGTCCAATTAATATTGAAACAATTAGCAGAAAAGTAAACCTCGCAGAGATCGGAAGTCTATTTTGAGTTTCTGTTGAGTATCTTTAAGGTTTATTCAAAGCTTCACCTTAAAAACTTAAACAATGAAGTAATTATGATCGGTCGCATTCTCTTGCTTAAGTATGGAATGAAAAGTAACTAAGGATAGAAGGAACAAGGAAATATCGCAAAGTCCGATGAACATTGCAACATATACCAAAATTTGAAAAAGCACAGGACAAAATATTCACATGAATTTCAAATGTAAAAGTAAGAACAAATCTGTGATGAGTCATTAAACAAAAAAAAGAGCAAACCCTACAGTTACCGCATTGCAACGGTCAGTCGGCAAAAAGGACCGACTAAGTACTTAAACCAGTTTCACAGAGCTCTAACCTTGCACTGCGTGAGCGGTTTCTTAAATGTAAGCAATGAAAAGAAAACCTATCTATTTGAATAAAATTATTCAAGCGCTGACTTCTTTTACATAAGTTATGACTTCGTAAACAGAAAGTTATGACGTAATTGAAAAAAGTTGATGTACACATTGTATTTAGAAGGGGAAGAGACAAGTATCATTTCTATTAGTATAACTATACACAATTGTTGATTGTAAATGCAATTTAATTTTTGAATCAAGAAAAGAATGGCCAGAGAAAAAGTGTAATTGGTTGTAGCATTGAAGAACCAATATCCAATGTCCATCAAAGGAAAATGACAACTATGTCTTAGTCAGGGCATGTCTAGCCATGACCCGGTATTGGGAATAGAGTGTTAATAACGATCTTCGTGGAGATAAATGATGCATCATTGTGCGCTTATTTCCAACAAGACACTCAATGGACGCAATTCTTAAAAAAGCATTTAGACGATAAGTCTTTTGCCTTACACTTTAGGCAATTTAATAATTGTATCAAAATGAATTGTACGATCGTACTTCTTAATTGTTATTGGTAACAGTTGGTCAAATTTGACCTTTTAAAACTGTGCTAAAAACCAAAACGTTTTGAAAAGTAGAATACAAGTTCAACTCTGATTTAAATTTTACAAGAAAATGATGTCCTGAAGAAAGAGTCGAACGGGTAGCGCACTATTGTTAGAACGAGTGTCCCCTGACTGTGCCTTATTTACTAGGCTGAGATATTTACGATATGCAGCGCGGGACCTCACTGCCTCCTGCGACACGCTCTGTAACAGGTATGACAGAGGTCAGCATCTCAGTTTAAAGTTACTCTACGCGCTCGGGATTTTTAGATTCAGATCACAGTGGTCTAGTGTTGACGATATCAATAACTGGGAATTAATTTCAAACTCCGTACATTTGTTTTTACATCCGACAGGAATTTGTTATTTTAGTGAAATGCAATGATAAAAAAGAAGGTATTGTATGTTCAGTAAAGTAGTTTCTATTATCGGCTGTTAGTGACTCTGCTGTAGCTTTTATTTGTGAGAAGAGGCATTGTTGATGTTGTCTTGCAGCAGAAGACTTGTCTTCTTTCGAATTCGTTTTCCATTTGATTAACCAGGGGTCATTATATGCACATCTTTAACAGCCGACAGGGTTTCATCGCCCAAACAGTGCTTTTCAGCGCTTTGATAATTATTTTTCACTAACTGACCTTACTTACTGCAAATGAGAGCTACTGTATGCAGACCGAAGTACGTAACAGGAATCCAGGTGTGTTATAATACTTCTGCCGATGAAGTTTTCCGAGCGAGCGTGTACGGAAAGGACTGGAAACGATGTTGTTTCGTAAGAACTGTCAAAAAAATACCTTGTCAACTTTTATGCGTTACAAACGCAGCTCAGTTTGGTGAAAGTTTTAACTAAACGCAGCAATTACGGTTTCAAATGTTTTGTTTTGGTTTTCCATTTCGTCGGCATACAAACCAGCTGGCAGACAGTACATTCAAAGTGTTACCGCCTATAAAACAACAAAACTCAATCAGCCAATTATTTAATGTTTCATTGTTCACTGACACAAACAGCCCCACTTACTACAGGAAAACAGCGGATGTACACCCAATCGGAACTCCTCGGGTAATTCCGTCCTCTACGTAATCACCTCGGAAATAATGCTGTCGCCGTCATATTGACGAACTACATCCAAAATGGAGGCCAGCAACACGGAAATTCATTTGAAAACTTTTACCAAATCCTGTTGGTAATATACATATAGTATCAACTAAGTTAAAAATATTCTTCAACGAAGCAATCTGCTCTTCTTTCAAGGAGCATTGAATCTCCATCATATCTAAAGCGTACTGCATGCACTTTGAAAAGTCAACCATCTTTGTTTACATAATGCAATGAGAAGTTATTCGACGGGGCAAATCACCAACTGGTGTATTCCTACAATTATTTACGAGGTCTATATCCTAAGCTTGCCGGAGATCGCCGAGTAGGTACGATTGATGTACACCATTACACGTTAGACAAAGTCTGGTGCATGTACTTACCACACAAGTTTGGTAAGACAGTGAGGTTGGTCGAATTCTGGTCGTCTGTACAATATCGGGGACATTGATCACATGACTGTCCGGACACGGACAGCGTGTATGGTGTAGCCAGGCTGCTCTCGTTCATTCTAGCAGGGTGCAGCAGTGAATTTAACTTTTACAGTTATGAATAATAGTAAAACAATAGAGCTATTGTAAACACGCATGTGGTTATCGGTGAAACATTTATTTATGTGTTTGCTCTGTACATTAAGGCTTGGCTGGTTTTCAAATCTTTTTTAAAAGGCACGTCTGCTCAAAGAGACCGCTTCGTCAATGAATGTGGTCTCCACGAAACTCGTAAGATCGCAGACTTCATCAATAAGCTTTTTAATGTCGGAAGTCGTATAACATATCATTACATTTATTCGGCATACACTTTTACAAAGCTTATAATAGCCAATGGAACAATGCGTAAGACTTACGTAGAGAAGGTAATTTTTTAATAGCGAATGGTAATTTATTGCTATACTTACAACTGCTTCGTGAATAATTTTTAATAATAACTAATTTCTTGTTAATGCCAACCTCTACCATACTCACTTTGTGGCGTAGTTGCACACATAGAAGTAGATCCCAGAACAGTTGGCCATTGCACAGCCGACCACACTTGTCTCGGCCCAGACCATCTGAAGGAACATAACAACAATAACTAACCAGCATGATCGCATTTAAACCGCGACAAGTTGACGATTAATTGTAGAAAGAATCGTTCAATACCTGCCGATCACCTGCCGACCGCCATACGTGTACCAAATTTTTAATCTGAAACTTAACGCTCGACATCGGACATATGGATGGCATCGTTTTCAAGCCGAGCGGTATGCCGCCGATTATGGGTCCAAAAAAATATTCTTAATGCTTGTATGAGCAAAAGTAAACACACTGTAAAATATTTCAAGATATCTTAGACATTCAAATAAAACATTTTTATAACATCGGTTTTAAATTCCTTCTCATGGAAAAATATCAAAAAGCCTAGATTGAATAGTCTTCCATTGATGCATCGATATGGGCTCGCGCTAAAGTACACAGATCGCTTTAACTGCGTGTGTGTCCACAGTGATCCCGATTTGTCCCTTGCGGTTCAGTGTCTAAACAATAAGAGATGTCGACCAGATGCGGGTTAAGATGTAACCAAGGCATAACTCGTGAACATGACTATTTCATGATATTTACAGATAACTTGCATTGCCACGCGGTTTTGTTCAAAAGCACGTGCATTGCTCCAATGCAAGGCTTCTGTATCGGCAAAATGTAACGATACACTAAACCAATATGAAGCAATCTTTAACATCACAATGTATGAGGAATATGTTTGTACCTAATTGTTTGATGCGCTTCTAAATTGTTTGATTGTTAAAAAAAAATAAAGATATTGCCGTCTTTCCCTGTCGACACATCTTTACACACCCCTTCTTTGTCTAATAAAGGTCTATATATCTCGGAATGACTCGCTCTGAAAAAGGAAATCACGAAAATCCAGAAAAAAGAAAGACCTGTCCATGTGCACAGAAAGACCTGCGCACGCGATTTCCTGTTGGTCTCGAATCGTTTCGAGACCGATTAAATTTTGTAAAAATACACCCCTTTCCAAATCATAAAATCGCACATAAACTTATATACATTTAACATTGTATTGGTTTGTCTGAAAGAAAGCAAAAATAACTCAAATAAATATGTGTTTTTAAAAAGGGCTCTATGTAAATGTATACATCTAAGATACGACATGGTACAACGAAAGAAATTGACTATTTATTTTAATTTAATTACAAGAAAACATATGGTCATTATTATATGTTTCCGTTTTCTGCACTTTAATTTTAAATAACTAAAGTGTACATTTGTTATTACCATTACAGGGAATGCATAGGTCATAACGGCTGTTTTTACACCGGCAATTGTCGTATACTTCTTCTATATAAAAATAATGGCACTTTATTAAGCAATGTCCACTCCAGCTTACCAAGACTTGTCCACAATTTTTAATTGTGCATGTTTTTCGTTGTTCGAAAATAAAAACTTTGGCAACGATAGATAATGGAAAAACCAATCATATTTGATCATTAGATTGTCTTGTTGTTTTGTTATAAGGATAAGAGAATCAACAGCCTCGCGACGTTTTAGAACTATTTTTAGCGATTTTATGCTGAACAAACAAGTATATACAAGTGCGGTGCTGTGATGTAGTCGCTTTAATTATTTCGCGCATGAATTTTATTTATTCTGAAAAGCTCATGTAAAAATATCTATGCCTGTTAATATTCTGTCACAATATAATTGTTTATGTTTATAGTCTTCAAAGATGTCTGAAAGAATTGTACTAAAATAGAAGCCATCATCAACCGGTATCAAGCTACTAACGTGTCTCTTACATGTCAACAGTATATATTATCCCCGTTTTCTGTAGTTCAGAGGTGAAAATACGTGTGCACGTGCTACATGAATACCGACAACGCGCATGAAACACATGTACAGGTCGTTCCATCTCAGAAGACCTCCAACTTTGTCAATATCCTTTACAGATATGCTCCACAACACGACGTGCGCAAATATATAAAAAATCTTTAATTTGATTGATTTCATTATTTTGTACCATATCAAAAGTATTATTATACATCGTGCCATTTTCGTGTTGTTTTTGGCATTTTGTCCTTGGAAAGTGGTTTGTATCAACAAGTTTGTTTATTATGTCACGATGACAAAGTTAAATATAAAATATATCTCAGGTGGTTACTGTTGTGAAATATTAAAATTGTATTCATAGCATAAAAATATAATATAATATTGCAGGCACGAACAAAATATGTTTTTGTTCTTGAAACTGCTAATACCGTCAACGTATTGTTTTCAGTGTCATACATGTGGCAAAGGAAGGTGGCGTAACAAAGACGTATCGGACGAAATTTTGCAGGTAGATAGTCTATGTTGCGATATGAAACCTGCCTTTTTTACTTATGACTATTTATTATTGATTTAGAAAAAAAACTTCTTTAATGGATTGACCGTGTAAAGCCACACTATCGGTTTTGAGTTTATGTGTAGGCTAGATGGGGATGTACGCTTTAGAGATATCGAATACGGCCGTTGTCCCATGTCGCCGCATCCTTAACCATCTTCTGTGTGTCTATGTGCGTCAGGCGCGTTTCTGCCATTACGCACTTTATGCACGTGCGTATCCTCCGTTCGAAAAATCGAAAACCTAAAAGTACCAAAAACACAAAGAAAGTCGATATCTTACCCGGGTTAGGAATGATATATTTTATTTCCGCAATTTTTATGTTGTAAAATCTTATGACCACACCAATCAAGTTGATTTTTTAAATCATTAAACTTATACACGTCAGGATTTTAGTCGTTCATATTTTGCGTTAAGTTCCTCGCATGTCCGCATTTTGCCTGTTATTTTTTAAAAATGAACCGAATATATTCAAAAGTATTTCTACAAAGGTTATTTCCCTTGTAATTGTGCGTGGGTTTTGTTATGAAAGACGAATATTGAAATTCGTAAAGCTTGGTCCGGTCACATGCTTTTTCTGGAACGTTGATATGTTATAAAGAAATAAACATATATTTGTCTAATTAGATAGTGTTTCACTTTCATTTAAATGTTCCTGCGCGAAGAACACTTTAAAAAAATGCTTATAGATGTTCTTGTGTTTCAAACTTCGACCTATTCACTGGTGTTGTCTAAGCCAACCAAACAATTGTTAACAAAATGTTTTACAAATTTTATATTTTACTTGGTCAATCATTGTAGTTTGTGCTTGAACAACACCAATAACCGGACCTGGTATTGCAATTGGTAGAGCGTCGGCTCCAGGTACAGGAGGCCCCAGGTTCGATCCCGGGCCACGATATATTAAAGTCGTTAAAATTGTAGTGGAATAGCTCCCTTGCTAACGCTCAAGCAAATATAAGAGTAGTTACACGACTGGTTGGCTCGGTGTCAGGATAATGTGACTGGGTGTGGTGTTCACGGCGTGCTATACACAGTGAAGGCAGCACTATATCTGCTTCAAGTGGACACAGTCTCCAGATAAATGAAATACTGTTGGACGGTAAACTAGATAAAGAAACAAATAACACCAATAAGAAGCTTTTAAGAGGACCTTTCAGTGTTACCACAACTTGATTTCCTGTTCAAAACTGTCTGATGTGACTTTTAAAAAATGCTGATAAAACGACACAGACATTCCTGCGAATCGGGAATTTATCATAAATTAAATATCGTGTATTAGTCATTTGAGTATAATTTAACACAATTGTAAATATAATAATTTTATAAGTGATGTTCAAATTAATGTATGTTTGTATTTAATAAATTGTGGTTTCAAAGTAGAGATAACCCAAATAATTGGTAATTGCAATGAAATATAATTCAGTAAAGTCACGTACTTTTTTACAAGTGAATTTAGAATACCAACGATTGCAAACATGTGTGCGTGTGCGCGAGGGAGCGGGTGCGTGTGTGTGTGCCTGCGCGTGTGTGATGTTGTACGAAGGTGGGTGAGGAGTTGTGCTTGTGTGTAAAGCAAAGCGGTATGGGTTAACGTGAGTTATCAACGATAGCGTATATATGAATGTAGCAAAGCGGAACGTGGGATTCAGACGATAGAATGCATATGCATGATGCAAAGAGGTGCGAAGGAACGTGGCCTAGAGACGACGGCATACATATTACAGCGGCATTAGTGACTGTGACGATGACATGCATATGTATGAAGCAAAACTGTTTAAGGGAACGTGACCTACAGACACCAGTTACATATGCATGCTGCAATGCGGCATACGTGAACGTAGCTTACATACGATGGCATACATATGTATAAAGCGAAGCGGTCTGAGGGAAAGTGAAGTGCAGACGATGGCATACATGTGTATGAAGCGAAGCGGTCTGAGGGAAACTGACCCGCAGACGATGGCATACATGTGTATGAAGCGAAGCGGTCTGAGGGAAACTGACCCGCAGACGATGGCATACATGTGTATGAAGCGAAGCGGTCTGAGGGAAACTGACCCGCAGACGATGGCATTGTTGAACCGAAATTTTCACACAAACGAATTCGTCACACGTGTGAAAAAATCGTACGAATTCCTCACATACGTGTGAAAATTTCGTACGAAAATTTCACATGACAAAAAAAGTAGAAAAATGATTTGACGAAATATTGTCTAACGGAAAATTCACATATTTTTTTTTAACAAAGGTACGTATATCAGAGGATCTATCAATCGCACGCACGCACCCGCCCATTGAAAATCACTAGGACCTTTTTGCGTATCAGGAGAATTTCTTCAGGATGATTTGATTCAGTAATGAATCTGAGTTATTCTTCTTATAGCCCAAACATTGAAGATACGATAGCGTCATGACGAGTGCCTTGTTATCGGAGGAACGCGAGGTCGAGTACTACCGGCGGCATTGCACGCTGCCAAGAGTAGAAGGAACGAGCACCAACGGCGACAGTGCATCCGCCTAGAGTTGGATGTACGAGCATCACCGGCGGCAGTGCACGCTGCCTAGAGTAGAATGTACAAGCACCAACGTCGGCAGTGCACGCTGCCTGATAATTTCGACGTTATTTGACTATTTCATTAACGTTAGTCAACGCTGACTTCAACGAACTGGTGATCGTAATAAATTACATGTATTTATGTTTTGTGATATAGAAGTCATGAACTTTCAAATGAAAATCTTAAGCAGTTTCAGAGATATGACTTCATTCCAAAAACTTTAAAACCTAGGTTTGAGATTTTACTGAGTACATGTCGGTGCATAATTCTGTTAAAATCCAACCAAAAGTTTTGGGACTTAATTAGTAATCTTACATAATAACCAAGGATCCATGTGTGAACTTTCTATTGAATTTCTTCAATAGTTTCAGAGATATGACTAAATTCCAAAAACTTTAATTTAGGTTAAGTTTTTTTCTAAGTACATAACGGTGCATAATTCTGTTAAAATCCAACCAAAAGTTTTGGGACTTAATTAGTAATCTTACATAATAACCAAGGATCCATGTGTAAACTTTCTATTGAATTTCTTCAATAGTTTCAGAGATATGACTAAATTCCAAAAACTTAAATTTAGGTTAAGGTTTTTTCTAAGTACATAACTGTGCATAATTCTGTTAAAATCCAACCAAAAGCTATGAAGTCATTCTTGCAGAAGCATAATATCAAAGTCGTTCATTGTCGTCCGTATTAGCCGCAGTCTCAGGGAAAGTGCGAACGGTCAAATCGTTCTTTGAAAAAGAAAATCAGCTATGCATGCAGACAAGAATCTGGATTTAACTGGGTCCGTGATTTACAACAAATTTCTCAACCACTTAATAAATTCTAAAACGACATCTCTCCGTAAATACCAAATATGCGACTAGCGACAGCGGAAGTGCGATAAGACATCGCAACATGGCGATACAGCGCATAACAATCCGATACAAAATTCGGAAAATGTCGCAATGTCGCAGCGTGCGTGTGTTTGATAGATCCTCTGATTGCCGTGCGTCGCCAAGTGCACGACATGTAATAACGCGATACAATATTGCTTAATTGCAATACAACATCGTCACTTTACGATACAACACGCAACATTTCGATTCGTCGCGTGACGTTTGCTTGACGAAAATTAAGATTACGTCAAGATTACATTCTTACAAGTTCAAATTCTACAAAATTATATTGCATCTACCTATGATTGAACTAGGAAAATATCTATACTGACTTCCTATATAATGCAAAACGATTTTTAAGTCCTTTATTGTTGCATCTTGTTTAAATTATGCTTTCCCGAGCAAAGGAGCGATTCCATGCATCAAAATGCACGATACCGAGGAGCTATAGATATTTTCAAATGCTGAGAAATCATGTAAATCCATAAGAGCTAACAGTAATAATTATATTTTTCAGGATATAACTTCATGACATAGTCATGTGCGCAAGACGTAGGAATGTGTCACATAATTATGTGAAAAATTCGTTGATACCTAGTGGAGGTTAGAAAATAGGTCTCGAAATTTTCACAGCACATTTTTGGCCATTTTCGTACGAAATTTTCACACGTATGTGAAGAACTCGTACGAATTTTTCACACGTGTGACGATTTCGTTTGTGTGAAAATTTCGGTTCAACATGGCATACATGTGTATAAAACGAATCGGTCTGAGGGTAAGTGACCTACAGACGATGGCATACATGTGAATGAAGCGAAGCCGCTGGAGCGAACGTGGGATTCAGCCGATATAATGCATATGCATAAAGCAAACAGGCGTGACGGAACGTGACTTAGATACGATAGCGTACATATGTATGGAGCAAAGCGGTTGGGGGTATCGTGGCCTACAGATGGCATACATATGCGTGAAAATAGGCGATATGAGGGAACTTGGCATAAAGACGATAGCAGGCATAAACAAAATGTTATGAGGAAACGTAGCCTGCGGACGATGGCATAACTATGTAGGCCTTTGAAGCAAAGCGTTGTGGAAGAATATGGGTTATACCGATCGATCCTTTACATTATTCAGGTATTATATTTTAGGCTTCAAAATACGTTGGTCTTCAAAGTGCGTTGAACCCAAAATTGCGCTGCATTCCAAAGTGCCTTGTAACCCAAAAGGAAGTGGACCCCAAACCATGCTGGGCTCCACAAAGCCATATTGATACTACATACCTGTGTGTAGTTCCCTACGATCGTAATGTCGGTGGAGGCCTGGCCGTACGTAAAGTTTTTCTTTTCTGATGCCCACAGATCCAATACGGTCTCCCAAGACACCTGTCTATTAGGAAAAATGGCCATGTTTTGTCCTACGTGGAAATGTCCTGCCACATAAGATGTTCGAATAAAGACCGACGACTTCTAGTTAAAACAATGTATTAAAGGAACACAGTTGGGTCTAGCAAAATCATGGCTTTGATCCCTACTGGATGACTGGGTACATGTAACACGCTCTTTGTCAGTAAAAGATGAATACATATCAATTGCCGTAACCATACAG
Organism: Sinonovacula constricta; assembly: GCA_007844125.1. Taxonomy (NCBI): domain Eukaryota; kingdom Metazoa; phylum Mollusca; class Bivalvia; order Cardiida; family Solecurtidae; genus Sinonovacula; species Sinonovacula constricta. The sequence continues at coordinate 66,207,982 of CM017558.1, read as the reverse complement.
GGGACTACAATACAATGTTTGTAATCATTTTTTTCAGTTATGAAAAAGAAACCATGTAAAGATTAAGCATCGGATCAAGCGGATCTGATTATAATCAAAGCCGACCAGTCAATTAGGAAATACATTCAAGCCTGCGCTTAAGCTTTAAGTGACACGTTTCTTCTTTGCTTTAACGATTTATAAATATATCTCTGCGTATATTTTATTTCAGTTGTTCAACAGGTTACATTGATATCCGGATAAATGTTATAAATTAGTTATAACTTGTACTGATCAGAAAACAATCTAAACTATCAAGACACTATAAGTAAACAAGTAACCTGGTTTCAGTCTGGCGTGTATATCGTCGTGTTCCAGCTGACAGTGTTCGGCCCACAGGTGAGCCTCAATCTCCAAACCCTTGTTGTATTTCTGAAGTAACAGACCAAACGCATTAACATTTACATAGCCTCCAAACCCTTGTTGTATTTCTGAAGTAACAGACCAAACGCATTGACATTTACATAGCCTCCAACCCATTTTTGTATTTCTGAAGTAACAGACCAAACGCATTAACATTTACATAGCCTCCAAACCCTTGTTGTATTTCTGAAGTAACAGACCAAACGCATTAACATTTACATAGCCTCCAACTCATTTTTGTATTTCTGAAGTAACAGACCAAACGCAATAAAATTTAATGACTCTCTTGTTGTATTTCTGTTATAACAAAATAAAAAATAAAATGATTTTAAGCGTATCAATTATGAACATAGAGAAATTCAAACAGATAATGGCGTACGAAGTTCATGAGAGGTAACTCACAATTTCTAACATATCAGCTGCTGGAGGAGTTACCGCGCTTCTGATGATGTTGTGTTTGTTCTCGATGAGCTTTGTCTCTGAAAAAACAAACTCCCACAATAACTTGTGAAAACAGTTGCAACGGAATCCTTATGTATGCAAATAAACAGGGATCGTATTCATTAAGAATCTAAGTTATTATTTTCTTACTTAAACTAAGAAATTTTCCTAAATTTGGAAGAATCCTAAGTAATTTCTTAGATTTAATGGTTTTATGAATAAAATTAAAAAAAATATATCTTATATCTAAAGACATATTTCAAGATTTAAGGGCATTTCTTATGTCAAATCAGAGGAAACAACCAAGATTATTTATGAATAGAACCATATTTCTGTAACATCTTTGACTAGACTACAAACTTAGCTAAGACCTGGGGTCATATTTCAAAAGTATCTTAGTTATTTTTTCTGACTTACACTAAGAAATTTTGTTGAATCTTTTAATATTTTCTTAGATAAATGAAATTTCTTTAATTTTGTTCAATTATATCATAAAATCTGATAAATGTCTTAGTGTTTGATTTAAATTAAGGAAATTGCATGGTTTAGGTGAAAGGATAATAACTTCGATTCTTGTTGAAAGCGATCCCTGGACCTACTGTAATATGATGCAATAATAATGGCCTTTGTTGTGTTAATAGAGCTGCCTTAATTGCTTTATGCACTCTTATTACACTAATTGAGATGGAAGACAATTGCACGTAAAACCTGCCCGAATCCTCAAAGTATGAAAGAGAGTATAATACATGTATAAAAAGGAAGAAAAGTAGTAGCTACATATTAACTATTTGTTGTCGTATATCTTGTTCTATTGATGATGTTCGCTGTCGCTGCTGCTGTTGATGCTGTTGTTGATGCTGCTATTTTTGTTGTTATTGCCTTTGTGTTCCCGACGGTGCTGTCATCGTTTAGTTAATGGGAATAATACTTACATAAAATAACATTGGTGAAAAGGACAGAGATGGATAATGAGTTGGAAGGACGCCGGCAAATGCGGCTGTGCACAAACAGTTCTGTTAAACTGAGTAATAATATGATATAAATAGACAACATCATATACCTTCTGGACTTGGCAAGCGGCTGGGGATGATATTTCCAAGGCACATCGTGTGTCCGTCTATGACCAGGTATTTATCCGAGCATTGCGGTGGTCGAATCTGGATATAACATGTACCAAAATTAACATGAACCAGATCTAATATAGAACACCAGTCAACACAACACGAAATAAGATCCAGTCGCATGCATATGATTTATTCTGTAGTACATTACCGATCAGATATTCCGTGCAATTAGTTTTCAATCAATATCGCATAGCCATAACCCTCTTGCATAACTAGTGATTTTAGTTTAACCACTTCGTTCATGTACACGTCATTTTACGCCTTTACAAATCTTGTACAATTACCTTTCTTAGTGCAGAAATTACACATCAGGGTGTATTTGTAGACTGGTTTTATCTAGGAGTTATAACAAATATATATTACTTTTTTCTTTTCTTTTTTATTTATTTATCTATATTTTTCTTTTATTTATTTATATTTATATATTTATATTTTATTTTTTTTCTTTTATTTAATAATATTTATATTTTATTTTTATTTATTTATTTATATTTATATTTATTTAATGTCAGAAAGATTTAAGGTTATGCTGACGTTGATAAAAAAAGTTTTGATTATAAAACGTTTTCAAGTGAGCAAAAAAAAAGAGAAATAATTTATAAGCCGATACTCACGTTGGATCTGTTAATGACGTCATTCAAATGTGTTCGATTACTGATGAAAAGGCTGTAGCCTGAAATAATAACACAGGTGCATACATTAAACAGCGGCTCTTTGTTTTTCTTCCGCCTTTATATACTTGTAAGATATAGTTTCTGCTAGTGTTTTTAAAAATACGCTCGTGAAAGCATGTCAACAAAATTGATCTACAAACATTGCAACTCAACTCAACTCAACTCAACTTTATTGAACTCGTTACCGCTTTAAGCGGTCAATGAGCAATTTAGCATACAATACATGTACAATACACGGGGAATCAATGAAAAAGACTATAACATCTATGAAGTAACGTGTAAACAAAGCGTCTCACGATCATAGATGAATTTAACATGTTTTTGTGCAATGTGTAAACCCCGTTTGTTGACATTTGTTGCACAACCTGTAGTTTCATTCAACTATTATAATTAATCCTAACACTCTACCACTAATGTAAAAGGGAGAATAAAACGTGGGTTTGTTTTTACTATACGTTAAGCGTCCGTATAAAAGTCGCATTGTGTTTTAAAATTGTTTATCCAAAAAAGAGACATTATTTAAAACAGTTTAAAATAAATGTGTTTTTGAAATAGGTAAAAAGAAAAATTTAATAAAACCCTGAGAAACTTTTCACATTTAATACAATTTTATTAAAAATGCCTTACTACAATTATCAAAGTTATTTCTAACTTAGTTTTAGGGATTAATGTAATTGAAGATAGATTATATAACGACAATATGTGTGTTTAATATTAAAGAAGTGTAGCATTAGATAAATTAAGATGAATGGAAGGTTGTTTTAAAGTATTATAAATCATAAAATGATGTATGCTGTCTGCAACTATATAAGTACTGTGACCAATTGACTTATTAACTGTTTATAATATTATAGCAATTAACTTAAATAGTAAGGACCTGTTAAACAAAATAACATTTTATAAAAGTGCATTTGCTTTAAACTGTATGTCATTTTATTAATCTGTATGTATTATAATAAACTGTATTTATTTTAATTTAAATGTATCCTTATGTCATAAACTGTGTGTAATTGTACAATACTGTAATCAAGTGTACTTGTTATGGTTGAATTTGAAAAAGTGTTATCGTATATTTTCAAACTTTCCTGCAGCATTATATACCTAAACATATCAATACCATGAATATGTTATTATATCTCTAGTCAGCCACACGCCTTTGCTTATTTATAATGCTATGTCATTTCAATACCACAACTATTACTAATATAAACATGCTAATTTTAACCACATATCAACAAAAATAATAATAAACCCAATTTATAAATCTCTTCTTTTATTATTACTATCAAGTTGGACTATAATTAAGCTGTATATCTTTTGTGAAGGGACGGTATGTGAGGTCTGTCTATGTATAATACAAGACATGTATATACTTACCGAGATGTGAAAAACACACCAGCCAGACGAACGAGTATATAACATTGGTAAATAATGGGTTTTTCATCGAAGAACCCATTTTAACAAAACTCTGCCTTAACAGTTTCTGAAATATTAAATATGACACACGGTAATAGAACAACATAAGAAAAGCTAGAACAGTCTAATAAACACCAAGAGGTGTACAAATGTCTGAACATAACAGAGATGATGAAGATATAAAAAATACTTCAATTGAGTTTTTGTAAAATAATATATTGTATACTTCAGAAAATATCAAAATCTCCAAAGAATGAATTGTCGATTAAGTCTGATGACCAACACATACAGCATATCGCTCTAGTAAGATTATTTAAAGTCTACATGTATTTAGAAATGTTGAAATTTTAAATTGGCGCTTTATTTAAATTTTTAAAAGACGTTTTGCGCAGGATTTAAGAAAAAAGAGAATACATCAATAACCAACACGGGACAAAATGTGGAATTGCATAAAAACATTACAATTATAACAGTGGTGTTGCCTAGTTGTGTTTACAATTACATGTTAATCTGCAACATTTTCCAGCTCTGTGTATAAAATGAGGTCTTAACAAGACATTAATTAAAATGAATAATGCTATATCTTACACCAATACTATAGGATATAACTTGGGAATTAACAAAATCGCTTCAGATCTCAATAGCGGCAACAAAGAAATATTAAATAATTAAACTACTTGGTTAATGATTTGTATTTCCACACACAATCACCGTATCTTTGAGTCCCTAAAAATATAAATGATGTATGTTGACTTACATAGTTCTGCAGTAGAAACAGCAGCTGAGAGGTCTCGCTGATTAAAACGAGTCTTACTTACGACCACTATGTTGTTATTTTTGGGACAAGTCCACCACGAGTATTTCTATAAACCAAAATTTACCAATATTTATATCAGTGTTCGGATGCTAAGAAAAAACAATTTTTAATTCTCATTTATATATCACTTTTACACTCAGATTTAAAATAAAAAACAAATAAAAAGTTCTATCTCTTTTTCTCTTAATTATCCGAGGCGACTCTTTAATCCTACATTATCAAATGGTTCTGATTTACGTCTACCTTCAGTACCCAACTCTGTAAAGGCAGCATACAAAGCAGGACTTGGGCGGTAAAACAATCGCCTTAGAAGAACTCTACATCCCAGACACTATGCCGCTGTCTTGATGCTTTATCAATATCAACATAATCTGTGGATATCACAGTCAAAAGATCAAGCCCTCGTTAATCCTGAACAAACTGTTCTTTGCCTCATAGATGGATATCGAAAATCTCTTTGACAACAAAAAGGAAACTTCACAAAGAACAGACGAAAATTTCGATGATAAATTAACAGCAGAAATTAAAATACTTGGTAAGACTGACCTATCGGTTGTGTTTGTTGTTGTTGTTTTCAATGTAATGAATGTGTTCGAGATAATATAATTGTTCAGAAGCCTGTATAGATCTGTATTAACGGAGAGTTTATAACATCTAAGATAATAAAAAAACGAAACAAAATGTTCTATGGTAAACATTAATTAGCATATGTATGGTCTGAAATATACTAAAACAATCAAGCAATTGTTTCTTACCTTAAGAATTATATGTCTGGTTTGGTGGCCTCTGGTACCTATTTTAGTTGAACGAATTATGATTTTTTATTATTCTATTCCAAAGCAGAAACGTTAAACTACCAAGCTGTCTCCTATCCGAGTGGCTGGATCATAACGTTGATTTTGTTTTATTTTGGCGATTATATACGCCTTTAGACGCCATTCCTGCAGGTCCCATGATATGGAACACCGCCATGTCTGTAGCCGTGTGAGTGATTGTAAACGACCACTTGACCCCGTGTCCCGAACATGACGGTCACATGACAGTTCGTACGGGCGAACGGAACGCTATCGAAAATGACATTCGCCAGCCATCTGTTAAGTCCATGTCATTACTTAAACAAAAGTCAACATATAAGGCATTATGCGAACGCGCTTTGGTGGTTCAATGCACGTTTGGTTACTAGTAGTTGCATTGATGCATTGCTACAGAAAATCACATAAAACAAATTTGAAAACCAAAAAACGCATGTTTTAAATATATGTTGACTTATTGGCACACTGATGGTGATAAATGTGTATTTATGATATAGAAAGTTTAATAAAATTGTGTCTTTCACTTGAATATATGCTAATCATCATTATTATTCTCATAACCGGCCGCATCATTTGGACGATGATCATGGTGTATAACACCGCACGCACTTTGGCGTCACTTTTCGAAGGAGACTAAATGCACTTTGGCGTCACTTTTCGAAGGAGACCAAGTGCACTTTGGAATCGGACCCGTAGGGCGTTAAGTACTTTAGGGTCAGATTTGTACCACATTGTGCGTTGCATATGCTACCTAACTCTAGTGCGCCTTGGTGTCAAACATATGCTACCAGTGCGCCTTGGTGTCAAACATATGCTACCTAACTCTAGCGCACCTTGGTGTCAAACATATGCTACCTAACTCTAGCGCGCCAAACATATGCTACCTAACTCTAGCGCGCCTTGGTGTCAAACATATGCTACCTAACTCTAGCGCGCCTTGGTGTCAAACAATGATTCACAGATAGACTATCGTTGCAGGAAAGATAATGTATGGCCTAATGATTGGCATATTAAAAGACACCGTATATAATTGAATTCTAAATTTTAAAGTCATATCGTGTGGGTTTTGTTGTTGTAGTTGTTGTTTTGTTTTGTTTGTTTTGTTTGTTGGAGTTTTTTTTTGTTGTTTTTGTAATTGTTGTTTTTTTTTTGTTTTTTTTTCGGTTTTGGTGTTTTTTTGTAAACAATTAGTAGGACGATTCCAAATTAAATAATATCATGATCAATACGAACTAAAATACTAAGATTGCGTAGGCCTTCACAGATAACTTTGATATTTTGATGTGTAGCCTATTTATTACCGATGCATTGATGCTTCTGTGAAAAAAGAAAGCACCCACAAACGCTGTATAGAAATTGAATGTTCTCTTATAAGAGCAGCCACAACAAGTTACCGAAATCACTAGGAAAATGCTTTAAGTTACATTACTGTACTCTTAGTATCAATATTTGCTTAAATCTTCATTCGAAAGTACCATTGCATCAGATTGCACTACCGAGTTCCGAATTACATAAGGGGGTCCAATTGGCATGTGTACACTTATATTTGTGTCAATTTAAAAATGTTCGACGCGATTTAATAGTGAAAAATCAAAACATTTTCTGTTCAAATATTACCCAGACTTTATTGTTAACATAAAACATTATGGTATAAACATTTTAAAAACGAAATCTGGAATATTGTTACATTATTCAAATCACCTTCGTCAAATCCTATGCCCTTTTGGGACGGCGTCGATTGCAACAGAATCTAGAGTTATGAAACCTGGATGTCGGAAGGACGAAGGACGGACCCTGCTTGAGTAGCCGTGGCCCTTATTTGTGCCTGGGAAAAAGTAGTGCGTGTGCAGAAACTATATGACAAAGGAAACTAAACGCGCCAATTGTGCTCATGCTGTTTTCAAATGTTAACTGATATATTGTACTCTGTTTTACTAGATGTTCAAGTGATCATATTGTGTAATGCAGATATACATGAAATTCAAATTTATGAATGAACACCGCCGCGCTGGAATATCACTAAGTTAATAGATGATGTGGCAGAAGAAGGGAGAAAAATGATATTAGAACAAGTGTTCCTCTGACTTCGGTATGCATCCTATACAAGGCCGAGATATTTGCGATATCCCGCACGTGGCCTCAATGACTCCTGCGGCTCTATATCGGGTTTGCAATCGAGATTTGGCTTCCGAACACAGAGGTGTTGTAAGGACGAAATAAATCACTAATATAACATAACAAAGTTATGGTTCCTAAAACAACCAAATAAATTATCGTTACATGAAGATCCCGCAAAGTACTTTTCATGGATGCAATACATCTATATATAAGCCATTCTGCAGTTTATGGAAATGTTTTACATAAGGTAAACAAAATCGAGGGTCTCAACTATTTCTGACCTCTTTTTAAAACTTATCAGGAAATTTATTGTTAATGGATACAACCCTAGAATCTTTCGGTGTACTGCCTTGCTTACAGTTGACCCTTCATAGTCAAGAACTTATATTTCTTGTAAATTACACGATGACCGGACAGGTCATTGAGACTACATGAAAACGATGACTTAAAGGTGGTATCCAACAGTTCGCCTATGTGAAGTTCATGTAACAATACCTAACCACAGCTTTGGGAAATGATGAATAATTTCTGCAAAAAATCATACTATAGTATAAGTAAAGAAGGCTTTTAACACTGCTTATTTTGTTAAACAGTATTAATCGCGATAAAAACAATCTAAAAGTTTAATTATTCCAAATCTATAAATAAGCACGATAGTGATCTCTACTAAAATAGATACCACGGATGACGATATAACGTAATCTAAACAGCGAGTTGTCCCGTGGTTTTCCTAGTTAAAAATAGCTATCTCTGCAGCGTGGCTCAGATAGGAAATACCTGTTTGCAATGAGGAGTGGGGATTCATGCTTCAATGTTCACACTGATCTAGGGCATCAATGAGCATTTTGCTCGATCTTTTCATGTAACAATTACTTATTTAGTTATTTGAGAGAAAAAATATTTTGGTCTACATTGTCGGATGCCACCTTTAAAGCCATATTTGGATAGTCACTGTTGGAATTCTGTGCCCTGTAAAGATGGGACAACTTGAGCATGATGTTTGTTGGTTTTTATTGTTTTCTAAAATTTGATTGTTTCCTTCGTGTATTTTCTTAAAGTTCACATGTTAACGCTAACATACTCTGTACTGACGTCACTGCATTTTTATTGTTCTTTTGTCATCGCTTGGACTGTTGCTGTTGTTTTTTTTTAAACCACAGTCTCTTCTTTTCTTTTTTTCTTTTTTTTAGTGGTTGGTGGGTGGGGGGGGGGGGGGGGTATGTGTGTGTGTGTGTGTGGGGGGGGTCTTTTATGCTGCCGAGTATTTTATCTCTTGTAGATATTGTACACATTGATAGTTCATTAAAATAAGTATTATCTTGTTTGTATATAACATGCTTTTGTCAGTTTTACCTCTAGATGCAGGAACGTGCTGTTAGTTGTCTCACTTTGATGGGATATTTCTATTTACACGGTTTGTTGGGAAAAAAAACTTCAGGAAGTGCGAGATTGGAGCGCTCCACAAACCAGATTTAAAAAAAAACTGTCGTGGGTTCGCGCACCGGCCGGAGCGAACACTTTTATGCTGGGAAGTTTTCAAGCTAACCTGAAGTGCGCCAGTCGTTCTACTCAGACATAAGTAACAACAACAAACATCATCCGCTCGATATCTATTTTCAGCGGAAATCCTCGAGTGCTTACTTGTATAATGTTAATGAATATATATTTATAGTAATTTATTTATCTATTTATACTGTTTAACCATTGAGGTAGTGCCAAAAGAAACTAAATTATGAGTTAATGAAAAAGACGATGCAAAGATTCCACTTGGGTAAAATATTGTTACATTTATTGGATAAATGTAGACCTTTAATTCTGAACTCGCATCAAAATGTACGAGTCCTTATTTTAGAACTAATTTTAGTCAAAATGCAATCATGTGGAAAGAAAAACCACCCAGTGTCTTTCAGCGCTTTGATTTCTTTCTGATAGCAAATGTTACTGTCATCTTCAAGGCAAGTGATCTCTTACGTGGAGATTGTGATTTCCCGTATGAAACGTGACCACACAGTACCCTGTCAGTAACACTCGGGTATTTCACTATGGTACCATCACGAAAGGATCATGCAATGAGCAAATTGTTTAAAGGTGGGACGATATCACTTCAGGCATACCATGTGGCCGAAAGTAAAGTTGTTTTCAAAACTTCGTTTATTAAACTGATAACATGGCTTTGTTGATCGATATACTGTAGCGTAATCATTTCTAGTCGTTATAATGTATATCAGACCGGTGCATTGAAAGGTCAATTGTGCATTTTTCTAAATGAAGTTTTCATATTTAAAATAATCAATAACAGTTAAACTGACGGAATTCCCAAAATACGGTATCAACATTTAAATTAATTGCAGGTGAAATAATGATTTGGTCAGGATCGAATCGAGAAAATTTTGGTTGGGTAAGAATAAAGATCCATTCAACTTTATCGCAGTAAATACTAGACATATATACACAATAAGGGGCCCTAAGTTCTACCTAAAGAGTAAACAGAGAGAATTTACTTAAAAAGCTTAGCTTACATTTATGTGCTTTCACACCTCTACTCCTCTACCTGGTTGGTGGAGGGGATGCACCCTCACCCCCCCCCTCACCCTCACCCCCCCCCCCCCCCCCCGATCCATCCATGGGTTTGGTTAGTTTAAAGTTTAAATATATTTTATTTTTATTTTTTCTCTTTACAGTCTATGTACAGTTACAAAAAAAGCAGTGAGATTGAGTAGTAACTTAAACTTAGATTAAGATCTCCTCGTAAACTCTCTCCTGCGGTTTGGTTGCAAAATGTTGTGTTTCAATTAAGATTAAATTAACTGTGAGGCTGCATGTAACAAATTAGATTAACTGTGAGGTTACATGTAACTAGTAAGATTTACTTTAAGGTTGCATGTAACTAGTTAGATTACCTATGAGGTTGCATGTAACTTATAGATAAACTGTGAGGTTGCATGTGACTGATTAGATTACAATGTATCTGTGAGGTTGCATGAACTCGTTAAATTAACTGTGAGGTTGCATGTAACTAAATATATTAACTGTGTGGTTGCATGTTTCTGAATATATTAATTGTGAGGTTGCATGTAACTGATTATATTTACTGTGAGGTTGCATGTAACTGAATATATTAACTGTGAGGTTGCATGTAACTGATTATATTAACTGTGAGGTTGCATGTAACTAATTAGATTAACGGTAGAGGTAACGCTGCCCTATAGCTTCTGGCCAAGGTACATTTGGAGCACGGTGGCTTTTTTTAAAAAAGTGTGACAGCTGATTACATCTTTAAAATTAAACTGACAGTGTAGTTCGCGAAGGAGCGGGTGTATGAAATAAAAGGCGATATTAAAAGCCAGTCATTCTACCAATTAATTCAGATATGCACAAAACGTAAGGATGCTTAAGATCAAGTTAACTCACGGTTTAATTCTGTATAAATACCTATTTTTTCTCCTGTGACACAGATGTGACTACATTGGGCGGCATCTAGATAAATAGATCGAATGCCGGTCTAAAACTAAGGCAACTGTGTTTTACATTTTAACGAACATAAAGACAGCAAAATAATATAGACACACATGTCAGAGCTATTACAAAATTAATTGTCTGTACGAACCACGCCGTCATGATTTTCGGTCATAAAAAGAAAGGCAAGCTTGATGTTTTGAGTAACATGATATATGTACTTTCAAACATAGTTATAAAGAACCCTGGCTAAACGTTTCAGTTACAAAGACAATAGCCCGACAAACATTCGATTAATATAAAAGTTTGGCATGTATTCGACATAAAAAGCATACATCCGACATTTATTTCCGGTGTTTCCTTCTTCGACGTAGTGTCCCACTCTGTTCTGCATCTGTTATTCATGCCTTCTAGTCATGCCTACATAGCTGTTCATGAAAAATGACATTTCCCCAAATCTTGGACAACAATAACTACTAATGACACATAATGACACATACTACTGCGGTGCATTTCTGTATTTAAGCCACGAAGCAATTAAGATTCAATTAACCAAGGACTTTTGGATGTACGCTCTTATTGGCAGCCACATACAATATGGCTAAAATAGAAGCTTGGATGAAGTACGTCTGAAAATAATTTAAAGCAACCAAGAACCGTATACTTCAACGTCGCCAGTGGTAACTGACAGGTGGAACCAACTTTTTCTCTCATGCCACCAAATATATTATATTTTATCTTTGATGATACCTCGAAATTGTCTTCTGGTGTCCTACAGCCATGGAAAAAGTTAAATACAACACGCCACTTGTTATTATAAAATGTTTTGCCATCCGAACCATGCTGGACAGTGGCGGTGTTTTAAACAACATTTACTTAAACCAAAGTTTGGGTTTATGCAGTAGTTTTGCCTGAAGTTCTCAGAACAGGGTATGATGTTGTTACATATATATGATCTGTACAAACTGTCCGATACCACCTTTAAGTAGATAAAATCAACATTTTACATGCAAAAATCAAATTGCCTTTAGAAACCAGTGATACTTTAACGATCAGTGATCTGCTTTCAATGTATTATTTGCGGGTTGATAAACAACACATTATGGACACAATCTTTCAATATTGCTACGTCAGTGCTGTAGATTTCCCGGATGACGCTATAAAAAAATAATTTGTCACGTGGTTTTCTTAGTTTATAAATAGCTATCTGTGAAGATGATTATACAGGAAATACCAGTTTGCATTGACAAGTTTATGATTCACTATTCACACATGTGTAGGGTATTAATGGACAGCATTTTGTAGGACCGTTCAAGTAACAATGGTTTATTTGGTTATTTGAGAAGTGTCAATTTAGTCCAAACTGTCTGATACCACTTTAAAGTGTATCTGTATTTTTATGAAAACGGTTAATTTTTGCCATCTCCAATGAAACTTTTAAGTGAATAACAATCCTAGCTGTTCTGGTGTTCAAAATACACTAAACGGCAATAACAGGATAGTTACTTTTTAAATTTCATACTTTCTACTGCAAAGAGAGCTAACGCTCTACTTTGACAAAAACAAAAATACACCGGCGTGCATTTTGGGTTGTTTAAGCTTCAAATTTCCATTAACTTTCATACCATGTTGCCATCAGTCCAGAGCGTGGCTAGGACAGACCTTTGGACGAATCACTATGTCAAAAAGAGCTCCCATGTTCAACAAATGTTCACTGCGTGCATCAGTGGAGTGATTATACGGTGTGTGAGTCACGTCCTTATGCAACAACATAAACATTGAATAAAATTCTCGTCTGCTGTTCAACATGACACTTCCATTATCCTTATTTACTGATGTAGTACTTTACCTTATAAGGCGGACATTAATTCGAGTTATGTAATTAAAACTGCAATTTTTATGTAAGAAACTACTTTTTTTAATTCCTAAAAAACTTTTTGTTTATGGACTGAATTCCAAATTGAATTTTGATTCTTCATCATTTCTGAATTTAGTTTCTTTCATAGACTGAAATAACCTAATTTCGTAGTGAACTTTGCATGTCTTCGTTTTACAGGCTCATATTACGTTGTATTTGGAATCAATTCTGTATTTGTTTGTTTGATTGTTGAAAACCAAGCTAACACCAGGAAACTAATTGAATTGTTATTGTTAAAAGTATTTTGGCATGTTTCTATATTTTAAAAACTTTTTTTTCCATTTTGAAGTCATCTTTTTACTTCGAGTTTATTTGAATAATAGGTAAAATTATTTTTTTTTAATATTACATTTGTAATTGCACATCTTATTTAAAGTATAGTTTTTATTATCTGTATAAATGTAATTATCTCTGTATTTTTGTTTAATGTTTTTACAATTAAAATGAACGTTATTAACGATAATGATACACATTTTCTATAAGTGGAAAGTAATTCTTGAAATACATGTAGATCGAGATAGCATAAAAATAAAAATAATTATGAATAATTCAACGAAGTTCATTGACACGTTGATTATCTCTCGTAAATAGAAAGATTAAGGTAAACAATGAGAAATGTTGTGTAGCCGGGTGATAGGGAGAGAATGTGTAAGAGGTCCCGTTAGCTCAGTCGGTAGAGCATTCGCCCTGTTAGCGAAGTGTCCTGGGTTCGAGTCCCGGACTGGCTGCACCCTTTTCTCTCTATATTACAGTGTGATAAGTTAGGAACATGCGAACTGTTTCTAACCTCAAGATCCATGACAATGACAGTATGCTAAAGTACTAAGATAAATAAAAAGATTGATTTATTTAATTCAAACAACCTTTAAGTTTAAAAAGAGTCTTAAAAGATTGTACTGCAAGCTTTTCTCGAGTTATGAGTTATTGAGTTTTCTTAAGATTATTGCCAGATAGCAGACACTAGGTAATATTCCCCTGTAATCCATTCAATTTGACAGACATTCATCTTCTTAGTTTGCCAGATTTTCAAAAAAAAAAAGAATCTTTTGTTATTGCCAATAATTTAACATATTGCAGTAGACGTTCAGTATATCTAAACATACTTGTAATTCCCATTCCGATCGTGCTGTAGTAACAATATCATACAATACACATGACAGTCTTGATCTTTCTTCATGTACACCATGGAAACACTTATTGGAAACAATTCTTCGATATCATTTACATGAAAGGGAAATAAAAAAAGGACAAAAGTATCACCATGAGCATCCCTAAGTTCAGTTGGCAATTAAAGCTAACCCTGTAGCGTTAACATGTTGATACATCGACATAGTCTCTTGTACTAGCTTTCCTTTTATCCCATGTAAGTACATAAAATCAGACGAATTTTTTTAAATACACCCAAGCTACATGTTTTCCTTATTATTTATAACGTGATATATAATTACATTTACCATAAGCATGTATGCTGTGGTTTACATATTTTCCCCAAATCCAGCCTGTGATGCAATATATTTATTATGATCCTCAATCCATTTGGACTTACTTACTGATTACTTACTTACTGATTTACCATTGGAGTCTCTAGACCACCGTTGATCTATAACATGATTTACCATTGGAGTCTCGAGACCACCGTTGATCTATAACAGGATTTACCATTGGAGTCTCGAGACCACCGTTGATCTATAACAGGATTTACCATTGGAGTCTCGAGACCACCGTTGATCTATAACATGATTTACCATTGGAGTCTCGAGACCACTGTTTATCTATAACATGATTTACCTTTGGAGTCTCGAGACCACCGTTGATCTATGACATGATTTACCATTGGAGTCTCGAGACCACTGTTGATCTATAACATGATTTACTTTTGGAGTCTCCAGACCACTGTTAATCTATAACATGATTTACCATTGGAGTCTCATGACCACTGTTGATCTATAACATGATTTACCATTGGAGTCTCGAGATCCCAGTTGATCTATAACATGATTTACATATTGACTATTTATTAATCTTTATGTTAACATTCAAACCTATTTCAATCTGAACCAACATAATTAACTGACGAATTATGATAAGGACTGCAATCCTTTATCAAAACAAGTCCAATCCAACAAGGTATTAAACTATCCAGGTGAGAGAATTGAGGAGAACACAAGTGAGACAAATGGAAATGAAACGTGATATATAGCATGGTTTTGCTAAATAGACCACTGAATTTCGGACTTGCGGGTTGTTGTTTTTCTAGTAAATACACATCAGCCTCACATCAGTCCGCTAATTTTGACACTAATTGTCTATATAAGATTTATCATCTCAACTGCCTGTTTACTTAAATCTGTCAATTTCTGTCGGTTAGACATAATACCAGAATCCTTACAGGCCCGGATTTGCTTGGCTTTATCTTGTTTTATAAGCCCAAGGATTAGATCACGGCCACTGTCAGTGATGGCTGTTTAAATATCTCGTAAATGGTAAAATTGATCTCGCTGAAACAGCGACCTTGTCGAATGAAATGTCTGTCTTAGTTGGTTGTTGTCGTGATGCCATGAAGGCTAGACGTGACGCACAGTCTACATCCTAGCTGAACCTAATCGGATAATTCCTGCAATGATGCCATTGCTTCTTTTGCAAAATCTGTTGTCGTTTCTTTGAAACTATTAATATAAATATTGTTTTACTATTCGATAAAACGACAGAATATTTTAAAATACTAGCATCTGATCGAGAGAACCCGTTGCACAAATATTGACAGTGTCATAAATATGGTGAAAAGTAGATATTAAGTTCAAGAAAAGATGATGCACTCTTGTGCAAATTTTATTGACTGTTAAGAATTTATTAACGTTGCAAATTTTCAGATTATCTAATTAACGTTAGTTAAATATACAAAAATGAAATGGTTAAAATATTATACAATGGTAAAAGTGCCGAACATAAAATATAATTTTGTCTGTCAATCGTCTCCTCAAACAGTGAATACTGCACAAATATATCATTTAAATTGTTAATAGATTAAAATAAAGTATACCAACTCTATTGTGTGTTCTTGTACAACGGTATTTTCACAGCGGTGCCATTCTACATCTTCAGTATACACACACCAAACGTTTCATTGATAGGTTGTCATCTGACTTTAGTTCGAACAGTTGAATTTAATTAAAATATTTTTGTGCAATTTTACATTTAACCCGTTCCATGTGTGCAATACACTGCCATTCTGGTTTCGGTGAAGCAGTCGTTCACTTACTGGTTCGTCGAGCTAGCTAACACACCAGTACATTCGGTATTGTTGTGCTGGCACACGAACGAGCACGGCTTGGAGAATGGATATGCCGCAAAAGTGTTGGAAACTTCCGTTTTTGTTGCCACTCGTCCGAACTCGCTGCAGACGTTTATGGCCTCACTCTCACTAAAACCATGGCCTGTGTCACTTTCGATATGGAATGCTGAAAGACATTTGGTAATTAGGTCAGGAAACATATAACGATGTTAATATTTTACTCTCATTATAATGTATCATTAAAGAGTCTTTATACTGCTACCATAAACGTTTAATTTTCATAAGAAATACATGTTAAAATCCATTTGCAGTAATTTTCTATGGAAAAGTCATTATTTTCACCTGACACATCTCCAAGTCAAAATTTATACGGACATTATCGGAAAGGTGTACGGAAATTACCGAGGCACAAGTATGAAAAACTAATATTATGACGTTTTAAGCCATTCTATACATAGCGTGTGACGTCACTACGTTAAAGTCTGGACCGTTTACAAAATTTAGTTCAAAATGTTTGCTGAAACATATTTTAACTATTAGAATGTATTAAAAAAAATGCCAAAATAATCTGTTGTATACCCCTTCGTACTTGTTTGTTCATTTTAGCAATCACTTCCGTATTCATAACAGCCATGTTGAAGAACTACTTTACCCATTATACACCGAGTGCATTCACACAGGTCATTTGACCGTGTGTTGACGCAACGGTTTTAAGCGGAATATTTTGAGAAAACGAACTCTGCAAGACATGAGAAAGGTTTGGAATTGTTTGTTGTTTTTGTTCTTGTTTCAACACTGGTGATAATATTGTGCGACAAATCGCGAAAATGTAGATATATAATTCATAAATAAGTTATAACACTTCAAATGTGTACCGATATAAAACGCTCTTTCGCTAGACCGTTGTGTCAGTGGCGTCTAACATTGTTGTGGGACAAAACCATTGATTTTATACAACTCAACATTACCGCCAAAAGCCGACGTGAAAGACAGCAATGTGCTTCTATTTTTCACATCATACTAATCAGACATTAAAGAGCACAACAACTAAAGGCAAGAACGACATGCCCGAGACTGCAGCAAACAGTGTAGAGCCCGAACAGACAGCTCCCAGCTCCTGTCCGGAACTGATCAATCAAATATTTCAATAATTGACCGACCATATATTTCGGTAACTGACAAATCGGATAATTCGTTACATGGCCTATCAACCATTTCTATAACTGACCACTCAGATGTTTCAAAAGCTGATCTATCAGATATATCGATAACTCGCCATTCATATATTTTAATACCTGAATAATCAGATATTCAGAAAAAAAGTATCTGCCTTTAGCGCTAATTTTCATTACTACGGGTCCCGATCGACTAAATGTAATCCAATACCTTGAGAGGATTATTACAAATTTGCTGAACGAATAATTTGACTGTATTTAAAGTAATGTTTTATTACAACAAATACGGTACTTACCGGGCACCAATGACCGGATAAGCAAAGACACACCTCTCGAATTCTGTATAGTTTGTATAGCTATGTCGAGACCATATACAATCTTGCAGAAGTGACCTCTTGACCAATATTCGGCGACCAAGCATAAACTGTTTCCTAGACACTTCACCCCACACTCCATCTGAGACCTTACTTCCAGGTGAATGTCGTCTTTACTGTAGAGTCTTAGATTACGGCTGACCACAAAAGTCCCTTTTGTAACAGTTCCGTACGCTTGATGTCGGCACCAAGCAAGCGCCAGAAACGTTACGAGGAGAAGCGGCCACCAGGCGGACATGTCTAAAGTCAGCTGCAGCACAAAATACTTCCTTGAGACGTGTTAATTTCGTATTATATGAGTATTTCTACTAATACCTGGCTAATCTTGAAAAGACCTTTTACCAGCAAATAGTATTATATAGTTTATAACTCTCTCAAATCTGGCTTTATTCGCAACAAGCGGCCATTTCTACTCTCTATATATATTCTCAATTTATTGTTTCTTTATATTTTCTACAACACGCAAAGGTA
Organism: Sinonovacula constricta; assembly: GCA_007844125.1. Lineage (NCBI taxonomy): Eukaryota > Metazoa > Mollusca > Bivalvia > Cardiida > Solecurtidae > Sinonovacula > Sinonovacula constricta. Next base: position 66,189,492 of record CM017558.1, on the reverse strand, counting down.
AATTAGATTTTAATTGTATCATTCCGAACTTTGATTCTTCGAATGTTTTTTAAACCGTTAAAGTTGTTTTGCAGCCCAGAATTTTATTATCTCCCGATATTTCTGTGATTCATCATCAAAGCACCGAACTGAAATACAAGAGAGGTTAAAGATACTTTTCTGAAAAGCAATTTAACATTTTCATTTGTTTTCTTGTTGTTGTTCTCTTTCATAGTTCCTTTATAACAAGCTTCTAAAAGAAGTGTTGGTGGTTATGGTAAAATGCATGCACAAATGGAAACTGAAAAAAAAATTAATTACTAGTAGCCTTACGTGCAGTAATATACATTCCTTCGCCAGTAAAACGTTCGTTGTATTCGGGTGGCATATATGATTTTATAAAGTGCGCAGATGGTGTTTTTAATTCATTATTTATTTTTATCTTTAAGTTCCGCATTTTGAGCAGCAACAGAAAAAACAATAAATATTTTATTACATGTTGGTCAAGTCGCTTAAACAATATATGAAACCAACCGATATCAGAAATCATTTTAATAGTTGTCTTTAATAAATGTACGTTCACATTAATAAGAGAAATCTTGAATGGCTACTTTCTAGTTAAACAATTATTGTCATGATTAATTTTAATCTTGTTACACCGGGATTTCTAGAATGTCATCCTAACTTGGTAACATATATCCTTTTTACAGATCACCAATTTTAGAACCTATTGACTTGCTATCTCGAAAACCTACACGATATACATGTATACATTCTGGTTATGCGTGAAATATTAAACTGACTTCTATAATATTTATAAGATTGTAACACAGTGAATCAGCCTTATATAATTTGACATAAATAAAATCATCGTCATATATGAAATATATGTACATGCACAAATGTATACAGCACGCTTATATAACCGTCTTTAACATTTACAAGTCTTCTTTTAATTCATTAAATTTAGTGTAATGTAAATTAAATTACCGCTTAGTACACATGAACAAAATAAACGTACCTTACTCTAAGCAAAGTTTGGTGCCAGAAAACGTGTTCTCGGCTTCAGCTCGCGGGAGATATTGAAGGTATCCCCATCTGTATTACGTGGTTGCTTTATTGTGATATCGGCCTTTGGACCCACAACCCATGAGAGCTCAGACGTAAACGAGAGAATAAATTAAAGTCATGAAAAGTGACCAGGACCGGTATCTGCAATACAGATTTACTTTGCTCTTATAATTAAGCCCTTACGAGAGAATTGCAATCTGTATGTGATCTGGCTAGTATTGGCATCTTGGTCAAAGTTGATCCAATAAGCATGTTGAACAAAAGAGACCGCAGGAGGCTGTTCATTGCTGTGAAAAGTAAACGAACCCTACATTACAAAAATGCATTTCCTATTAGTGCCACTCTGCACAGTAAGCTCTTTTTAAATTAAACATGAAAACTTACTTTTGAAATCACGTTACATGTTCATGTGTAATGTCTTACTATATATGTTGTATTCGAAACTGTCTTAACTTAGACTAAAGTATGAGGTTATGCAGAAATTCCGAGAGCCCGTTGAAAAATATAGTTCACGCATTTGATATAGGTAAAGTTTCGGAAGGAAGCAAAATTGGGGTTAGGGTGCTTCAAAACTTGGGATTGAAGGTTCGAATCCCGGTATGGGTAGGCATGGGCAAATTTTTCTCTTCATACTTTTTCACTTTGACAAATATTTTTGCATCACTCTACCAGATTAAGAATGTATAGTTTTAATCTTAATTTTGTTAATAAATTTTAATTGTGAGATTTGTGCTAAATTTAATTACAAATTCGTTACCTGTTACATTCAAATTGCACAAAATTAAAACCATGTGGTGAAAGTATTTTATATTTTGAAGCATCAACAAAAATACTTTACAGAACCATTTAGGCAGCTCTGATATAAATCTTCTGGCTGTCACGAGCTCTGTGATTTTAATTAAAGCACAGTAAGCAGAATAATTATAAGAAAGTCAGTCTGAAACGTGTTGGGTTTGTAAATAATTGTAATTACATATTTGGGATAGTTGGAGTTAAACCAAACACATGTTTGGTTGGTTTGTCTTGTGCCATAACTTGTTTCTAAACGATACTCAATAGTAAAACACTTCTCCTAAAGAGGATATAACATAATATTTGGAGTTTCTTATTTCTAATCTATTTTAAAGACCTTTAATATCAATTTTAGAAGAAAAATATCCATGAATTCAAATTAGATGGAGAAATTCTAACAAGTTGACATACTAGTCTACAGTAAAATATACAAAAGGTACTATTCTTAAGTTGATTATGCTATTAATTGACAATTTTATATTTTACATATTGCCCTGTCTTACTCAATGTTTGCAGTGATTATAAAGATGGGCATGTTTTTTTTATGCTGTGTTTTCATGCATGTGACTCAGTGCCCCAGATTCAGGTCAGTACAGGGATGTAAACGCTATCATCACTGCACTATTTCTCACTATTAAATCTGAACTAATCGTAGTACTTACTCATTCTTTTATTGATTTAGAGAAATAAAATTGCGGTGCATACTTGCACGACTATGCATATGTTCCAGTTGTACCCATTTTACAAGAAACAATTACATAAAACTATTTTTGATTTTAATATATTTAGCATACATAAAACTACAAAATATGGAAAAATGAGGGAAAAAATGAAACACTTTTCAAGATATTTGTCAAACTTTAGAAAAACAACTTATTTTATTTGCACAATAAAGTGTGGTCAAATTATCATACTGTATACAAGTATTTTTACTTATTTATTTGTACAGTGCATATGATATCTAATCATGTTTTAATGTTGAATCGATTGTATGCAAAACATTAAAATAGATTTTAAGAAATATTGTTAGTAATACTGCTACTGCGTATTTAAATAGTCTGAAAACATAAAAAAGTGCCTATATAATACATCGACAAATCTGTGACCCTATGGTCAAGATAATGGTTAAACGAGCATTTAAGTCATTTTTGTCTTTCCCTGTTTGAATTCACAATACCTTTTTATGTAAAAAAAAAGAAAAAAGAATCTTTGAAAGGAAGTAAAATTTAGGATTCTGTAAGAGTCTTTAATTTGATCTTTCTGACAGGTGGGGTAATGTTATGAAACGAGTCTTAGCTTCAACTAAAGTATAAGTGTATACAACAATTATGCACAAAGTCCCCAAAGCAGGGATAAGCTGTTGTAGTATGTATTAGATGTAGGCAAACTGTCTGATACCACATATAAAACGGCAATAATTATAATTCAATATGATAATATAATAATATAGATATTATCTAATCACAGCATCTGAATTCCAAAAGTACAAATAACTGCAGCAATACTAAATAAAATTAAAATACTACTAATAATAGTCAAGTCATCTCAAGCCACATCCACAGCAAAGAAGGAAAGCTTAGTTTTCAGCGTTCGCTGTTCTTTCCATTTTAAATCGTGAACATAAACCAGCATGCATTAAAATTACAACCAAACAGCGCTATCTGTAAAATGACAATGGCTGCTTAAACATGAAAGAATTTAGTCTTACGATAAATATACAGTGATCTCCCTTATGAAGCCCAACTTCACAGGTCTGTCATCCACAATAAAGTGATTGGGTCAATAATGTTGCAGTAACTACTATATTAATATAGTAATAATTACAACACATATTAAGTGTGCCGTGTTGTTCTAAGAGGCATGAATATATAATAATGTTTATGCTACACAATGACCTTTCTTATACTTAAAACATATAGACGCCATGGTCCTCTAGAGAACTCGGTGTGTGGCAGTAATTGATTCGCAGTCAGTCCACAATATAAATAAGATAAACAAAATTATCAGTACATGGAAACAGACATAATCCCTTCCGTTAATTTTAACCATTCATAACCAAATATAGAACAAAGGTATTGATTAAAAATAATTACATTCTTGTGCACCCTGATTATGGTGTGTTGACTTTAGTTGCATTTGTCCGGATGTGTTATGTCGGCCAGAATAAAAATCTTATGTTCGTGTGGTTTTATTGGAATCACCTACGTATGACGATTTAAAGGTGGAATCCAAGAGTTTGCCGATATCTAATATATATAACAATATCTGACCTCTGCTTGGGGTATGTGTGCATAATTTCTGTAGAAAACTATCATGCTTTAGTCTAAGCTTCGACGACTTGCAACAGTATGTCAATTACAGGGCAGTAAAACTCGGCAATCAACACTTCAAATGTCCATCCGTTTCAAATCTATAATTAAGAACGATTGGGATTTCTGCAAAGATAGACATCGACATATCAGCGTATGACGTGGATAAGCTGAAACATAAGTGGTCATGAGGTTTTCTTAGTATAAAAATACAATGTAGCTAACTGTGCAGCGTGGCTCAGATAGGAAATACATGTTTGTAATGACGATTTTGCGCTGCCGTTCACGTTTCAGACAGGTGTAGGACATCAATAAACAGCATTTTGTTAAATCTGTTCAGGTAACAATAGTTTATAAAGATGTTTTATTAAAATATTTTTGGTTCAAACTGTCGGATATCACCTTTAAGACTTAGTGGATAAATATCAATTACTACTGATACTGTAAAATATTGCTCGACATTGCTTACCAGGAACTGACTGATTTGTCAAAATTAAACCACATAAACGTCAAGTCGGTTAAGAAAAGGCGGGCCCCGTCACTTTTATTCATTTCTTTAGGCATTGGATCTGCTTTACCATCAGAATTGTTAAAAAGTAATATAATAAAACTATAGAAATGTTGTTGTTTTTTTTCAAAGATTGTGTTGCACATTCTTATTATATTATTGACTGTTTCAAATGCTTCTCGTTACGTCCTTCGATGTTTGGACTGCATTTTAATTAGCAAAGTGAGATTATCTGTTAGCAACGAAATAGTACATAGCAAAAAGAAGCTTGTAATATTGTAATGTGCTTGAAGTGTTCTTGGGAAAGTTTTATGGAATTGGGATCGAAGGGTTTAAAATTCAAACCAAAGACCCGTAAAGTTTTCAAAAAAATCTTATTGGTCGATAGATTAAAGTTATAGATCCGAGGGATGATTGTCCCTAGGACGGAATTACCCGAGGAGTTCCGATTGTAATTATGAATGAACCAAAACTACCACTCGGAATTCTTTGGGTAATTCCGCCCTCGGGACAATCATTCCTAGGATGTATCTGTTGCAATGATGCTTACTGAAATCAAGATCGTTTTGTTCACCGGAAGTAGGAAGAAGAATATGCCTATGTAGTTCGCACAAAACATAAGCACTGCCTTCGTTTGACAGCTGCGTGTCTGCTGTGGTAGGTAAATTTAAATCGGATGATTTAAATTTGAAGCCGCCACAAATTAAAGTTTTACTGGCATCGTACTATAGTGAGCTGTCACCAGAGCTACCATCTTTGTTTTGATGTCTGTCTCAAAAGAAGTCACATTTAAAGGAAATGGTCGAGGTGATTCGACTACCTACATACATCCGAGAGATGATTCGTGAATCCGATTGGAAAACTACAAGGGGTGGTTACACTTAATACCGACCGGAAGTAGAATGTGTGACATGGACTTTTTCTCTTTAGTAACAGTCTGTTGCTAAGTTTTGGCATTAAATTTCCTATTTTGAAGATAATAATCTCAATTCTTTGGTGTCAAAAGGAGTTTTTTCCACTTTTACAGGAAGTACATATTTCATTGAAATTTGGCGGTTACCGACTGGCAATTTGTCGATATGAAGCTGAACCTTCTCACAAGTTGCAAAAGTTGCCTTATTTCTGGGTCTTTCTGATAGACAATAAATAGCTCGTTTCACCTATATATGGTTATGGGGGTCCATCATAACTTGGTCATGGTGCAATTTATTTCCATCTTTTCGCGATTCACTATAGAATACAGAACAAACTTATTTAGTGGCGTCTAACCTATAACATCAATCGGAACACCTCGGATAATTCACAGATCATCTCTCGGATGTATGTAAGTTACACGACACTAAATGAAATTATTCTTTACTGTATGGTTAAAGTCACAACTTTGGAAGAAATTTAACAGCAAACCTTTTCTTTGGGAACCCCAACACTATATATTGTGAGACAGACCAATGCATTATCTCATAACAGGGCCTGTGCGAAGAAAGTTTATGTGTCGCGAAGACGGTTATGCTCCACTGAAACTATACACCGTAATATTTGCAAAGTAAACCCGCAATTTTCAGTAAGATTATAAGTTCTGTTCTCAACAAATCAGTCCATTATAGAGCATAGGAGTGCAGTTTTTTTGTGTGTGTGTGTTTTTTTTTTTTTTTTTTTTTTTTTTTTTTTTGCATTTTCATAATTCTACAATGTTTCAGCTTTGTATTGCACCACATTGCATGCGATAATCTTAACTTTAGCAAGTACAGCCACAAAACACAAGAATCTACCAAATAAATTTAAACAACATTTACGCTTACCACCCTATGCAGGTAGTCAAATCACCGCGGTCATTTCCCTAAATGGGACTACGTGTTCGTGACATACATCAAAACAAAGCTGGAAGCTCAGATGACAGCTCTGTTGAACCGAAATTTTCACACAAACGAATTCGTCACACGTGTGAAAAATTCGTACGAATTCCTCACATACGTGTGAAAATTTCGTACGTACGTACGTACGAAGTTATTTGACTATTTCATTAACGTTAGTCAACGCTGACTTCAACGAACTAGTGATCGTAATAATTTACATGTTTTTATGTTTTGTGATATAGAAGTCATGTGTGAACTTTCAAATGAAAATCTTAAGCAGTTTCAGAGATATGACTTCATTCCAAAAACTTTAAAACCTAGGTTTGAGATTTTACTGAGTACATTAAGGGGAATAATTCTGTTAAAATCCAACCAAAAGTTTTGAGACTTAATTAGTAATCTTACATAATGACCAAGGAGCCATGTGTGAACTTTCAATTGAATTTCTTCAATAGTTTCAGAGATATGACTAAATTCCAAAAACTTTAACCTAGGTTTTCTAAGTACATAACGGTGCATAATTCTGTTAAAATCTAACCAAAAGTCATTCTTGCAGAAGCATAATATCAGAGTCGCTCATTGTCGTCCGTATTACCCGCAGTCTCAGGGAAAGTGCGAACGGTCAAATCGTTCTTTGAAAAAGAAAATCATCTATGCATGCAGACAAGAATCTGGATTTAACTGGGTCCGTTATTTACAACAAATTTCTCAACCACTTAATAAATTCTAAACATCTCTCCGTAAATACCATATATGCGACTAGCGACAGCGGAAGTGCGATAAGACATCGCAACATGGCGATACAGCGCATGACAATCCGATACAAAATTCGGAAAATGTCGCAATGTCGTATCGTGCGTGTGTTTGATAGATCCTCTGATTGCCGTGCGTCGCCCAGCGCACGACATGTAATAACGCGATACGATATTGCTTAATTGCAATACAACATCGTCACTTTACGATACAACACGCAACATTGCGATTCGTAGCGTGACGTTTGCTTGACGAAAATTAAGATTACGTCAAGATTACATTCTTACAAGTTCTCATTTTACAAAATTATATTGCATCTACCTATGATTGAACTAGGAAAATATCTATACTGACTTCCTATATAATGCAAAACGATCTTTTAAGTCCTTTATTGTTGCATCTTGTTTAAATTATGCTTTCCCGAGCAAAGGAGCGATTCCATGCATCAAAAATGCACGATACCGAGGAGCTAGAGATATTTTCAAATGCTGAGAAATCATGTAAATCCATAAGAGCTAACAGTAATAATTATATTTTTCAGGATTTAACTTCATAACATAGTCATGTGCGCAAGACGTAGGAATGTATCACATAATTATGTGAAAAATTCGCTGATACCTAGTGGTGGTTAGAAAATAGGCCTCGAAATTTTCACAGCACATTTTTGGCCATTTTCGTACGAAATTTTCACACGTATGTGAAGAACTCGTACGAATTTTTCACACGAGTGACGATTTCGTTTGTGTGAAAATTTCGGTTCAACACAGCTCACTGCAATGGATAAACGTATCTCTCCGCTCAAATAATGCCAGTAAAACCTCAATTTGTGGGGGCTACAAATTTAAATCATCCCGTTTTAATTTACCCACATCGTCGGATACCCCCGGTTGATTCTATTACGTTACTCTCCATTCATCACCCGTGGGCAAATTGATGAATGGATCCATTCATCACTGGATGAATGGAGAGTAACGTAATAGAATCAACCGGGGGTATCCGACGATGATTTACCCAGCGCAGCAGACACACAGCTGTCATACGATGCCATTGTTTATGTTTTGTGCGAACTACATTTTAGACATATTCTTTTTCCGAATTCCGGCGAACAAAACGATCGTGATTTCTTTAACTATCATTGCACCAGATACATCCGAGGGATGATTGTCACGAGGTCTGAACTACCCAAGGAGTTTCGATTGCTACAAAGCAGTCCAGTCACAGATTTCTTACGCATTCCATAAAGGCGACGCGCTCCAAAGTGGACGCCAAAGAAACTGGGTCCAAAAAGAATACACATATAGGTTAATATCTTAGTTTGTGGTGATAACGGATGGCTAGTCCCAGCGGGAAAAAAAAACGTTCAATCTATTTCGCCAGAATTAAGAGTGGACTTGTACCATGATCCACTTGACGCAAAATATGAAGGTTTGGTGAATCGGAATTTTCACACACACGAATATGTCACATGTATGACGAATTCGTACGAATTCCTCACACCATGTGTGACAAATTCGTGGGAATATGTTGCAAGTAGTTGTGAATTTTTCAGACCCCTTTTTGGAGACACCTGTTAGATTTGGATCTGTGTGAAGTTGAAAGAACAACAGATCAGTTCAATCAGAATGAAGAAAAAAGAATGGGAGTGTGTGATTTGTTAAGGTCGGATTGGAACATTTTGAATATGTTTCTATGTAAGGTATTATATTTAAAAGTGTAAGGGCCGATTCTGAGTTTCATAACCTATGAATAAAGGTTATTGACCAAGTAACAATCATAAATATAACAGAATAGAAAAAAACAACAGCACCTAAAACTGGGAAAAAGGAGTGCTTCGACGATATTTGACGCCAGACTTTCAGTGTTACAGGGTAGGGATGCAAGATGTACTTTTTAATTGAAATCGATTACCCATTTACACATTCCTTCCATCTACAGAAAATAAAATTACATTCGCTGTGTTATTTGTTGGCGAATTCTGTCGTCTTAGTTATACATGAAACCTATCTGGTTCTAGTCGCACTGTGCATAAAAAGCCTAAGACAGAGTGGATGACACCTTAATCACTGGGCCACCGCTCCCTTAACAAAATCATTCTAACAGAATTCTACAATTTTAAAAGCTGATTAAAGTGATAACGCGACCAAGAGATCGTGAGTTTAAAACCCACCCCAGCGGTTGAACGCAGGATGTTTTGTTAAAATGTTCACTTCAAGTGCAATAATTGACCGGCACTTTAAATTCAGGTAGCACCTTTAATTAAAGTAGAAGTTGATAACTGGCAAACAGACCGTTTAAGATATACATACATGTTAGTTTGCCTTGTCAGCTTATCAAAAGCGGCGGAAAATTGATTTGTATAAATAATTGTCTGAGAAAGCGTGATTCGGCACTTCGGTCAAGACTACATTTTTATTGTGTTAAGAGCAACTGTTCGAAATTCATATCTAAACAACAGAAGCCGCATATTCTGAACAATCGGTCAGCGGGGTGCGCCATAGCAGTTATGTGTAAAATTGATCGTATTTTCAAAAAAATGCACTAAAGTATCAACATGAAATATTTTATGATAACTTACAATTTATTATTTAATCAAATACAAAATGCTAGAAAGCGGTCGCTATTTTTAACGTTCACCAACATAAAACAAGTTTACCTCAATACGCTATACACACATTTACCATTATCACACCGAGACCGAAATACGATCTGTATGGTAAACCGGGATTTATACGTGATATCGAAATGTTCGGTTTTCAATCATGTAGTTATATACTGTTACTGAAGAACACACATAGAAAAAAAAGAGGCGATTAAAAACATTGAAATTGAAATTAATCATATAACGGGAAAAAAACTTCTGAAGAACAGCATTTTCTTGTTAAAAGTGTCTTTTACAGAATCAACCAGACGTCCAACCAGTGTTGATGTTTATTATCACTGTTCTCTGCTAATAAGCTCAAGTGTTGTGTGAAGTTTCCAATCAATATCTCTGGTATCTTTAGAGTTATTATCCAAACAAGCTTTCTTGGCAAGAAGAGAGATCATTAATATAAAGACTAATCATTCCCATTCACCATATGCTCAGTACAACAGTGTTTCAACTTAAAAAGTGATATATGGATATCGGGAATTGCCACCTCCAGAAGACACAGCCTCCCCACACGGCCAAAAAGTAGAGCGGAAAAGAGAGCATGATTTGCAAAATTATCAATTTCAAAATAGACACCACAAACAATGAATGAAAATAAGAACCCGAGGGGGTTACCGCCTTGGAACGATCAGAGACAAAACTATTAGCCACCAACCTCACACTTGCCCGAACAGGTTCTCATATGAACACACAAGTACAAATTGTCTTGGTGAAATACCTCCAACTAACCCATCAACTAGAAAATGTTGCAAGCAAAAAGCACACAAACGTATAAAACATAAGAAGCTAATAGCATTGTCAAGCAAAATGTTATGTTTGATATTTTTCTGAGCACCGATGGAGATAAATGACTGCAGACGGATGGACGCACAGACCGATTGTCCGTGTGAGACACGGTTGGACAGCACCAGCGACCTCTCCCTTAGAGAAGCATAGAACACTCTCCCATTGACCCGTCTAAGTGTCATGAACAGATGTTAAGAAAATGTGAAAATTTCGTATCAACAAAATTTTAGCAAATGTTTTTCTACCTTTTTGGACATGTGAGGAATTCGTAGTTTTTTCAATAGGGTCATGGGTTCTGAACTGTATTTTCACAAATGTGTGACATATTCGTACGTATTTGTCACACAAGTTGTGAGGAATACATACGGATTCTTCATACATGTGACATATTCGTATGTGCGAAAAGTCCGGCTCAACAAAGGTTAGTTATGGATAAGCGTGATGTAAGGCTATTACGTAGACGGTGTTGGGATATCTTTATCATAAAACAGATGTAAAATAGTTCTTGGTGCAAATAAAAAATAAATAAAATAAGAAATATCTTTAAAATGATATGCGGCGTTGTTAGGGGTATTACTTACTACAATTTATTGAATCGTTCCTTAATTGAGCTTTTAAGAACAAATACACTAACATATTACACATGTTTGAAATGCAATCGTTTGCGCCTCTTGATTTGAAGTTTCTTCCACTAACTGGATCAGGTGGTGTTTTTATGCATTATTCACACAAATACTGTATGGAAATGATTTTGGATTATTTATGACTGTAATAAGCATCCTATATACAAATGGTACGCCCCGGGGTCGTTTAGTAGGAGCATTACAGTATATGTCGTGAATTTCTATAAATTCGAGTCACTCAAATTTTCTTCGGACTAACCTTGCGTCAGCATTCGTTTGGTAGTTTAACAGTGAGCAAATACAGCTACGCCGAAAAATAAATATCTGAAGCTAAAGGGCAAAAAAAACACAACTAAGTACATCATATTTTATGTAATTGCTAGGACGGGCTTAGGTATACACGTGATGTACCGTTATTGTACTGTCCATGTCGGACTTATAACGTGTTGTATTGTACTTTCCATGTCGAACTTATCCACGCGGTGTATTATACTGTTTGTGCCGGACTTATACACGTGAAGTATTGTACTGTCCATGACTGAATTATACACGTGATGAATTGTATTTCTCATGACAGATTTATACACGTGATGTACTGTACTGTCCATGACGGATATATACACAAGATGTATTGTACTGTACTGTCCATGACGGATTTATACACGTGATGCATTGTACTGTCCATGGCGGATTTATACACGTGATGTACCGTTATTGTACTGTCCATGTCGGACTTATACACGTGATGTACCGTTATTGTACTGTCCATGTCGGACTTATAACGTGATGTACCGTTATTGTACTGTCCATGTCGGACTTATACACGTGATGTACCGTTATTGTACTGTCCATGTCGGACTTATACACGTGATGTACCGTTATTGTACTGTCCATGACGGACTTATAACGTGATGTACCGTTATTGTACTGTCCATGACGGACTTATACACGTGATGTACCGTTATTGTACTGTCCATGTCGGACTTATAACGTGATGTACCGTTATTGTACTGTCCATGTCGGACTTATACACGTGATGTACCGTTATTGTACTATCCATGTCGGACTTATACACGTGATGTACCGTTATTGTACTGTCCATGACGGACTTATACACGTGATGTACCGTTATTGTACTGTCCATGTCGGACTTATAACGTGATGTACCGTTATTGTACTGTCCATGTCGGACTTATACACGTGATGTACCGTTATTGTACTGTCCATGTCGGACTTATACACGTGATGTACCGTTATTGTACTGTCCATGTCGGACTTATACACGTGATGTACCGTTATTGTACTGTCCATGTCGGACTTATAACGTGATGTACCGTTATTGTACTGTCCATGATGGACTTATACACGTGATGTACCGTTATTGTACTGTCCATGTCGGACTTATACACGTGATGTACCGTTATTGTACTGTCCATGTCGGACTTATAACGTGATGTACCGTTATTGTACTGTCCATGTCGGACTTATAACGTGATGTACCGTTATTGTACTGTCCATGACGGACTTATACATGTGATGTACCGTTATTGTACTGTCCATGACGGACTTATAACGTGATGTACCGTTATTGTACTGTCCATGACGGACTTATACACGTGATGTACCGTTATTGTCCTGTCCATGACGGACTTATACACGTGATGTACCGTTATTGTACTGTCCATGACGGACTTATACACGTGATGTACCGTTATTGTACTGTCCATGTCGGACTTATAACGTGATGTACCGTTATTGTACTGTCCATGTCGGACTTATAACGTGATGTACCGTTATTGTACTGTCCATGACGGACTTATACACGTGATGTACCGTTATTGTACTGTCCATGTCGGACTTATAACGTGATGTACCGTTATTGTACTGTCCATGACGGACTTATACACGTGATGTACCGTTATTGTACTGTCCATGACGGACTTATAACGTGATGTACCGTTATTGTACTGTCCATGACGGACTTATACACGTGATGTACCGTTATTGTACTGTCCATGTCGGACTTATACACGTGATGTACCGTTATTGTACTGTCCATGTCGGACTTATAACGTGATGTACCGTTATTGTACTGTCCATGACGGACTTATACACGTGATGTACCGTTATTGTACTGTCCATGACGGACTTATACACGTGATGTACCGTTATTGTACTGTCCATGTCGGACTTATACACGTGATGTACCGTTATTGTACTGTCCATGTCGGACTTATAACGTGATGTACCGTTATTGTACTGTCCATGTCGGACTTATAACGTGATGTACCGTTATTGTACTGTCCATGACGGACTTATACACGTGATGTACCGTTATTGTACTGTCCATGACGGACTTATACACGTGATGTACCGTTATTGTACTGTCCATGTCGGACTTATACACGTGATGTACCGTTATTGTACTGTCCATGTCGGACTTATAACGTGATGTACCGTTATTGTACTGTCCATGTCGGACTTATACACGTGATGTACCGTTATTGTACTGTCCATGTCGGACTTTTAACGTGATGTACCGTTATTGTACTGTCCATGTCGGACTTATACACGTGATGTACCGTTACTATACTGTCCATGTCGGACTTATAACGTGATGTACCGTTATTGTACTGTCCATGTCGGACTTATACACGTGATGTACCGTTATTGTACTGTCCATGTCGGACTTATAACGTGATGTACCGTTATTGTACTGTCCATGTCGGACTTATAACGTGATGTACCGTTACTTGTACTGTCCATGTCGGACTTATACACGTGATGTACCGTTATTGTACTGTCCATGTCGGACTTATAACGTGATGTACCGTTACTGTACTGTCCATGTCGGACTTATACACGTGATGTACCGTTACTGTACTGTCCATGTCGGACTTATACACGTGATGTACCGTTATTGTACTGTCCATGTCGGACTTATAACGTGATGTACCGTTATTGTACTGTCCATGTCGGACTTATACACGTGATGTACCGTTATTGTACTGTCCATGACGGACTTATAACGTGATGTACCGTTACTGTACTGTCCATGTCGGACTTATAACGTGATGTACCGTTATTGTACTGTCCATGTCGGACTTATAACGTGATGTACCGTTATTGTACTGTCCATGTCGGACTTATACACGTGATGTACCGTTATTGTACTGTCCATGACGGACTTATACACGTGATGTACCGTTATTGTACTGTCCATGACGGACTTATACACGTGATGTACCGTTATTGTACTCTGTCCATGTCGGACTTATACACGTGATGTACCGTTATTGTACTCTGTCCATGTCGGACTTATACACGTGATGTACCGTTATTGTACTGTCCATGACGGACTTATAACGTGTTGTATTGTACTGTTCATGTCGGACTTATAACGTGTTGTATTGTACTTTCCATGTCGAACTTATCCACCCGGTGTATTATACTGTTTGTGTCGGACTTATACACGTGAAGTATTGTACTGTCCATGACTGAATTATACACGTGATGAATTGTATTTCTCATGACGGATTTATACACGTGATGTACTGTACTGTCCATGACGGATATATACACGTGATGTATTGTACTGTACTGTCCATGACGGATTTATACACGTGATGCATTGTACTGTCCATGACGGATTTATACACGTGATGTATTGTACTGTACTGTCCATGACGGATTTATACACGTGATGTATTGTACTGTACTGTCCATGACGGATATATACACGTGATGTATTGTACTGTCCATGACGGATTTATACACGTGATGTACTGTACTGTACTGTCCATGACGGATATATACACGTGATGTATTGTACTGTCCATGACGGATTTATACACGTGATGTACTGTACTGTCCATGACGGATATATACACGTGATGTATTGTACTGTACTGTCCATGACGGATTTATACACGTGATGTATTGTACTGTCCATGACGGATTTATACACGTGATGTACTGTACTGTACTGTCCATGACGGATATATACACGTGATGTATTGTACTGTCCATGACGGATTTATACACGTGATGTACTGTACTGTCCATGACGGATATATACACGTGATGTACTGTACTGTCCATGACGGATATATACACGTGATGTATTGTACTGTACTGTCCATGACGGATTTATACACGTGATGTATTGTACTGTGCATGACGGATTTATACACGTGATGTACTGTACTGTACTGTCCATGACGGATATATACACGTGATGTATTGTACTGTCCATGACGGATTTATACACGTGATGTACTGTACTGTCCATGACGGATATATACACGTGATGTATTGTACTGTACTGTCCATGACGGATATATACACGTGATGTATTGTACTGTCCATGACGGATTTATACACGTGATGTATTGTACTGTACTGTCCATGACGGATATATACACGTGATGTATTGTACTGTCCATGACGGATTTATACACGTGATGTATTGTACTGTCCATGACGGATATATACACGTGATGTATTGTACTGTCCATGACGGATATATACACGTGATGTATTGTACTGTACTGTCCATGACGGATTTATACATGTGATGTATTGTACTGTCCATGACGGATATATACACGTGATGTATTGTACTGTACTGTCCATGACGGATTTATACACGTGATGCATTGTACTGTCCATGACGGATTTATACACGTGATGTATTGTACTGTACTGTCCATGACGGATATATACACGTGATGTATTGTACTGTCCATGGCGGATTTATACATGTGTTGTATTGTACTGTCCATGGCGGATTTATACACGTGATGTATTGTACTGCACTGTCCATGACGGATATATACACGTGATGTACTGTACTGTCCATGACGGATTTATACACCTGATGTATTGTACTGTAATGTTCATGACGGATTTATACACGTGATGTACTGTACTGTCCAAGGCGGATTTATACACGTGATGTATTGTACTGTCCATGACGGATACATACACGTTATGTACTGTACTGTCCATGACGGATATATACACGTGATGTATTGTACTGTCCATGACGGATTTATACACCTGATGTATTGTACTGTACTGTCCATGAACGATTTATACACGTGATGTATTGTACTGTCCATGACGGATTTATACACGTGATGTACTGTACTGTACTGTCCATGACGGATTTATACACCTGATGTACTGTACTGTCCATGACGGATTTATACACGTGATGTACTGTACTGTCCATGACGGATTTATACACGTGATGTACTGTACTGTCCATGACGGATTTATACACGTGATGTACTGTACTGTCCATGACGGATTTATACACGTGCTGTATTGTATTGTACTGTCCATGACGGATTTATACACGTGATGTACTGTACTGTCCATGAACGATTTATACACGTGCTGTATTGTACTGTCCATTAACGATTTATACACGTGCTGTACTGAACTGTCGATGGCGGATATATACACGTGATGTACTGTACTGTCCATGAACGATTTATACACGTGCTGTATTGTACTGTCCATGACGGATTTATACACGTGATGTATTGTACTGTCCATGAACGATTTATACACGTGCTGTATTGTACTGTCCATGAACGATTTATACACGTGCTGTATTGTACTGTACTGTCCATGACGGACTTATACACCTGATGTATTGTATTGTACTGTCCATGGCGGATATATACACATGATGTATTGTACTGTCCATGAACGATTTATACACGTGCTGTATTGTACTGTCCATGAACGATTTATACACGTGCTGTATTGTACTGTCCATGAACGATTTATACACGTGCTGTATTGTACTGTACTGTCCCTGACGGACTTATACACCTGATGTATTGTATTGTACTGTCCATGGCGGATATATACACGTGATGTATTGTACTGTCCATGAACGATTTATACACGTGCTATATTGTACTGACCATGAATGATTTATACACGTGCTGTATTGTACTGTACTGTCCATGACGGATATATACACATGATGTATTGTACTGTCCATGAACGATTTATACACGTGCTGTATTGTACTGTCCATGAACGATTTATACACGTGCTGTATTGTACTGTCCATGAACGATTTATACACGTGCTGTATTGTACTGTACTGTCGATGACGGATTTATACACGTGATGTTTTGTACTGTACTGTCGATGACGGACTTATACACGTGATGTATTGTACTGTACTGTCGATGACGTACTTATACACGTGATGTATTGTACTGTACTTTCGATGACGGACTTATACACGTGATGTACTGTACTGTCCATGAACGATTTATACACGTGATGTACTGTACTGTCCATGAACGATTTATACACGTGAGGTATTGTTCTGTACTGTCGATGACGGACTTATACACGTGATGTATTTTACTGTACTGTCGATGACGGATTTATACACGTGCTGTATTGTTTTGTACTGTCGATGACGGATTTATACACGTGCTGTATTGTTTTGTACTGTCCATGACGGATTTATACACCTGATGTATTGTACTGTACTGTCCATGAACGAGTTATACACGTGATGTATTGTACTGTCCATGACGGATTTATACACGTGATGTACTGTACTGTACTGTCCATGACGGATTTATACACCTGATGTATTGTACTGTCCATGACGGATTTATACACGTGATGTACTGTACTGTCCATGACGGATTTATACACGTGATGTACTGTACTGTCCATGACGGATTTATACACGTGATGTACTGTACTGTCCATGACGGATTTATACACGTGCTGTATTGTATTGTACTGTCCATGACGGATTTATACACGTGATGTATTGTACTGTCCATGAACGATTTATACACGTGATGTACTGTACTGTCCATGAACGATTTATACACGTGATGTACTGTACTGTCCATGAACGATTTATACACGTGATGTACTGTACTGTCCATGAACGATTTATACACGTGATGTACTGTACTGTCCATTAACGATTTATACACGTGATGTACTGTACTGTACTGTCGATGACGGACTTATACACGTGATGTATTGTACTGTACTGTCGATGACGGACTTATACACGTGATGTATTGTACTGTACTGTCGATGACGGACTTATACACGTGATGTATTGTACTGCACTTTCGATGACGGACTTATACACGTGATGTACTGTACTGTCCATGAACGATTTATACACGTGATGTACTGTACTGTCCATGAACGATTTATACACGTGATGTATTGTACTGTACTGTCGATGACGGACTTATACACGTGATGTATTGTACTGTACTGTCGATGACGGATTTATACACGTGCTGTATTGTTTTGTACTGTCGATGACGGATTTATACACGTGCTGTATTGTTTTGTACTGTCCATGACGGATTTATACACCTGATGTATTGTATTGTACTGTCCATGAACGATTTATACACGTGATGTACTGTACTGTCCATGAACGATTTATACACGTGATGTATTGTACTGTACTGTCGATGACGGACTTATACACGTGATGTATTGTACTGTACTGTCAATGACGGATTTATACACGTGCTGTATTGTACTGTACTGTCGATGACGGACTTATACACGTGATGTATTGTACTGTACTGTCGATGACGGATTTATACACGTGATGTATTGTACTGTACTGTCGATGACGGATTTATACACGTGATGTATTGTACTGTACTGTCGATGACGGATTTATACACGTGATGTATTGTACTGTACTGTCCATGAACGATTTATACACGTGATGTACTGTACTGTCCATGACGGATTTATACACTTGATGTATTGTACTGTCCATGACGGATTTATACACCTGATGTATTGTACTGTAATGTCGATGAACGATTTATACACGTGATGTATTGTACTTTCCATGACGGATTTATACACGTGATGTATTGTACTGTCCATGACGGATTTATACACGTGATGTACTGTTCTGTCCATGACGGATTTTTACACGTGATGTACTGTACTGTCCATGACGGATTTATACACGTGATGTACTGTACTGTCCATGACGGATTTATACACGTGATGTACTGTACTGTCCATGACGAATTTATACACGTGATGTACTGTACTGTCCATGACGGATTTATACACGTGATGTACTGTACTGTCCATGACGGATTTATACACGTGATGTACTGTACTGTCCATGGCGGATTTATACACGTGATGTACTGTACTGTCCATGACGGATTTATACACGTGATGTATTGTACTGTCCATGACGGATTTATTCACCTGATGTATTGTACTGTACTGTCGATGAACGATTTATACACGTGATGTACTGTACTGTCCATGACGGATTTATACACGTGATGTATTGTACTGTCCATGACGGATTTATACACCTGATGTATTGTACTGTACTGTTGATGAACGATTTATACACGTGATGTATTGTACTGTCCATGGCGACATGTATAAAACAAAACTTGTGGCTCCGGCCCTTGCGTTTGATGTTTTATGTAACATGTATCAAACAAAACACGGTGGCTTAGGCCCTTTATTTGTGTGCTTCATGGTCTGTGCATGGCGAACAAAAATAAAAACAACACTCTTCATTAAATTATGGATAGTTTATTTGAATTTGATCTGAACACAATACATTCTATAAATATCTTCATATAAAACTTTTCTTTTCAAGTAAACTATAAAAATATCAGATCTTATATGTTAAAGCTAACATCCACGCGTGTGTGACGGAATTATCATGTTATGCATAAGTTTGATGAGGAACATAGGTTCTTGACTATACCATACAATTAGTGGGTTATTCTTTGTGTCTTCAACAAACTTTTTTTTGAAAATATATTACAACATTTCAACAAAATATAATGGTATTTTAAATTGCATTAAAATCATATCTAATTATAAAGTGTGCTTCTAAAACACTTGTGTCAAAAGTACTTGAGAAAAATGGAAGAAACAATAAACACTATGGAAGGAAGAGGTAAAAATGAGATTACACTTAAAAGACAGACTGGTTAGTCTATAAGCACATGACATACACCACATAGCTAAAGAATGATACACACCAAGGTAACATCTGATTGGTCAGAATAGAGTGATCATTTAAACTTGACCAACCAGAAACAAGCTTAAAGTTGGGTTGAACATTTTTTCTTCCTTGTGGGCCCTGGTTATTAATTAAGGAAGAAACCCAGAAAATTTAAGCATTATTTTCAATTATTTCATTTGTGATAGTGTATATGCATGTTAATGTAATAAACTGTTGTTGTTTTTGTTTATGTATTGATTTTACACCCAATAAGCTAGCAACAGCAACGTGTTACCTTGTCAAAAGAATGGGGATCATAACACACTTGTGTACACAAATGATACATATGCATATATAAGGCTTCAGAACGACAACAAAACATGTATGTATATATAACAATTGTAAAACGATGATTTGATTATATTGCTAGTACTACAGACACTCGAGTCTATTCATATCAATAAGAGACAATATCTATATTCGTTCCATCAGTCGGGGCACAATTCTTACAGGATCATGAAATATTGAGCTGACATGTACGGTAGCTATATCGGACATAAACGAACGCACACGACAAAGGCCGAACTGATGGTAACGGAAACATGGATTATTACGCAAATTAGTGCCTTCGGCCTGCGTTCAATATACAGTTTCATCAAATATGGAAATGGTTCACTTGATTACATGAAATATATTAGATATAGGCACATATCGTTTGTATTTAAACGACAAGTTATACTTGAGTAATTACTGAAAGGGAAAAAAAGCTAAATTATAAATTATGTTTTGTTTATGTTGTTTTATTCTTAAAAGTTGAAACAGTGTCTAATAAACCTTTGTCCGAACCTTCTGGTATATAAGGAAATGGACGATATTTGCCAAATTCTTTTTTTTTATTTAACGTGGACCTGCAGAGTATTATTTTCTTTTTTATATGTTGGTAACATAACAGTATGGTTAAAATAATCTATACGTCTAACGAAATGTTCACCAATGTACACAGTTTGTGCTAGAAAAATTATGTGGCCAAACAATGTTTTGGGTTGAAAAAGAAATTAAATATGTCAGAACTTGTAAACTTCTTATGATACAGTACTATCTAACTAGAGTAATCAAGATTCTGAGCTTCAAACAATAGACAGTAGCTGAAGGCAACAATATGCAGGTCATCCTTTTCTCAAGACTGGACACTTTTGCAACATCACAGATCCCAAGCTAACCAAGCGTGCAATTAAAATAGTTTCATACTGACTTACTTTAAAACTGTAAGCTTTTACTTGTGTGCATGAGAATATTACAATGTTCAGAGTTAATTTAATCAGTAATATGTTTTCTAATGTTTAAAATAGTAAACAACAATGAACAAAATCTTACCAGGTCGAAAATTAGTTGTATTTTAAGTTGTATTAATTTCTGTGCCATAAACAGATAAGCTATAGGAAAACACACATCTTAAAGTCTATTGGGTAGCAGTTCAGCCTTAAGGCATGGCCACTGAAATGACGTCGGCCGATGGTTATGAAGCAGACAGATGAATACATGGTGAATACTTGACAACAATGACAATTTGTATAACTTGGTCTCTATGGCAACGATGGCGATCAGTCCGTGATGGAGCGAGTCTTGCCGAAATTCATACCTCGTTGAGACGCACCTCCAGTAAAGCCGTACTGAAGTCCTATCAATGTTTTACCTGGGAAATAAATACAAGTTACTCATTAAGAAACAATGTATTTGTAACATTATTATACATGATGATGATTGAAGCTGGCCTTTAAAATATTGAGTATCCTATAAAATAATACATACAATGAATAATTGTAATTTATTTAATGCTTACTTTACACACAAGGTAATGTATGTTCTTTTGTTCATTCTTACTGATCAAATGCAAAAAACGACAATCGTTATTGTGTCAGTTACAATTGTACATATTTAAGCAAATAACAACAGAAAGTGTGCATATTATAGACTTCTTTACACAAAGTAACCTTATTACAAGAGAAACATCTGTTGCACAATATTAATACAACATGGCGTTCATTTTGTTACCAGAAGAAAATCCAAGGCAAGTGGAAAAAGCATGGCAGTTGTCCTTGTGTTGTCAGTTGACTGCAATACATTTTTCGTTTGTTTCTTTTATCTCAAAATTGTATCTTACCTGCGACTATTGTTTCCTCGTCGAAGTTTCTGGGGTTATGCTCGGCCTCTCTAGGTCCCAGTGTTGGTCCGTTGAAACCGTTCTTTTGGGCCTTGGTGAAAATAGAATACAAGGGAAATTACTCAAGGTGCACTAACATGTCTTAAACGGTGCGGCGTTTGCTCCCTTGTCTTCCTAAGACGACATAATTATTCTTTATCGTTTGCATTCCATTTATTCCAATTATTTTGTTATTTTCGATAAAAGATCTTATAAAACTGGCTTTTGCTTTAAATCTTTTTTAAGAATTGAACATTATTATACTGAGTTCAGACATGATTTTTCCAAATGGTTTTAACAGCACTGTTCCAAACTTAAAAAGAAACGCCATACGTGCAGGAGATCACATTGTATACCAGCCGCAAGCCGACGCTCTCCCACCTGAGCTATTGCGGCCGTTGTGTTTCGATTGAAAATTTGTCCTTATAATTTATAAAACATTAAGGTTAAAGATTTAATAAAATGTACGTTCTTCAACTAACATTTCAGTCAGTTATTAATTTAATTACGCAAGTGGCGTGTTGGACCAATGCGCATGACTTTTGTATTAAACTGATTTTTTTTTTCCTGCATGTTTGCGATTATTTTTTTAACTTTCGGAATATTTGCCTTAAAACCATAAACCATAATCCTATCTGAACCGATGTTATATATGCATATATAATGATTGAATTTCTTTTTGCTGACTTTTTTACTTTTATCAGCGCTGGTCGCGTGCACGTAACTCTATGGAGCACACAAGCGCTTCATGAATAATTTGATCGTACGTCCAATCATTAGAGGGAAATGTACATGTTAACAATACATGCACATGTCAGCGTTCTAAAAGCACGAACGACAGTAGAGTGAGATTAAATCCCTCTTTACTCAGCATAATGTTAAAGACTATAAGACGATTGTCAAATATTTATTGGAATTGTTCGATTAATCGATGTAAACCATTTCTTTACTAAAGAAAGACCGTTTATCTTTTGGTGTTAACTTCAAAAAGTACAGATTTATAAAAAAAAACATTTTGCAAAGGAACCATAATTATCAATATCCGTTGTTCTATGAAAGATGTATTTCTCAATAAGAATAAACATCACTGACATATTGTTGTTTTTTTTAATTTATAAAACACACACACAGAACATGATTTTAACTTACCGCTCGGCCGACGGCATGTAAACAATTAAGGACATGGGCCATTCCGTTCCGTCGGTCCGTCAGATTGGCGGTTTGAAACAGGTCGTTTTTACTGACACCGTATTTTTCTATAGCTGTTAAAAAGTTGCTAATATTTTCCATGTCTTTGAATTGTTTGAAAGGTCCTGATTCTATATGGTTGATTTTCTTCACTGAGCCCGGCTTGAGTGTGTTGATTAACCTGAAACAGAGAGATATGGTTATGTGTGCTAGGCTACTAGGTAATGAATCAATATAGCTTCATGACATGTTCACAACATTCCTCCAAGAGAAGTTTCCTTGAAAGAACCATGCTCGATAACTGGCTAGTTGATTGATATTTGGCTTAAACTAGAAATACATCGCGGCGACACAATAATTAGTCATTACAGTGACTTTCAGTTATTTTGGTGGAAGATGAGTCCAAGACAAAGGTCTGGCTGAACGCACCAGCGCACCGCAGGTCAGCTGGAAAACTGTATCACATATTTGTGGTCTTCGCCCCAGCCAGGACACGAGCGGCTGAGGACTCAGATCAGTAACAAGTCCGAGATTCGACCCATTGACGTGTGCGCCAGCTTGCTAGATGTGTTGGTATTTATGTTTATTAATTTTTCAAACTTGAGCACACCAGTACTTCAGACATGATAAATTGCCAGATAAACAACAATGGCATCATGGTTTAAGCATTTTTTATTTTTGTGCATAACAATCAGGTTTGGTAAATCAAATACGAAGTTAACATTAATTAGTTATATACGTCTGTTATACATACTCGCACAGAATAACGCCGTCTTTAAGAGCATCTTGGAATCGATCTTCGCCTAGCGCCTCGGAATTGTCCACTCCCTGAAAGTCAACCACATTCATGTAATGTATATCTTCAAAAAGAAAAGAATTCTGCCACCGGTTATTATCACCAGTGCATAGTTTTCATTAACATACCATACCCCGATGTGCAAGAAAACCATTGATTGAAAACGTCAAATGGCGTGCAATTTATGTTATAAACAACAAACTACGTTACCTGACGCACGACAATGATGGACATCTAATTAGTTAAATTGACTTAAAGTGAGCTGATTATATGTTCAAACTGGCTATCACCAGGATATGACATATGTTGTGCCGTTTGTATCTTCTTAATGTCTACAACATTCCATTTAATAATGTTACCAAACGTAAAGAAATCTCAAAACTGTCATTCAGCACTGCTTACAGGTTATATTTAAACATGCTTAACCCACGTGGTTCGATTGTTTCGGTACTTTTTATAAGTGGTACGAAGTTGAAATGCTTAGTCTGTAACATCAAACAACGACTCGGAACACCTCGGCCATAATATTTTAAACCTTGTAAGTTATCAGGTTGGCATTTTTTTATTGTTTTGAATTTATGTATATGCTTGTGATTCTCGCGACTTATTTAACCAACACAATTGTTTGGTATACGTACAAGAAGATTATATAAAACTTTTTGAACCACGGACATCGTGTTTGACTTTAACATGAGTATACAATTATATCTGGTGAAATAAGATAAGTATGCAGACAGAAAAAAAGAAATCCTAGAAAGGAATAAGCAAATTAAAAATAAAATTTGATATAAAGTCGTCAGACACCGAGCCCAAGGGAGATAATACATACACTTATTTCAAATGTATGATTTACTTTAATAATTAATTCTGCTGATATATTAACTACAACGAACGCAGTATCTACTTATCAACACTACCATAGAAAAACGGAGAAAAGAACTCGCATTAATACGTTGCTAGGGAAGCACAACTTGTCTATTAGTACTTAACCTGACAGCACTAATACGACATATACTCCAATCAGCTGGGAATTGTCTGATCAGTATCTGCACTTTCTGTTGCAGAGTCTCATATTTCCAGTCGCGATTTCATGTGGCTTTACAATTCATACATCAGTCAGGTGTGTCATGAAATACATTTTCAATTTTATCTTATTATATTAATAATCTCTAGCAAGTTTGGTTCATGCGACAGAAAATAGCGTAGATTCAGATTAACAAATCCCGCTGGGATCTGGGAGCTGCCTGAGTAGGGTATATACACTCCTTCCTGCTTAGTCTCAGCCATATTGTTTTGTAATTAAAGCATAAGGCTGTTTGCAAATAGTTACTGTTTTTTTTATTTAAATATACAGTATGTGGCAGTCCAAGAGGTTACATATGTTGTATACCTGGACAATAGGTTTGTTGAGCACGTCCTCGATCCATTGTCGGGCCTCCTGCTCTAGCTCAGGACTGTATTTACTGTTGATCTGACAATAGAAATAATAGTTATTCTATACAATCGGAAGTAGAGACAATCGTTTACAGATGTGTTCAGATTACAATCAGGAAGAATATAAAAATATAATAAGTTATTTTAAAAATGCCATTATTACCTATCCATATACAGGTATATGCACTACAAGCGAACCATTTGTTGTTAAAAGCTGTTTAATTTCAATAATATCAAAACTAATATAACCTACAACACAGCTCTAAGTGTGATCCAGTTTTCTCACTACTGGACAGTATGAGGAAAAGATCTGTCGGACAAAGATGACATAATTCTGCCAAAATTAATGCTAGGGTTACCTTCTCTTTTTAAAAAGGGTTTCCCTTTGGAACAAGTATTCCAAGTTGGAATTTAACATCTGGCGCTGTAGAAATCATGCTCTGATTATATTGTTACATGTATTTGATATATCTAATTTGTAGAATACCATCTTTACATTAAACAGCTTGATTTACAGAATTTAGTTTTACTACAAACTGTCCGAAAGTAGTGTATCATAATCACAAAAGTGTTAAAAACAAAGATTTAAATTATGAACTGGTTCTCGTGATATCACTTGGGAGAGAAATAATAAGCTTGGGCCTGTGACAGTTTTCAGATAGTTGATTGGTTGATCTTGACTAAGTGGAGAATTTTAAAACTTCAGCAGTGGGCATGTTAAAGATTTGGTATCTTTGGCTCTTTAGTATCTTATGTAGTTTGGACCATGGTGTTGTCTCCACACAACCATATACATGTTTAAGTCATTGTTACCTAGAACAAACGATCCCTCAAACTGCTGTTTACTGATGTCCCACATCTATGAGATAAGCGGAGCATAACAATCGACTCGTCATTACAAACACGTTTTTTCCTATATAATTACAATTACCAATTTTCAAACTTAGAAAACTACGTGACTATTTTCATTTGAGATCACGTTATATCATTATCCGCTAAGACGTTAGTATCTACTTTAAGCAGAAATTACCATTATGCTTATTAATGGATTTATATACCTAAATGCTCCAAACATAGGTAAGGTTTGGTAAATAATGGTGAAAGATGTTAACACACAGAAGGGCTGCTGGTTTTATTAAACATAAGTTTAAAAAGACAACCTACCTTAGCGCTAACTTCATTTGAGAACCCGTAGCCACGAGGTCTGTTCGCCATTTTTCACAAACAATCTGAAAAACATAACGAACACCAAAACTTAAGCAACACATCCACAATATTTATATCATTATTTCAAATACATCACAAACATTAAGGTGTGTTTTCTCTATAAGAGCATGTAATATTACCTCTAGGCATGATAAGTACATATTATGTAGATCCAGATAGGTTTGTCTGATAGAGATCTGCATTATTTACAGCCAGTTCTCTAGCAATATGACTACAATGTATATATATAGTGACGTTTGCTTTTTTATTATAAATGAACAACTATGAATTTAATATGTGTAATTAACCATTGTAGCGTGCAAAGAAAGTGTAACCACAATAATTTATGATGACCTATCCCTAAACCACCGACACTCAGCTTGTTGGTTTTCAAATAAATGCATGTTTGTTGATTATCGGTAAGGTAAATTTTGCAGACAAATCATCTGTTAACTAGACGACGGGAAAATGTCAACGTTTTGTGTGGCGGGGGAAAAATGTAAATGCAAAAATAGGCGCGAAGCTATGCCCAATTCCTTATTGTTTTGTTAAAGACACAATTCCACATTATACAGACTTCGTAAAAAAGCTTATCTAAAGTGATGCTAAAGTGATGCTGTCACCCGGATTTAAAAATCTACAAAAGGGTTCCAGTACAAAGCAGTTGTTATGATATCCCGGGTTGACACTTTAATAACGAATCACTTGTCTGGTACCTCGCCACGTTTCACCATGCCCATTCATAACGTTACACGAAGCATGAAGATCGTATAGTCAACATGTTCACTCCTAGTT
Source organism: Sinonovacula constricta (assembly GCA_007844125.1). Taxonomy (NCBI): domain Eukaryota; kingdom Metazoa; phylum Mollusca; class Bivalvia; order Cardiida; family Solecurtidae; genus Sinonovacula; species Sinonovacula constricta. The sequence continues at coordinate 66,161,521 of CM017558.1, read as the reverse complement.
TGTAAAGTGTGTCAGCGTTACACAGTTGTCCTCATCCACTGTGGGTTTACTAGGATGTGAGTTTAGGTGAAATATTAATTCACGTGTACCTAATGATACTGCACCTGTCAGAATCTGAGTAAAGCTGGTGTGTATATACAGGTATTGGTTTTAATAAGCAATAATCTTTCATTTAAATCAGTTTGTCTTCGTTATGAAAATACCTTGCTTTTTTCGCTTGATATCATAAACGCATTCCGTCCCAAATGGTGTGGCATGCACATGGTCAAACAGTCCAGGACCGACTTCCATGAATAAAACATTAATTAAGGAGGCTAAACCCTGCATAACTTGTACAAGGTTACGTGGGTCTCCGTCAGGGAGATATTGTCTGTTTTATTTTGTTGTTTTTTACATCGCACCGAAGCCGCTATATTACTACTGATGGAGGAAGATCCCAGACTGATATCTAGGTAAAATCAACGGCTTCTGCAATTAGCTAAAAATTCAAAGTTGTGGCCCCGGAACTCGAACCGAGAAAGTGACGGGCCAGACGATGGTAAATAGTAGCATGTAGTTTAGTTGGAAATGTCTCACCTTTTTTAAAAAATGTGGGAGTTGTATACACACGTATTTCAGTATTATCCTGAACAAACCAACATATATTAACATTGTGCTATATTGTTATTTCTATAGTTGTACGTGAAATGTGGTTCTGCAGACAGCATAGGATAGTATTGAACCAGAGCAATGGTCAGCCTTAATTTCCGAAACACCCTGAGTTTATTTCCTGACCCAAGCGCTCACCAGCTTCTTGTCATTTCGCATACCATAAAATTCAATTAAATGCTTAAGACTCAGTAATCTCAGTTAAGCTCATTTAAACGATTTTATGAACGGTTGAAAGGTACAAGTACGAGTATACAGACAAATGTTGTTGATGCTTCTTACATGATATATATACATGAGCAATACGACACGTGTTTCTATAAAAGCGGGTTACAGTTAGACCTTATCAATCACTGTTACACGTAAAACACCAGCGTCTTGTTGAAGTATAATTTTGACGAATCAAATATATGTCAAATTAAAACCTTATGCGTTCTCTGAATAGGCCAATGTTTACAAGTTTTCGGAAAGTACCCACGTGTACCGGAGAGATCCGGTGATGAACGATTTAGCGTGTCTCTTATTACTGTCCTACAATAAACAATATCGGAACAAATCCGGACCAAGAAACAATATATCATGGTTAAAGCATTTAGAGGCAACAATGAACGGCCATTAATGCGTTCTTTTAAGAAAGGACAATGCCCCATAAAGAATGTGGCCAAAATTGCAACTTGTGCCAAAAGACTTTGGCCTCTTACTTTAAATGTTCAAATTTATGTTAGTGCCAAAATTTTAAACAGTCGTGTTGGTAAGAAAGGATTGGCAGGCGGATGGAAAAAGACACAAAAAGATAAACAAAGAAGCAAATCGATAAAAAATGAGAGAGGAAGAAAGACCGTGGCCTTTAAGTATTACATTGACCGCTGAACTAGCAATGGTGTTTTTCAGAACATCATTGTAAACACTTGGAATATGTAATAAAAATCAATTTAGCTATGGTTAAGTTACAGCCCGACAAGCTCTGATTCACTTACATTAACCTTCGGCATATAAGTGTGACCTTGACCTTAGGGCTAGCAATATGGTTCTTGAGCAAACACATTCTGTTTTTGGCGAACACTTGTGTGAAGTTATTAACAAATTCCTTAATCCAATGTTAAGTTATATCCCGGCAAACTAAGAAGCACTTACATTAACTGTCGGCACATAAGTGTGACATTGACCTTAGGGCTGGCAATATGGTTCTTGAAAAATCATATTTTTATTCTGGCAAACACTTGTGCGACATTATTAATAAATTCCTAAATCCACGGTTATGGTACACCGGGACTTGCTCAGAAGCACGTATATTTTTTTATTTAACTTCTTAATATAACCTAAAGTTTACCCGGAGAGGACATCCGAACGCACACTGAACTTTCATTGTAACAGCTATGTGGCGCTAACAGCAGTTAGGTCTCGACAAAATGGATCTGCCTTAAGTTACTTGTCTGCTTTTAATCTAATTTAAAATGCGTGTTAATTAGAAAATGACGATAAAATGTTGTTGAGGTTTTGATAAAACGACTCTCGTGATCTCATTTAACAGCATCACGATAAAGCATGAACTTCTTCCTAGAACGTTGTTTGATTTGCAAATAATTCCCCAACCAACTGGTCGATAGAGGGAAGTTTAATACATCCAATCTAATTCATTTAGTATTGATTATCGTATCTGTCCCTACTACAGACCGATGAATAGCGTCACTTTTGCAGGATGTAGTAAACCGACCTATTCGGCTGTTCGGCTACTACATTTTTGAATGATCAACAAACATGAACATTTTGTTTGGTTATACATCAGTTTAATGACAAGCATTGCCAAAATTACCAAAGAGCAGCAATCCTTATACTATCTGCACTATAACTAAATAGTCATCAGCAAGACTCCCAATTAAATTTATCTACAAATATATCAAGATATAAATGCAGAAACTGCAATGAAATTACTATGAAAATGCACCATGCGAAACGGAACATAAATTTATTTATTTATTTATATTTCAAAATCAACAATAATCAAAATTGAAGCAAGAACAACATTAGTAATAACTGGTCAGAAGTTTAGTAAAAAATCAATATCCTTGTGATCTGACATTATATTACAGTAACACGCCTAGCTTTGTCACACACCAAACATTCATTCAATAACAGATACACCTTTCATTAAATTATGGATAAAACACCATTGAATTTTCCAACGTATTCAAAATTATTCACATTACTGCTTTTCTGCCGATTTTCTCATTCCGACCACCTAGGCCTTTTTTTATTTTCAGAAGGGCTGAATATGATGCGAATGCGATTTTCTATACGAAAGACAATGCAATCGTAGTTTTATCAATTATTTTAACTTTAAATCTGGTATGGACATATCTTGCCAAGTGTAAGAATACAATTAAAACCATCTTGATCAGCAAAGTGTCTAGCCAAATGGCGTAGAGGCAGGTGAAAAAGTGAACCACGAATACATCTCTCTCAGAACCAGCCTAGGCACCTTGTTCAATAAAACGTTCTCCGATAAATCAATGATAACCTTAGGTATGTTTCAAAAGATAAGTTGCTTGGTAATTCACTTAGTGTTTCCGAAGAAGAAACCTTGCCATTTTAAAAATAGTTCGGTATAAATTATTTACGTAACTGTTGTGAAGTTGGGCGATCACGATGAGACATTGAGTCCTGGCAAAACAAAAACAGGGATACATGCCAACGCTTTATAATGTGATCACAACCAGTACTTAACTAAGTGGTACACATTTAACCATGCAATCAACGTCCTTGTGTTGTTAGATTTTAATCACGACTTTGCAAATGCATGTTCACCAGACCTTCCCAGCGTAAAGTAGTCCGAGTTATTTTCATCGTTTACGTAATTTTATTGTTCGCCATGTCCTATTGCAAATGGTTAAGAAACTAATCTTTAAACATCTAAATAAAACTGTGGAAATGCAATGCAAATTGTTGTATATGAGCATGTTAACTGAACTCTATGTACACATGCTGAGGACGGAATCCCATTCCAGAATAAAGGACAAACTTCCATTTAAAACGCGTGCATATATTCTTACTTTTAACTATACAGTACCTAGATCCACTTCATTCATCGGTACCTAGATCCACTTAATACATCGGTACCTATATCCACTTCATACATCGGTACCTAGATCCACTTCATACATCCAATAATCCCGCTGATCTCACCGTTTAACAGAACAGAAATAAAATCGATATTTTTGTAACAAGATGGCGATTTTGTCAGAAGCGCATGAAAGAATTGACTACAGTCCTAGACCAAATATGATCAGCCAGCTGCAACTAATTGGTTATCCGTTAGAAAGCAATGGCCTTACCACAAGAAAGTAGGGGCCAGTTGAATAAATCTTGTCCACAAGCACCATGATGGTACTTTTTATCAGATATGTTGTGGCTGTGCCTCAAATGTTCAAATGGTTTGTTTGTTTTGCTGGACAATAGAAGCACCAGGACGGCAGCCATTGTATTGTTATAAGTTAAGTAAGACGGACAAGCTACAGACACACAAACATCCAAAATTCAGATGGGAAACCATTACAAATGAAGGTAAATATCCCCCTCTATTAAAGGTATCTGGATAACAAGTATCAAAACAATTGCTGGATTTGCCGTCTCTTCAACAGTAATTCAGTCAGAGAGAAACGATATTAACACCGTTTTAAGAGTCTATTAATCCCTTTCAACAATATGTAGGTAAATCTCGATGGAAATGATTACATAAAAGGTAAACACTAACATAAATGCAAGTCTTAGAAAAGCTAAAAAAAGATTTCAGATAAATATTTTATTTGAGAAAACAAGAATAATTTATCACATACTTTTTAAACACATCTACGTCTGTGGCTTCTTATTTGCATCATAAAGCCAGTCTATACGGGAACACGATATGTGTTAGATATTTTAGATATACAAAAAGTAGTGTATAGTATCTTCAAATATTGCCCCACAAAAAACGTCTAGCTAGTGGATGTGATATTTATATTAATGATTTTTCACAATCAAGCATAAATAAGTATGCATTAAAGAACATTGTCTTTTCAGTTAATGTCTTTTTATTTTGTGCATAACAGTCAAGTTTTGGTAAATGCTTTCAAGGATAACTCATCATTTAAGTGACAACTTTTATCTAAATTTCTTAAAATGTGGGTGAATTGCGACTCCAAAATTTCTAGCGTATATTTTAAGTGATAACATTACGAGCAATTTTCCCATTTCAGCCACCGAATGACCTTTGTCAGTCCTTGGTGTACATAAAATTGTTTACTAAAGTGACATGTGTACAAATATATATTGAAATCAATATTAAACAAAATATACAAAATTATACACCCGCTCCCATGGGCCTTTATGTTTCTTTTAAATACGAATTCAAAAAAAAAAGTTATCGGGAAAAATTATCAATATGATATGCACAATATCACTGCGATGTATGAGATATATAAATATCATTTACAATATTTATTTATCTAGATATATAACAATGTTTGTTTATTCCTTAATGCTGAAATAACATGTTTTACGGTTCTTCTGGTATAGTTGTTTATAAGAATAGTAAGACTTCCACTATCAGTTTTAATATAAAATTGGGATTCACCAAATACCTCACTCAAAAGTTCCTTTCTGATAGATTGATACGGTTCACAGTTAAGTAAAAAATGTAATTGTGACTTAATGTTATTGAAGTTACAAACACTACACTGGTGTAACTGGACAGTCCAGTCTGAGTGCTAATCCATATTTTGATGGTCCGGAATAGAGTCAACAGAAGCTAGCTGAAGGTTTGTTTGAAGGTCCGGACTGGAGTCAACAGAAGCTAACTGAAGGTTTGTTTGACATAGGATTAGAAAGCCTTACCACTGCTACCTTATCACTCCGCATACTTATATTAATACAATTCAATATCATTCCGCTTGACCACACGGGGATGTATCCTAGAATGTCTAAAGCGTATCATTGTTGAAACGTACATAAAGGTTCAAACGTCAATCTTGCATTAGGACAAGGTGGTCCCTGGGTGGACAACCAGCTCAAATCATTGTCCACTATACAAACTAAAAGGCCTGCTTAATGATCAATGTTCACGCTTAGGTAATGCCAAATCAAGAATATGTATATCGATTTGATTCTATTTTATACGAAAGAATAAAAGATATGTCAGGTATATTGATTTGATTTTATACGTAAGCATAAGAGACTATATAAGTATATCGATTTTAATTTTTTAGACGTAGGAAGAAAGTACATACTTCCCAACTGTTTATTTTCCTATATATCCCCTTATATGACTGGATTCTATTTCTTCATTTCAGCCTGTTTGATTAAATTTGTATTATTCTTTCGATAGTTTACAGTTACAGTCAAGAGCTTTTTTTAGACTTCTACGATTACGCTACACCGAGAGTAATGGAGATATTAGAAAATGTGTGAAAATCTCTTAGGCACAAGACAGAATTACAAAACATACGAGTGATTTCAATCATTTACTGGACATTCTTTACGTGTTTCAATGACCAATAAGAGTGCTCATAGCCCCATGTTTACCAAGACACAATCGCTCTTTATACATTTTTGTCGTTACAACGTTCACCATATCACTTACAACATCGTCCTTTGTGTCAACGTACTTTTGCTCATAACGAACCCCTTAAAAGTCCCTCTCAACATTCCTTCTTTCCCGGGTGATGGACAAACATTCCCCACAGTCAAGGGCCTTCTGTCACAAACAATACCCTCTATTGTACGACCATGTCACTCTTTATAAGAAGACGTAGATACTGATCATACCTCGGGTGGGCGGGCATAACCCTGAGCTACAGCGAATGCATTTACCAAATGTTGTTTCTTATAACTTCGTGAAAGGTAATGCACGTTGACATCCATACGAGTCAATCCAGAATAATATTTGGTCGACCAGTCTTCCTTCTATCTTAGTTGTTTCGACAAAAATAGTACACTAATTGTGAACTGCAGTACGAACTTTTCGTGCGAAGAAAGAGCATGATAAGAGTTTAAATATGCCTGACAGTATACATGTACACCAAGGGTTTGTAATCTATAAATACGCTCATCTAAACGCATTAACTAACATATACATACTAACATGTGATATCAAATCATAATTGCATGTATTAGTTGCATTCGTCTGTCAATCTTGCTTACATTTCACAGTACAACTTCTATTACCATACTGGCTACTGTACTGCGAACAGTGTGCATGGCATAGATGTCCAACTAGTCCTAGAATGCAAAAGACGCGTGATTTTTCGCACTAAAAATAATAAAAAATATAAACCAAAGGCCTGATGTTTACTCCTTCCTGTACTCATGTCGCGTTTTACAGATGCTATGTTATCATTAATAAGATAATAAATGACAGACTTTTTCAGTGACAACTAAATTTGGTTGGACAGTATAACCAACCACACAGTAAAATGTCTCAATTTCAAAATCCATGTGTGGTATCATCGGGTTTGATATCTGGTGTGAAATTTGTCGGATCAAATAACGTTCATGTGCCGGACACTTGAACTGAGCATACATTCGGCCGTGTGCATGAATAAGTAACAAGTCATCGGGGTTGCGTCCCTAATGTTGACGGTCTTACAACGTTAACGGCTAGCTGGAATTTGTATTTAAAGTGTAAACTATCCTGCACACGTGTCTGTGCATCTTGTTTGCTGATGGCATAAACGCGGTTGGCTTGTTTCAAAAGATAGAAGATTAAAACATTAAAATACACTGGTTATGTTGAATGGCATCAATTTATTTACAAACAAAAGCATATTGTGCAACGCTTCAGCAAAGCATAGTTATACGTATCTCAATAACAACCATTTGATTTTAAGTGCGGGCGTTGAAGTGTGTGCGTTCTGGCTATTTTTCCTTGAGACACCATCTCGGTATGTAGAATAACTTGCAAAGTACGTATTTGCTTAGGCAACTAGTTAAGATCCAGACAGCCCTGCTAACAGCTGTGTATTACGATCTGCACTAATTAATGCTGAGTCTCTTGCAATATGCATTGTTTTTGCAAATAAATAATATTTGGTATTGCTTCAAATTAATTGCAGCATGAACAGTGAGTTATAAGTGACCGCCCAAGCGCAGTTATCACCATCTGGAATGTTACAGTCACTGAAGGACCTAGCTCTCCTGTTCAGGAGATATCCGCTAAGTGCATCACCAAGTGTTATAATCCTGTACAATGATGTTGTTGTCGACTAGGGACAATGTGTTCTAAAACAGATAATGGAGGACACTAATGCTCATCAAACTTGTTTTTGTTTACCTTGGTCTAGTCTTCACATTGTCAACCGTTTTGCTACAGGCATAGCAACGAGGAAGCATACCTCCTGTTGCCTTCAATATAGAATGCACGGAAGCGTTCGGACAACCTCGGCTATCTTACCTTCAGAAATACAGTATAGGCTGTTCTATTCTAAACGTGTAACGAAAGTGTCGAAGAAGATGGCACGATAGTAACATTGGCAATACAGACAAATCAGTCGGCTGTAAATGACATTGGGTAAATCTGTCTAATACACAGCATCAATGTCTTCGCCTAGTTGCATTGTTTCTTTTTAGCTGAAGGTAAACTCAACAAGCTTATGATTGAGTATACTGTTTATAATGTATAGCTTCAAATGTACAATTTTTGTCAACTTTACTACCAGCTCACGGTCGTGGAGAATCTAGAATTCCCCATACTGCACATGCCATTTATTAATATATAAAAGACGTGATTTTTCCCCTTAGAAACCAGGAATGGCTTTTGTACACATTTGTTAGTAGGGTGTCAGGGGAAACTTTTGATTTCTTTAATATCAGAGGTGCGTTCTGACGTGAATCTGGACTAACCCCATTTACACTAAGTATGTTCCATGAATTCTAGTGGGTGGGAGGGGGGAGTGGTAGTGGGGGAGGGGGGGAGTGGGGGATGGGGGGGGGGGGGGGAGCTAATGATGGCACTTCATGGATTTATTTGTCACTTTGCAAGTTCGTTTATCAATAAACATCGTGTGTTTTTTTAACCTGAATATATTGTTAAACTTCCTCCTAAGATTAATATAAGCTTCACCAACATCATAATTAATACTTTGAAGTGTCTTGGCCGCTACACCCTGTTGTTCAAGGAAACTTCCGGCTAGATGGCCAGTTGATCAAAAAACAACATATGGTTGAAAGTATTTGTTCAGGATATATAATCTGTCTAAATACACTATGTTGAATTAACTTGGCGCTGTTGTGTACTTTGCCAGGTAATCTGTTTAGTGTATAATAATGGCTAAATAAACGTATTCTCATAAAATATATCATGGTGATTAAAGGACAAAGGGGACTTTAACTGAATAAACATTGTGATTTTAATATCAGAAATGATAACAACACAATTCCCACATTTATAGCCAAAACAAGAGAGCAGCAGAAACGACCGCAAATGAAAACAGAGACTTTTGACTAAGGACGGGCGAGAACTTCAGAAGTAATATAAAACATCGATAGTTTGGTTAAACAAGTAATTCAATTTGTTGGTGCTTTCGGTATATCAAAAATTACCTTAAATTTATAATGTTACGTCTGGTGCGATCACTGTATTTATTGAATATTGTTGTTTTGGTGTTGTTCTAGTTGCTATTGTTTAGTGATCAATGACGCTACTACGTTGCTGGTATATCGCAGCTGTTGTTTATGTTGTTGTTGATTATTGTGATGATGATGTTGGTGATGATGATGGTTCATTTTGTAGCGTGACGCCTAATGGGACCGACTAATGGCGTGTTGACCCCAAAATGCGTTCTTCCACAGCCTAAAACTAGTGACTATGTCAGTGTATGTAATTTTAACATTTAACCGACTTACTAATGGGCAATCAATCAACCATCGGACCGGGCATTGATCAATGCATTTATCGGTTCATTTATCCTCCATTTATGCGTTTATACAATCAATGCGTCAAAATGTCCGTTTATTATATTAACCCCTACATACAATTGTTCATTCAACCTTTAACTTATATCTACCCATTAATCTTCAATGTCAATTATAAAAGTCAATATACTGTAATACTCTTACTCAAAGGAATCGCCCCTAATTGAGTGGCATGAAAGATTAGGTTTCAATTCACCAAATGTTCTTTCCTTAAATGGGCGTATTCAATACTGCATCTTCCTTCTTCTTCTTCTTCTATTGGTATTTTCCTTAATTCTCTCATCTCTGAAACACGTGGCTTATGTCAAACATTGTTATGTTGCAATCACCGCAGACATATGACATTGTTCACATGCCGTCTTATCTATTTACGGATATAGAGGCAGCAGCCAACAAATTAATAAAAGGACCAAGCAAATGTCACGTTAGATCAGCGTGTTTCCGATCCTAATCAGAATTAACGATTAGCCCTTGATAATACACTTCAAACCGACCACAAGTGGAAACTACTAGAATAAACGTGTGTTGGAAACAATGAAATTTAATGTTTTTGTCCGTTTTCGCGAGTGTTTCTGCTCAGCTCTACAACAATATAAGTTGATCGCACACACTGTACTGCACTGTAGTTTTGCTCTATTACCATACATGGTTTACACTGTGTTTTTGCTCTATTACGATACCTGGTATGCTCTGTGTTTTTGCTCTATTTCCATATACGGAATGCTCTGTGTTTTTGCTCTATTACCATATATGGTATGCTCTGTGTTTTTGCTCTATTACCATACATGGTTTGCACTGTCCTTTGCTATATACCCATACTTTGGTATGTAAAATGTTTGGCTTAATTCTCATATAATGGTATTAATCTGTTCTGGTCTATCCCCATACACTGGTATGCCCTGTGTATTGCTCTTTCCCCATTCATTGGTATGCCATGTGTATTGCTCTATCCCCATACATTGGTATGTCCTGTGTATTGCTCTATATCCCAAACATTGGTATGCCCTGTGTATTGCTCTATCCCTATACATTGGTATGCCCTGTGTATTGCTCTATCCCCATACATTGGTATGCCCTGTGTATTGCTTTATCCCCATACATTGGTATGCCCTGTGTATTGCTCTATATCCCAAACATTGGTATGCCCTGTGTATTACTCTATTCCTATACATTGGTATGTCCTGTGTATTGCTCTATCCCTATACATTGGTATGCCCTGTGTATTGCTCTATCCCTATACATTGGTATGCCCTGTGTATTGCTTTATCCCCATACATTGGTATGCCCTGTGTATTGCTCTATATCCCAAACATTGGTATGCCCTGTGCATTGCTTTATCCCCATACATTGGTATGCCCTGTGTATTGCTCTATCCCTATACATTGGTATGCCCTGTGTATTGCTCTATCCCTATACATTGGTATGCCCTGAGTATTGCTTTATCCCCATACATTGGTATGCCCTGTGTATTGCTCTATATCCCAAACATTGGTATGCCCTGTGTATTACTCTATCCCCATACATTGGTATGTCCTGTGTATTGCTCTATCCCTATACATTGGTATGCCCTGTGTATTGCTCTATCCCTATACATTGGTATGCCCTGTGTATTGCTTTATCCCCATACATTGGTATGCCCTGTGTATTGCTCTATATCCCAAACATTGGTATGCCCTGTGTATTGCTCTATATCCCATACATTGGTATGTCCTGTGTATTGCTCTATCCCCATACATTGGTATGTCCTGTGTATTGCTCTATATCCCAAACATTGGTTTGCCCTGTGTATTGCTCTATTCACATACATTGGTATGCTCTGTGTATTGCTCTATATCCCAAACATTGGTATGCACTGTGTATTGCTCTATCCCCATACATTGGTATGCCCTGTGCATTGCTCTATCCCCATACATTGGTATGCCCTGTGTATTGCTCTATCCCATACATTGGTATGCCCTGTGTATTGCTCTATCCCCATACATTGGTATACCCTGTGTATTGCTCTATCCCCATACATTGGTATGCCCTGTGTATTGCTCTATCCCCATACATTGGTATGCCCTGTGTATTACTCTATTCCTATACATTTGTTTGCCCTGTGTATTGCTCTATCCCCATACATTGGTATGCACTGTGTATTGCTCTATCCCCATACATTGATATGCACCGAGTTTTGATCAATTCCTCATACGTTGAAATGCACTGTGTTTTGTTCTATTTCATGTGTTTGTATGATTTGTGTTTTGTTATATTCCCATGGAATGATATGCACTGTGTTTTGCTTTTATCCTATAACATGTTATGCACTGTGTTTTGCTTTTTTAACCCATAACATGTCATGCACTGTGTTTTGCTCTCATTCCACTGGAATATACTCTTGCTTTTATCCCATACATTGCTATGTACTGGGTTTCTCCATATTCCATACATTGCTGCGTACTGGGTTTCTCTATATTCCCATACATTGCTGTGTACTGGGTTTCTCTATATTCCCATACATTGCTATGTTCTGTGTTTTTTCTATATTCCCATACATTGCTATGTTCTGTGTTTTTTCTATATTCCCATACATTGCTATGCACTGTATTTTTCCAAATTTCCATACATTGCTATGTACTGTGTTTCTCCATATTCCCATACATTGCTATGTACTGTGTCTGCTTTGTTATTATGTCGTAGTTCATAGTGGTTTTTGTTGTGCCCTTTCTCCTACTTTTAAGTGGTTTGCAAATAATCAGATTTGATCTTACGTTGGAAAGGGTGATATCAAATTCTAAACAACTTGGCACCTCTTTTGCTACAAGATATGGTAGTAAAGAAAGAAGCAAATACAATTTTAGATATTCCAATATTTTACATGTTCCAAGCGTAATAACGACAACCTATGGGCATAGAATATTCAAGTTTGCTGCATCAGTCCTGTGGAATTCAGTCCCAAGAAACTGCTAGACAGTGCTCAGACTTTTCTCCACTAATTATGCCTCTAGATTTGTCAAAAAATGATTAAAAGCTGCTAGGACTAAAGTATATTTATGCTATCTGAAAAAGGGTCGCACGTAAAAGCTCATTAGAGCTTATGTTACTTGTTTAAATTTTGTCGACTCAATATAAAAGTTTTCCTGCCTAAAACAAAATTTATAAACACATTGCGACAGTGGTGCCCTTCAATACAGAATGTACTTCCATGATGTGCCCTTATTGTGTCCATGGTAAGCATATGTCAGAAACCGCGAATAAGCTACATGTTAATGTTGCTGTTGTTTGTGGTGGTGTCGTTGTTGTTGAACGGTGACACATCCTTGTTGTGTTGACAGTGTTGCACGTGTGCAGACCATTAGACCATGACATCCAGACAGACGTCTTGGATACACGCCATCATAACATTTCCCACGAACCCGATGCAATTATCTCTAATGGTCGCTGTGCTAGGTCATGATACCACACATCAAATGTCGGACATATCCCACTGGGTTGCTGCACATATGGATGGTATCGATGTAGTTTTCACTATCTTCATCAGCAATAGCAGCAACAGCAGCACAGCACAAACAGTAGCACCATTATTGTCATTATCATCAACATTATTCTCATCATTATCATCATCAGCGGCAGCAGGTGGCATTATTATATAATATAACATCAACTACAACAATAAAATCATCATGACTATCATCATCATCATCATCTCAATTGTCATCATCATAGTCTTCAACAACATCGAAAACACGACCACAAGCTTCAGTTTAATTACCACAATCATTATAAATTAATTTAAGCTGGCGGTTATAATATCAAAAATAATATGACATCATATGATAACAGAACGATGAGAATTGCAAAATGACAGAGGGTTCTGCATATTTTAATTATATGCGACTGTATGGCAGATTAAAATATGTCTTTTTTATACCTACATGTATGAAAGACATGCACAAGCATGCCAACAAACGTCAATATTGTGGTATGTCAGCATCAGTATGGCGCTGACACGATAAAGCAGGCATGTCAAGTTATAACCGATACAAGACCAAGTGACATCTACACAGTCGACAGGCAGCCCGCAGGGCGGTGTCTCCGCTCTGAATGAGATCATGTTGACATGTGAAGCAATAGTATTTAGACAGCGATTTGAATCACCTGCAGTGATCAGTCATTGAAAGATGTCCCACTTGAATACACTTTTATTAAATGGACTTCATTCGATTTGATTTCCGATCTGTTGGCAATATTACCAAATACGAGTATCTAAGTGACAAAAGTTCGAACCTGTTTATTGAAGAATAAATAACACTAGACATTCCAACCGTTGTTATCATTCTAATCATTATAATAAACTGATTCCAGACACTGACTTTCAAATGTCATAGAATAAGTATTAAAATAAATAGTGATGAGATAGGGTGGGATTTGCCGGCATTTTTGCCGAAACTGTGCAGCGATCTAAAACAAATAATCTACTGTATTTAGCAGGTAACTCGAAGATTGTAAGACCTAACATATCACGTCACGTGTGATAAATGCTGTTTCCAAATCCCACAGGTACAAGAAAATAATAAATATAGTACCAAAATTGTGCATATATGAATTTATGTAATAACACGTTTAATTGATAATATGGATAGATTGTAACCGTGGCATTTAATGTAATATTTTATTTAGCACGTTTTGTCAACTCGAGATTTGTTATGTTCACTTAGGCGCTGTACTATATATTCTTATATTCATAGACAACAACCAACGCAAATGACTTTATAGCAAGATTTATGCTTGTTCCGGAGAGAGATATTATTATGGCTGTAAGCAACAGTTCAACATAAAAACCCGCTATATTAGCAGCCAAGTGCATGTACTAATATGTATTTGGAAAGTACACAGTTATCATGCTGCCATGTCTGTCTCAAGATAGTACTTAAATTTTGGTTCCGTTTTGTATTTGCAAAGTACAGTACACATATATTATTACTGTGCTCAACTCCATGAAGCGACTTCAAGTCCTTTCCAATAAAAGACCACTACGAAACCTAAGGCCACATAATACCACATGCCAGTAGAATTCATTCTTAAATAAGGTCAACTACTCGTTGTATATTCCGTGCAATGCGGTAAATGATTGATGAAAGGTTTAAGACAAATAAAACAAGAATAACTCTTGAAACAGTATGTTATGTAGTCTTACAACCTGTAAAACAGTCAAGGCCAGTCAAGACAAAAGCCGACATTGAATTTTCTAAGGTTTTGTTTCAATCTAACAAAAAAAGCCATGCTTATGTTACGATAATCATCTATTCATATTTTGCATTTCCACTGTCCTTCACACTGATACACGATAGCACTGTCCTCTAAATCATAATTGGTGCTGCTTTCGTTGCTATGGTATTTTGTGCTCAATGCGTGATTTAACATCGGTCACATTACATGGGCACCAGACCAGCAAGCCATTATAATAACACAACTATACGAGGACCATTTCCATGACTTTGGTTTTCACGGTCATGGGTCGAACCCGGAGCCCAGGCAGCGCAATCTGTGGCTGTGACATTAACTTTGACTAAATCACTGCTATGTCACGTGTGTACCTCAGCTACTAAAGTAAAACATATGCGTCATTTACATTTGCCCAATTTATACAGCTATTGATGCACACCGGAAGAAAAATAAAATACCAGTGCGATATTTTGCATTTGAATCTTTGTCATTGATAGTTACCTTGTGTTATATGTCATCTAGAGGCAATTAAGTCCAAACCCTTGGAATCCGGTACACCTTGTTAAAAAGAACTGACGGGTGTTGAGCGTTAAATATAACTACACTATTACAAGGTCGAATTCGTCGTCTAAAAGACTATGATGTTTGCCAAATGCATGTAATCAAGTAAAAACGAAAAGGGTCAACGACACGAGTAAACTGACCATATTCAACGACTGACCGATTCACCATCCATGCGCGGCTCCGTTTATCACTTCTGTGGAAGAACAGTAAGTATTTCATAGGTTGTGCACATTTATTTCAGGGACGTGTGTCAGTCACCTAAAGTTGTGGATAGCCTCAATGAATCTAGTACTAACAAATGGACGTTTGTCATACAGTGCACATCTGCCACAAATCTCATAAACATGTAACACATAAACATAATAAAGTGGCCACGTTGTAAGAGAAACAGAAATGGGAAAACACTGCATTGTAGACGATGACATCAAGGTGAAAATAACATATGTAACTATGAACTATATATATTTAACCATTTTCCTGTGATTTCAGTCTTTCATACTTTGTAAACTGCATCCGAGACTTTAGTCCATAAAAGGCTTTTAAGAGCTTAATACTGCGTCTCTATCAATAACAGTTACTCTCAAGAGGAAGCGGTGTTTTCCTCAAGGAAAAAAAAAGCCTAAACTTTGTTTTTCTCTGTACGAATAAGGAGCTATACAAATATGTTTACAGTTTATAGTGAATGAGTATTCATAGTACCGTGGAGTCGTTTAGCTGAACAAATGTTTGTAAGTACAAAAACTCTGACAGGTAATATGGTCGGACAATAGACTCCTTTGTACGAGGCTGGCTATCTGTGGCGGGTGTTATGCTGAATGGACAGATTTGGAGTAAAGTCGTCCTCGTCGGCAGCGTGTGAAATGGGTGAATAGGGAGCGACAGACAGTGAGAAATCGGACCGACATGAATAGGGTTTACTTTTGCACGTTTAGATACCAAGGTATTCTATTAAATGGCCATTGAGGAATAATGCGGTTTACCGATACAATACCTACCGTATGGCGTAAGCGTTACAAACCATAAAAGGCTAGGTGCTGCATTCAGGCCTATTTAAAGGACAACCTGATTGCATACCTGAAATTCCTTAAGTGAATTTTGTCACTTCGTAGGAGGTTAACCTGTCCAACATAGAACGATGATAACTATATAATTACAGGAGTTCAGAAGACATAACGGACTGACAATACAACACGTAATCTTGGTTCATGATGCAGTTTTTGCAAAACGAAACTGAAAGATAGAGAATATTTTGAGACCGAGACGATGTACGTCAGTGAGATTATGTTTTAAGCTAAAAGTTCGGCTTATATGCGTGTACATTTTGTTGCCGTTTACAACAACTCACATATTCAGACTGACACGTTACATAAAATAGCTAAAGTGGAAATGTGAGGTGCAAAAGAAGTATGAATATGCGATATATCAAATACCTTCACATATACCCGTACAATAATCACCACTTATTGAATCCCTGAAAATGAAAGTCTTCTTCAAGCATGTTTTACTCGAAGTTCTAGAAACGTTGTTTATTAACGCTAGATTCACCTGCTTATAAATAATAATAACAACAACGGATACTTAGGACCATATTCTTTAATTATGTTTCATAACATTGTGACGAACAAATGAATGAACAAAAATCAAGCCATTATATTCATACAGCCATAATTATTAGATTGTCAAACCATCATAATGAATTAAGTGTAAATACACGTAGTTAAGATGTGACAGATACCATAATGTTTACTAAGCACACATATTTTGGTGTTAAGACCAAGTATCTGGGCAATTATGACTGCATGATAGTTTTAGAATACGGGCCTATTCTTGGTTGTTTATAAACCATTTTATGCGTTATATGTTACACACCAAAAACATGTTAACTTTAGACATTGTGACAAATAGTGCATCTATTGATCAATATTGTTTTTAAAGTAAGGCTTAATCACAATACAGAATACACAACATCAATACAGTACAGTACACGTGTATTTTAAGTCTTAAAATATTGTCAAAACAGAAAACTGCCAGTTTTAAATATCTTCAACAATTACAGCAGGAGCTCTTTAATTATTTAATTTAAAATAACTTTAACGTCTTTTAACCGACAGATAGAAAATAATTAAAATGCAATTAGTGTATGCAATGTAATGCTTGCATAATTTGCTACCGTGCTCATTATAGCGTTAAGTAAGTATTCGCTCCTCTCGCAAATTTCCTTTATACTGCAAACTGTATTAGTTTATACTTTCAATAAGTGAATAATTTAATGTCGAGTCATATTAGTTGCAACAAAGTTGTAAAGCGTAGCAAACCCCGAGGGATCAGTAGTTTGGCTCCTCAGTCGGTCGTCCGACCATCCACACATTACATGTCTTCTGAAGTCTGCATCAGAAGTTTGCAAATACCTTTTTTTCGCCTTGGTAAGGCTCACGTATGTGTATCTTGAACATTGTTAACAGTCTATCCCATAATTGTTAAACCCCAAGCACCTTGCTGATGTGGACACTCATGTCATCATAAAAAACACTGTAAATGGACTAAACTTCACAACACATTGCTGCAAGAGTGTGAGAATGTGTATATAGAGAAACTTAACAAAGTAAAGGCGTGACGAGTATTCAGGCACTGAATTCCGGGTGGGAGGGTCCTGGGTTCGATCCCTGCATCCGCTGTTATCAAACGAAGTTTTTGGGCAATAACATTTACTCAGCATTGTCTAGTCCAGAGGGATGCAGTATATCTGCCAGTATTGTGACGCACATGATATTGATGATGAATTTCATTTTATTTGTATATGTCCTGCACATCATGCTCTAAGAAGACAATATATTCATAAACAATTTTACGAAAGACCATCTTTTTTTTTTATAAATTGACCAGTCTATTTGGTGCAAATGATAAGAAAATACAGTATAATTTATCTCTATTTATTAAGAAAACGATGTTGTTAAGAAACACCCCGCCAACATCATAAACTGAAACCTGTTCTTTCTTGCGTCACTGTGACCAACATTTTACTTTGTTTTCACATTTATTGTAAGATGATGTACTTTATACAAATCTGAATAAATATATGTTCTGGTCTGTTACGTTCTGTTCTACATTATATCAAGGTAGTCATCCTATTCGGCTATACCTGAATAAACAGGATGCTTCGTACATTTCTGCATAGATTAACCGCGTATGTCAAGAGCAAACATGTTCTAAGATAACTTTTTTTTTAAAATCTTACAATATTATATTTGTACATACAGTAAGGACTTACTGAAGTTGCTGCATTTTCAAACTATACGAAATCAAAGGGTTTGCTTCCTATCTCGAACAATAAATCATGAAATGACATAAAAAAAATCCCAAATCAATACGGAAATTTATTTCTCCGTCCTTGAAGTTTCCTTATTTCTTAGTGATAAATACAACAGTTTCTAGATAAAGTACGTAGATCCCAAAATAATAAATCAGTTATAAGTGATGATTATGGTGGTGGTGATGGTGTGATGATGATGATGGTGGTGGTGGTGATGATAATGGTGATGTAAAGATAATGACGGGATCGTGATGATTGGCTAGCATTAATAAAAATGAGTCACCAATATTTATATTTTCATTTTGCACTTTAGTGATTCGTTTCCCCGCAGTAATGATTTAAATTTGAATAAACCTACAGTAACTCTTTATGAAGTTTGTTCAACAAAATCATCATAACATTCATTATAGAATACACGATTGACCTTGACAATGAAACCAGTAGAACAAGTGTCAACATTTCGTGGTAGTGTCATAGCCTAGGACAGGTATAGGGGACCGCTGTACACAGGTAAGCGGTATATCTATACACACAACACTACCGAATATGGGCAGTGCCTCTCTGGTCGCATCTAGCCGGTTTAAACAAGAGACGATGGCGCATCACTTACCTTGTGTCGTGAGTTTAATTCCAACTTGTCAAAGAAAGAATATCAACAGCCACCTTCACTGTAAGTCCAGGTCTAATATTGTAGTTTTGATTTCTACCAAACGTCCATTTACTATAAAGCAGACACACACGTTCACATGTACACCAAGTATCTACCGCGGCTAGAGTGACAATCCCTGCATTGTGTCACGCATAGTTTGGCCGCTAGGGGGAGCGTCTCTGTAGTGGAAAGTTTAATAATGTACGTTGTTGTACTGGATTTTAAGGGTATCACATTAAATGACTGTACCCGTGAATAATGACGAAACTATTTTGGGGAATGTTCCTGTAATAGTAATATGGCAACGATCTTTTGGTCATCTGTTTTAGCACCACACACTAGATGAACTAATAAATATTCCCTGCATTTTTTCCTACAAAAGCAATTACGCAAGAGGGAGACTGGGTAGAACCACTGCAGGATTGTCTTCTAGGAAAGTCTCTCAATTCGTCCCCATCTAAAGCTTGAGTCCAGGAGCCCATGTCGTGTGAAGAGAAGTTCAACACTTGATAGCTATTTAATTAATTTGACATAATTAATGCACATATATAACTAGTTATATACCATATTAATTAGAAAGAAAATACATCTAGATCTGAAGCTTAATATTGTAATATCTGTCAAGACACGCTTGATGTGAAATTTAAACAAAATAACGATTCTTACACATGCATTTCAATGATTACATGCATAGTCTACAAAGAAATGTATGTGAGATTTTTATAGTGATGTTTTAAACATTTTTATCAAAAATATTTAATTTATTATGTAACGTTAGAAATCAGAAAAATCTCATCTACACAAAAACGATTTGATTTTATCCACAGAAGTCTTGTCTGTTTAAATGAGTAATACGAAATCTGTCTTATATCAAAATACAGGCATGCTGCGGATGTCTTGAAACAATTGTCCAGGCTCTATTTAAAGTTAAGAGTTCAGAAGAAATAATCAGGATTAGAAACACTTTTTGTCTTAGGAATGTTAAATGTGAATTTATACCTTTACATGTACTTTCTCACGCCTTGCAAATTTTTACACGCACAACCGCGGCAATCTGACTGAATATCTGATTATCTTTTACTTCCATTAGACAGGTTGGGGATGTGGCTCAGTGGTAGAGCGTTCGCTTTGCATGTGAAAGGCCCCGGGTTCGATCCCCGGCATCTCCACTTTTTTTTTTTTTACTTTTTTTCTTTTTAGATCATGGCATTTATTAACAAATTATTGTTTCTTAACTGCATACATCAATACAATTTCCTTTTCAAATACAATTGACGCCCTTTTGTTTTCAAGTAAAATTAATTCTTTAGCCACAAATATGGTAAAATGCAAGGGAGATAATTTTCCTAGCTTAATCGGACCTGAAAATATGCCATCGTCTCGATCGCAGTGTCAAACAGTAACAGTATCGCACGTGCCAAACCAAACATGCCCTTAGCAAGCGAATCACGTGACTTTTCTGTGAACAGGTAAATGAAATTGTTAATTTTGTTTTATACAACATCTCTGTTAAGTCTGTATATGAAAAAATTACCTCATCAAACCATTAAACGACCAGGTCACCGATGGTGTAAAATTCTGGTTTGAGTATCACTGGGCAGAGAGCGAAGCTTATTCTTTAAACTACAAAATACTATTTGATCATATATACTATGTATTATTACATGTAAACAGTTTTCTTCAAATGGGTTGGTTGTCTTTAAAATTCTCGAGACTCGAAGACTTAGATCATTGTTATAGATACTCACATATGTACGTGCGCTGGGAGTTATGGGAAACTGAAGCGTAGATCGGTTATCGTTTTATTGTAGCCGTTTCATACAACATCTACCTAATATGTTAATATGTAGACTTGTACCTAAATGTTGTTAGCTCTTTATTTGTTCTTTTATGTCCCGCTGTTGTTGTTTTTTTTATCATAAACATAACATTCGCAAAAAAATGTTTCATTGTACATATACCTGCCTAATTAGTAAAATAGACACTTTGTTGTGCTATTCTTATCCTTAAATGTATACATATGACTTCGATGGTCCAAATATACAAAGTACCGGAATATAATGTATTTTGATAATATCATCTAGTTTCATGCATTAAATATAATTTAAGTTAACTTCAAAATAAAGGGTGCTTTGTATCTCAATCACATGCAAACAAGTGTAAAATGTGTATAACTAATACACAAACCCGAGTTCTTAAAGTTATTTTATTGATGCTTAAAGACTCTTGTTAAATTAAAGGGGTCGCATAGGCGGCTTGGTATATAGATAGTGTGAGCTGAAAAGCTGATAAGCAGTTACTACGGTCTAGCTCTTATATTATATGACAACATAATATGCATATTACACATATTAATTGTGTAACAGTCGTTCAGGTATATAAACATACAATGTTATAAATTAATTTCGTTCCACAGGGAACGGTATATAATGTTTTGTTCTAAAAAGGCTCACACTCAAATTTTCGTAAACGGCCTTTTTTCAAGTTTCGAGTTACCACTCTTGAAAAAGGCAATCTGTCGAAAATTAGAGAGTGAGCGTTGGTTTTCAGAACAAATATGCAACATCTAGATCTATATTTTCATCAACATTATTAGGCTACAGATTGCGCCCGTCTATATCATTGGACTGAGACTATCTAACTCGCACGATGGTAAAACTCTGCATATCACTGAAAATTACCTAAATATAAGAAAGATACTTTATTTCCAATAATCACTACTCTGTTGGATCGACAGCACACGACGTTAGCATCTTGAGGCAATGACTGCTGCATTCTGATCTAAAATGGCAACAGGCTTGACCGCTAATAAGTTGTTTTCACGTGAAAGTGGTTCTTGCCAGACACCGGCGAGCCGTTTAAGTAGGAAGTAAACAAATGAGAGAAAAGTGTATACTTATTTACGTCATTAGAGTTTAAAGAAATTTGGATATTTTGGTTTTGTGGAAATATACAATGGAGTATCTAACTAAGCTGATTTTACTCCTACTGCTGTTTATATGTGAAGGTATGTACAGATCGCCTCGATTCATTGTTTCGGCCCAAAGATATTTCGAACATTCTTTTAAAATGAAACTGTTTGTCTATTACACTGTTACCCGTTATTGTCTTCATTTGTGTATTCATTATTAAGAGGATTTATGAAGTTTCAGATTTTGCTTACTTTTAATTTAAAAATCGAAATAAGGAAAACTGTTTTAATAACAATTACCAATAATTTCACAAGTGTTTTCAAATCATGATTTAGATTCGTGCTTTATGGCTTGTATAGTCATTAAAATGACATGGTTAATTATTTTTAAGAAATTAATGGCATCAACTTAACCTATGTTTTTTTTTTTGTAAGGGTTTTTAACATTTACTTATGATCATCAGAAGCTGTTCAAAATTAATGTATTTTGTATTTTTATCTGACAAGAAAGATTTATTGATGTAACTTGATTACATAAAACAATCATTTGAATTTCTAAAGATTTTGTGATAGATACTACCAATATTATGTACAATTATTGTGCTTTTCAGTGTGTGAGGGCAGCATTCGTTGCTATGTGTGTACAACCTCATCAGGCATTAATTCAGACAGATGTGGTGATAATTTCCGACTTACAGCAACAGATGCATACAGATGTGAGGGAACCTGTCTCAAGACTAGAGGATACAGAAGTAAGGCATCTAGCTTTTACTTTCAAACATTATTTTAAGTTTATTGTGTTTCCTTTCCCCTTTTCAGATTAAAATACAGATTAATGTTTAATTTTTATTTCAATTAAAATCAAACCAAAAGTCAAACATTTCAATTGCACATCATACAATTATTTTTTTTTTCTAAACATTTGCGACTAGCAGGAATAGGGACTCAAAACATGAAAAGTACTTATATATATATATATATATATATTCCTGGTCTATAGGCTGACATTTTCAGCAGAAGATGGTTTTAGTGTGAGCAGCAAGTGTGCCTAGGTGTGCCTGTTAGGCATGTTCAGCATTTGCTGAAATAGTAGCTCCAGCCAAGAACTTCCCTCATTCCTTAAATTTACTTGCAGATGTATAATACTATACAAAATTTGTTAAAGTCGGTTATTGTATCTTTACAGCTGAAGGAAGTCGGAGAGTGATTGAAGTAACTCGAGGTTGTGTTCAGTACAGAGAGGAAGGCTGTACATCTGGCACACATCTAGGTATCTCAGCGGACATGTGCTATTGCAATGAGGAACTTTGTAATGTGGCTCCATCTGCTGCTCAGTCATTTACCACTCCAGTCCTGGTTGCCTTGGTAACATCAATATACTTGTTGTATAATCAGCAGACATGAAATAAACAGAGAAAATATATTAACTGTTGTGCCTGTTCAAATGAGACTAATTTAGAAATAATTACTAAAGGATAGTTTTCCTACAGTGAACAGTTTAATTGGTCAGAAAGTAAATTCACTTAGTTTTACTTTAACTTATACAAACAGACACAAGTAATTAATAAAATAACAATTGCTTAGAAGTTGATTTAGACTTAACTTAAAAACCTGAAAAAATGTTCAGATAATGGTCAGATTATGTATATATATATATAATACATATATATATATATATATATATATATATATATATATATATATATATATATATATATATATATATATATATATGGGGTTTTACGGGCACACAGGTGACACAGACACTTGATAGGTCATAGGGCGCCGAAATGTATATATGTGCAAGGATAGAAAGATCTAATCCTTTTTCCCATCCTTTATATGAAAATTGAGGTTCTTTATAAATAGGATACACAATCTTATTTTTATCTTTTTTTACTGTCTGCTATAACCTTTTCTACCAGAGATGTCATTTAAAAGTGCTTTCAATTGGGCTTTGTTTTCACTTACTATTCTATAGTTCAACTCATGAACCGAAGCTCAATCTATTATTAAAAGTTGAAGGGTGGCTCAATTAACTACCTTCTTGTGACTTGAAAAATGACATTCATAGCAATGAATTCTTGCTTAAGAATACATTGTTGTTGGTGCACAGATTTAAAGCTAATATGTATATACATTGTATATATTTATAGCATATCAAGCTTGTGATGGTTGATATATGCATCCATAGCTACTATTTCCAGTTAAATGGAAATTGTTTCTTTGATTTTTTAATATACATGAATATTAATATACATTAAACTATGTGTTGCAAAAACATATCAGTTTAAACTATCTTTTGTGATATTGATTTGTAGACATGGATTTGTTTACTGTATATTTATAGCTATATTGTATAACATATTTACTAATTTCTGTATGTATTGGGACACATACAAATTTAAAAAAAATCTTATCCTAAAATTAGATTCATATAAAAAAATCTTGTTCCAATATTTAAAGATACATGCTTAATTGTTAGAATTGTCAGATGCTAATGATCTACCACATGCCACAGTCCAGTAAACAAATTAAAGGAATGATTATAGCTCACAAAAATTCATACATTCCCATGTAGATGTTAACAGGTTAATGTGCAATTTAACACATATTATCCCAATACATAGAGGGAATACCTTATACGTGTAACAGGTTGTGAGTGCGAAAGCATGTTGTTTATCCAAAACTTTTTCAGATATTTCTTGTTATTGTCATTTTATGTTAATATACTTTACCATTTTCTCCTTGCTTTAAAAACATTGTAATTTGTTTGTACTTCATATCTTACATGAGCCACCATATTGTCTTTCTAGCAGATCACATCAATACAATTACGGTCATGTCACTGGTGAATAATTAGGACCATTGTTTACAAGCAAATATGCATTTATAATAACTTTTGCCTGCAATATTGAAAACGTTTTTGGCATAAATTCTTCAGAATTGATTTATGATGTTGGTATTTATGATGTAGCCCTTTTAAGTAACATTTTAAATTATTGAATCTTAGATTATTCTAAGAAGGCTTAGATGCAATATCTATATAGACTTTTGGGTGGCTGTTATTAAACTTGTATTATATCATATTTTGTAATAAGCACAATTTAACTTTAACATTCCATTATCACTGATTTATGATGTTGGTATTTATGATGTAGACCTTTTACGTAACATTTTAAATTATTGAATCTTAAATTATTCCAAGAAGGCTTAGATGCAATATCTATATAGACTTTTGGGTGGCTGTTATATTATATATATATTCATATTTTGTAATAAGCACAATTTAACTTAACATTCCATTATCACTCTTTTTAACTCTCTTTTTTGATGCTACCTAAGTGCTACATTTAGCAGTCTGTTCTTACAGTTGTACATACAATTGTACATTTGTCTTTTCCATTTTTATGTCTTAGCCATATCTTGGATATTACTTACTAGCTGGCATATAATGTCAGTCCATCCCATTTTTAGCTACTGCTCAGGGAGAGCTCCTGTGATAGCTGGCTGTCCAGTGCAGGCATTCGACATCATCATCCACATTCTCTTCTCTAAAATCACTGGCCATAATTCCACCAAACTTTATCAAAAACTCTGCAGACATGGGGTATAAAAAGTTCTGATAGCCCCTGTCTGGCGCAGGCATTCGGCGTCACACAATTGTTAACATTCTCTCTTCTCTGAAACTGCTGGCCATAATTCGATCAAACTTTCTCAAAAGCTTCTGCAGACAGGGAATAAAAAGTTGCAATAGCGCACAGTCCAGCACAGGCATTTGGTGTCACAAAACTGTCAACATTTTCTCTTCTCTGAAAACTGCTGGCCATAATTCAACCAAACTTCATCAGATCCTTCTGCAGGCAGGGGGAATAACAAATTTTGATCCGTTTAAAAACAATGGTTGCCAGGGACGAGGTTTTTTCCATATATGGCTTTATAGGAAAATTTTAAAATCTTGTCAAAAACCACAAGAACTTGAACCTTGATATTTGGTATACTTGTTCCTTGGATGGCCTTGTATTAAGATTGCTAAAAAATATTATCTGTCAAAAACATGGCTGCCAGGGGCATGGTCATTTTCCATATATGGCTGTGAAGTAAGAAAAAAAAACTGATTATCTTAATGTTTCTAGTGTACATGCATAGCAATTATTCTGGTCTCTTTAAACATTTCTGATAATTCTTGCCAATTTTGTCTTAATTTCTACAGCACTTAGGTGAGCATTATAGGACAATCATGGCTATCATGTTCATATTTTCGTTGCTCCGCTAAAACTTTATGTTACAAATGGTACTCCAAAAGGTCATTGCATTTTTCAGTTCCGGGTGACATTTCTGTTTTTCAAACTATATATCATTTGGAAAGGTTTATTGTTTTATATTTATACTTGAAAACTTTCTGTAAATAGGTACAATCTATTTCATCTATCATCCAAATAATAAACAAAACACAAATGCTGCTTTCGAAGCCAAAGAGCTGATGATTTAAAAATATGAATTGACTACCTCAGGTTATACTGGTGGTATTTATCATTAAATGTGCCTAGGAAATTCTACCAAAATATAACATACATGTGATACACATACACACAAATGTTATGTTTTGATACAGCAAAAGATTTGTACATGTTTTTGTTTTTTTTTGTTTTGTAATATTTCCATGTGTTGACACATTTTTTTTGCATAATTGTTCAAAAGATAACCTTTTTGTGTTAAAGGCTTTTATTATTTTGATGTGTTTAAATTTTTAGATGCCAATACAGATAAGATTTTTTTGTGAAAAATAGTTTTGATTTTTTTGCTCACTTGGTCACAACATGCACAAGCTGAGATTTTCTAGAGGCCTGTTGTGCATTGTCTGGCATCAACAGTTCCCTTGTGAACACTCTATAGAGATTATAGTTTTGATCCAGTCTTCATCAAACTTGGTCAGAATGTATATGAAAGGAAACTGGGTCATGTGGAATCAAAAAGTAGGTCACAGGGTCAGGTCTTATAAGAACTTTGAACACAACCTGAGGCCTTATTTGACTAAGCAGTTAGAGTTGTGACTTGTTATTCCTCAGCCCTCCACTGCATGGGTTCGAGTCCCAGTCAGGGCAAGAACTTGTGGGGAGTTTTTGCAGCTAACCAGGGGAGTAACAGTGGTTTTACCCAGGCGATATCTGGGTCTTCCTTTACCAGTAATTAGCTCGATGTCGCCAGCATGATTTGTGTCGGTGCAATGTAACAAGAAAAAAAAAAACGCACAAAAAAATCTCTTCGATCTGACACACTACATGTATTGCCTAATCTTCTTAAAACATGCTCAAAAAATTTGCCTGCATGAAATAACAGTGTAAGCAATAAGGTCAAATTACTGATCAGTCCTTGTACAGAATGAACTTTTGGGAGCCTAATTACAAAACTTTATCAGAACCTTTTCTCTGCATGGAATCATTAATTGGTTAATTTGTGCAACATTGAGCTTTCATGTTAATTTGTGCAAGAATTTGTTAGGCAAATAACTTAACTGGCTCACAGGGTTCCAAAGGCACGGTTTGTGTACATTAAGTCTTTTTATTAGATTCCAAAAGCATAATGAAAGTTGCCATCTTCTTGTATCATTTGTAAATGAAATGACAAGGAATAATGCATTCTATCATCATATTGTCACTTTATAGTCATGTAATACTGTATGTAATCAATAAATGTAATTATTTTTTATAATAAAAAAAATACATCTAATTGTGTTGTTAAACTTTTTAACACATTTGTGCCAATATGGTAGTTGTTGTCTAATTAATTAATTCTCAATTAAAATCAAAACAATAGTCAATACCTTGTCATAGTTATCACAATTATACTGTTGAGCATATACAAAGAATTAGACCTATTGTATTACTTATTATTACTTACTAACAAAAAAAGTTTCAAATTGATGTTGAAAACAAAATCATATACATTAAAAGACAGAAATGGTCATTTTGTTGTATTTAGGAATGAAAACAAACTTTTCATTAAATCTTTCCAAAAATTTTTATTTCCTATAATAGATCTAATATTTACAAACTCAAATTGATGAATGCATAAAAAATCTGACAACAATAACATTTCGTACAACTATAAAAGTAAATCACGCTCAATGGTACCAAATTACAAAAAGAGGTGTTAATATTTATGTCACCTGATGAAGCAGTTGAATGATTCACAGGTCAAGTGAAATTGAGAAAAGCAATTAACCAGGGGCCACTATTGGCCGCAAAATTTTCTAACTGAATGCTCACAATCTAGGAGCTACAATTTTACACAAGATTTGACCTCCAAAGACCGATGCGCACAATGAACGGGTGTGCACAACCTATAGCCACTTATAGTATCTTAATATTAAATATTTACTTGCATATCTAGTTAAAAGCACCCAACATGGTCACACAGGGCCAAATACTAAGCTATGTTTCACTTCTCCAAAATGGTAATTGCATGTCTAACGTATGCTTATTCATTATTTTTATGTTCACAATTATTTGCTGCTGCTTCAATTAGGCTTCCAACTGTCACAATGAAGAAGCAAGCATACTGCCAGATCTAAATCTGCACTATTTGTCAATTCATGCAATTTTATTTAAGTCAATGAGTTCCTTTGGGACATATTTAAAAAACAGATGTCATTGCAAAAGGACTGACACAAATAGTTACTAAAAGCTGCTCTGTTTGTAGAACATATTAAAGGTGGAGACAAAGTCTGTTCAAATGACGGTCATATGGATGTCCACTTCTGACAAATATGGATTTCAAGTAAATTTGTTGTACTTAGAAAACTGCTTGCAAGCATAACAGTGAGTCTAATATTATGTTCTACATAAACATAAAAGGATTTACCAATCATTATTTCCAGATATATGCACAAGTAAAACCTTGAACTAACTTGTGTATTTCTAAATAAAATTGTCAACCTTGACCTACTTTTGAATGTATACAATTCAGGTCAAGGTTCAAAGCTTTCATGCTAATGCATTTAGACTTTTGTAGTAATTTCTTATTTCTACAATAATAACATCGAATGATGTTGTATAGTGTTTGAAGATGACATGAATACATGGGAGGTCAATCAAATAAAATGTAACAATTAAAAACATTTATACCCCAAGTCTTTATTTTACAGTCAAGTAATGAGTTAGAATGGAAATATATATAGGTTTTGCTTGAAAAATGCCACTATAATACAGTTTCCTGTTTAGATGCTTTGCAATTTATCTCTCAGGCTTATAGCTTACGTGAAAATATTTACTGGGCCTCAAAGCACAGCATTGAATATTATTCTATGATATATTGTACAAAACCAAACACTTTTTTGTTAAAACTGTTACAATATATGCAAATCTTGATCTTATTATAATATCAACTTTGGAAAGAAAAAAGCAACAAACAAAAAGGAAATACAAGATAAAGCTGTGAGGGTCTTTGGTGAAAAAGGAATAAATATGCATAGTTATGTCTCAGCTGTTTTATATTTATATATTTTATTTTTAAAAAAAAGTAAAATAAATATTTTTAATTAATTAGCTTTAACAAAGTCCAATTATACAAATTATCTTTTCCTTCACCATTCCAAAAAACATCTTTTCTTAAGAAAGAGAGATTGATTTAGTATAAAAACTTGTGGTATTCAACACATTTAAGACTTGGGATGGAATAGTTTTAATATTCTAGTATTTCACTTGATTTTTGTTTTAGCATTTTTAAAAATTTTTTTTATCTAAGCATCAATGAAAATCACCAGACTCAAATCTTTTCCATTTTTATTTTAAAAACAACATTTTATGTTTGAACCCATCAAAAATGCAAAAAAAAGAACAGACAACCAATAATTCCTCAAAAGCTTTATCCCTTAAACACTCTTACAGTATAAATGCACAGTATATTAAAGGTCAATTTTAACTATCATTCAAAACAGGCTTTAACATTAAAAAACACCAGTCCAAAATTTCATCATAGCATTAAATAAAGAATGAACACTTTTTTCATGAAGACAAAAACAAAAGTTGCATACATTTGAATAAAAATACAAAACCTTTTTATGAAAATAAGCACCCAAACAAAGAATAATAAATTGAAAATTACAAAAATGGATATATCTGAAAACAGTTTAATATAAATTTTAATTCCCTTTTAAACAATTTGAAAAAAACACATCTATAAGGAATGCTTTGCTTTCAAAGTTATTTTTACACTTGCCATTTGGTTGAAGACAGCCAATTTCAACCAACATACTAAGGTACTGCATTAAATAACCACATCTATATCAACAAATACAGCTGAAAAGACACGGATTTCATCAAGAACCTTCCTATCATCAAAGGCAAATATAATCAATGCAAAAACATTAGGTCTACATACTTAAGACAGCATACAGCATCATATTAGCATCCTTAGATGGGCGATAATTGAGAATAAGGTGATGGTAATTGGCAGTATTCTAATACACAACTCCATGGCAACACATCCAGTATTTATATAATTACATAGCAACCTTTGAACTGACCCAAGTATTTGTAGCAAAATACTTTGAGTTTCTTATGTAAACATTTAACAGTACCATCTTCTGTAAAGTATATTCTTAATACAAATACACAAACAATACCACTAAATGCTGATAGTTTTGTTTGTCATTGTTGGGCACAAAACATGATTATGAATACATTGGCTTTAATTCATTCTGTAATGTGGAACAGGAGCATGATCTTTAAGTTAATCAATTATACAAGTAAGGTGCTTTTAATTAAGCTCATGTTATTTTTTACTGAACCCTAGCTTCTCACTGGGTTTCTGACTGGGGACATCTTGATTAACTTGAGGTTCTATCACAGTCTAGTCTGCCTTGATTTCCCGACGTATCCGCCAGGCTCCCAATATGTATCGCAATCGTATCAACAATAAGTCACGACCCATCTGCAGCCAGCTCCAGAAAGGAACCATCTTCGAACCTAGAACCGAAAAATCACTTAAGAAATCTCAAAACAAATATGTCTTTGTGCATTGTTAAAAAATTTGTATCAATAATTTATCTGATTCAGTCAACTGAAAATGTACTAACAAACATTTGTGTGGAAAGTTAACTTACATTAAACATTCCTGTTGGAAGTAATATAAATAAGAAAAGTATACACATGTGAAAAAGAATTAAGTGGAATTAATCAATCCCCTTAACCTTAACTTGAAAAATTGTGAAACTGTAAAATCATCACTCTGCATAGAACTATAAAAACACGAGGCAAGATGTCTGTATTAGTGTCTTCATAATTTACAGATCTGTCATCATCTGTTTAACAATAAAAATAAGAGGGATCATGTTAGCAGGTATTCCTTGGTAAGATTATCATATATCATTATCTGTATAATGCACTTATATTAAACTCGGCTTTTGGGAATTATTGAAACATGTAAATGTATTTCTTAAAAAAAATATTTCAAAGCTGACATGAGCTATATCATACTTCATCATTTCCCTTTGCCTACTAGGTTTGTTATTTAATATACCTGTTGCTTATATGAAAACAACAATACAAATGTATGCTAGAAACTTGACAGCAAGTAGTGCAGGCCCTGAAAACATAGCGTGCAGCAGGAGCTATATGCCTTTAGCTTATCATTTGGTGCTTAATAGATTAAGAGTTAAGTTATACGAGTACTTAGCATAGCCGTTATTGTACATACATACATACATGCTGAAACTCCAGTCATCTGGGGATGATTTGAAGTTTATTGCAGAGACCTTATGTCTCTTAGCCTGATAACCATGAATTGATCAGGCATTGGATAAAGTGGAGACGCAGATCAGCAAACTCCAGCTCACAACTGCTAAATAGAATGTACATTATTTTCTTCCAAAACTTTTATCTACATATCTTGTTATTTATGAATGATGGCAAAAGATTAATCATTAGACATGAGTAATAAACAATTATAGCATAAGAAGGATCATACAACCAAGTCTGACCATTAGCTCTACCTGAGAGGTGCTAATTACCTTCTATCTCCTGCCATGAGATGGCCACCTCGCCAATAGGAACTTTGAAATATTGGGCCAAGTACAGGAGGTCCACATCAAATGCCCTAAAATAGACCAATATAATGTGTCTTGATGCTAAAATAGATGCATGTTTTGACATGTCATAGGACTTGTTATTGTGTACTTATATATTTGACAAAGGGTTATAAAGTTACAACATTTCATTACTATCATCATCAACATCATCATGACTGACATCATCATAGTCACCATGACTAACATCATCTCTTATCAATATAGTCATCATCACCATCATCATAGTCACCATGACCGACATCATCTCCCTTATCAATATAGTCATCATCACCATCATCATCAGTCACTTTGACTAACATCATCTCCCTTATCAATACAGTCATCATCACCATCATCAGTCACCATGACCAACATCAACTCCCTTATCAATATAGTCATCATCACCATCATCACCAGTCACCTCGACTAACATCATCTCCCTTATCAATATAGTCATCATCACCACCATCATCAGTCACCTTGACTAACATCATTTCTTATCAATACAGTCATCATCATCATCATCATAGTCACCATGTCTAACATCATCTCCCTTATCAATGGTCATCATCATCATCATCATCATCATCATCATCATCCATCACCATGACGAACATCATCATCCTTATCAATACAATCATAATCATCATCATCAACATCACCATGACTAACATCATCTCCCTTATCTATACAGTCATCATCATCGTCATCATCATAGTCATCGTGACTGACATCATATCCATCATCAATACAGTCATTGTCATCATCATAGTCATCGTGACTGACATCATATCCACCATCAATACAGTCATCGTCATCATCATAGTCATCGTGACTGACATCATATCCATCATCAATACAGTCATCGTCATCATCATAGTCATCGTGACTGACATCATATCCATCATCAATACAGTCATCGTCATCATCATAGTCATCGTGACTGACATCATATCCATCATCAATACAGTCATCGTCATCATCATAGTCATCGTGACTGACATCATATCCATCATCAATACAGTCATCATCATCATCATCATAGTCATCGTGACTGACATCATATCCATCATCAATACAGTCATCATCATCATCATCATAGTCATCGTGACTGACATAATATCCATCATCAATACAGTCATCGTCATCATCATCAATCATCATGACCAAAATCAACATTTATTGATGAAGTCACCATCAACATCATCATCACCATACCTGCATAACCATTTCAATGCTTAACATTGTGAGGAACATGATTACCATCCTCAATTGTAGATGTTAAAGACATGTAGACAGGTGAAGAGGATCTTATAACACTGTAATTATGTTTATTTTTACATTTGACACAATTATGGACATGAGGCTTACAATGAGGAACGACCCCAGACTCATGTCTGAGTAGAACCAATGACACAATGAAAGTTAGCTGGAAAACCATGATATGTAAGTTCTTGCTCCGATCGGGACTCAAACCTACATGAAGAAGGTTTGTTTTGTTTTGTTTTTTAAATACATTGCACAGTGTTCTCCAGAAAATAAAAAGTAGCAGGCTATTTTTTTAAAGTAGCAGGCTGCATTATCATATGTCAGGCCGCGAAGCGGCCAGGTTCGCGGCGAGGGGGAGGGTGCGGGAAGGGTTTCCCCTCCTGCTAGGGGGGCCGGGGGCCTTCCCCTGAAATTCTTTTAACGGTGCATTTTGGTGCATTTTAAAGCTATTTTGTTGTCTTTTAAAAGCTTCATTTTTATACAAAAGCAAAACATTGTTCAAAATTTATCACTTTTATTAAATGACAATTTAAAAATCAGAGTCACCAAACTCAACTCCATTCAGAATCCGACCCTGGAAATTAAATGACAAGTTTAAATTACAAGTTTTAGTTTTGTAAATTCAAATTGGAATTTGACCACTTCAAAGGACCAATTTGCAGAATGTATAAGTGATTACAAATAAAATCAGAAACCAAAGTTCGCAGTTACAACCTGGTCAACTCATGTAACTATAACTCTGAACTCGATAACATCATACTGCAAAGTAAGATGATGGTTGGAGATTAAATAGGTTTTATAACCCTGATTTGATTGTAAAATAATGCAAGTTTTTAAGCAACTTTTGAAATAAAAGTGATATATTTGGGGGTCTACACTCTTTGCTCCAAGTATATGTTTCTTCAATTATAGAGTATCATTCTTTACTTTCAAAAATCATCAAATTAATTTGTTTTCTTAAAAGTGGGGACAGAGTTTAGTTACTTATTTTCAGGAAAAGATCGATTTCAAATTTTCAGTATTGCTGGATGGGTGGGGTATGGCCGGCATAGATATGATGGCTATTTTTATAAAATATAATTTCATTGAAGTAAAACTGAAAATAACCTGCATGCAACCATTCAATATCTAAGTGTACATATTACCTTTCATCCACAAATCGGACATTTTTCTCTGATTTGTTTGATTTTCATTTTTTATTTCCTTTTTGGGGGCATTTCAGAGGCTAATATATGTATATTTTGCGAAAAATGCAGACGAAACATCTATTTATAGCTTAGGCCTACTGTATATGCATTTTTCACGGATACACACGACTTTGTCATTACCAGTTTGGTGGAAACTCAGTTTATGAATTTCGGCATCATTTGGAAACCATACGTACTGTCTGCATCCGACCTGCGCAAATGGATGCGCAGTAAAACAATAACATCCGGGAAGTGTTTCGTCGATACTTTTGTCAATGTATTTTCGGTTTCTGCGAAACCATTTTTTTTTTCGGTGAAAATTATTTGTTTTTTTGAGAAAGTAGCCGGCGCTCATTTCTTAAGTTTAAGGCGATACCGCCGGCCACCGGTGCTTCTGGAGAACACTGATTGCAGCGACCAATTATAAACATTATAGCAACGTCCAGCTTTTTGGTGAAGGAAGACCCCAGACACATGTCTGGGTAGAACCACCAGCGCACCGTAAGTCTGCTGGAAGACCTTCCCATATGCACCGCAAGTCAGCTGGAAGACCTTCCCACATTAAGTCCTTCGCCCAGAACAGGACCCAAACGCAAGCGGTAATGGGCTAAGCAGTCAGAGGAGTTACAAATCAACAACTCTACCACTACGCCACGGGTGCCCCCTCCCCACTACGTGGTGAAGGGCTGAGGAGTTACAAGATGGTGTGTCTCAACTGTTTGGCCTTGGATGCCACATTGAAGCTGTATTTTAACACTCATCCATACAGTCCTGGTATTAATATTATATGACTACTTGTATTTAATGAGGAGTAGCAATGTTACATTGTTTAAATGTGATTGAGAATTATGTTATATATATCAATGTCTGATGAAATCTTCATACCTGAAGGCTACAAAAGCTGAAGTAGCTACACTTACCATCGTTCTACATGAAGGTTTGAGAAAAGCAAGACGGCAGCATTTCTGGTTAGAAGTTTAAATCCACACTGGGTGTCTTTGACACCTTTGACGCACAGAAAATAGACTAGGAAATGGAATCCATACATCAATATGGTTCTAAAAAAGGATCTCTGAAAAAAGACAGAATTTTTTATTAATCATAATGCCACATTCCGAGTTGTAATATCAAATATGTTCTAAGAATCGTGTCAGTTCTAAGAATGACAAACAAATGTAACAGTTATCTAGTCCTGACCTCCTTTTTGCCTAGGACTAACTAATTTGTGGTCAGCAGATGAAGAGATCAAACTTTTATTTGTTAATAAGTTTCCATACAATATAATTATATTAAAAACACTTTTGACATTTTAAAGTGGAATAGTAACTTCTTTATATGATGTAGTTGATTATACAACAGAAAAGAAGATTCCAAAATAGATTTGCCTTAATTTACACTAATTCCTAAATTCCTTTCCCCCTTGAGTACCTGTGCTATGGATGCCTCCTCCAGATGTGCCCGGGACCCACAAACCACAGCCATGCCCTCGCTGTCCTTGTTTACCTTTGTCATCTCCTTCTCCAACTTTTCAAGGTCACTGAACTTACTGGCACCATCAGCATCGGCGAACAATAAAAACTTGCCACGTGCCACAAACATGCCCTGGAAGAACAAGTCCCAGTCTGTTGCATTGGTAAGGTAATGAAGTGAATAAATCAATGTCATCAATATTAATCACTATGCAAGTATAAATAAACAATTCCAATGACATCTAATGGAGGAGTTATCCACAAGACAATTTGCTAAGAAATGTAAACAAAGGGCATTTACTCCAAACAAATGGTTCAATTTGAATTATCACATCTTTATACACAACTACATATCAATCATTCATGAGTTTACATGTATAAAGTAATTCCAATGTATAAAAAAGGTGTTGTCTTCAGCAACATAGAAATTCTGATAAAGTAATTAAGGAGGAATTATCAGCTTTTGGCTTACAACAAAATTTCAAAGTCTTTACCAATAACACAGTTATTGGGAAAGGGCTGGACAATAAAATTCCTTCTTATTAACTATAAACCTAGTTTGAGACATACCAATCTTATAGCACCTCCCTTGCCTCTATTCTTGTCCAGAGTTAAAACTCGCACCTTCTCTGTACCAAATTTGCTTGAATATTTCATGGCAGTCTGAAATAAAAAAAATCTAAACTCACACATCATTAAAAAGACTTTGTATTCATGACTTTTGCAAACAATGAAAGGTTTGTAGTAAAATTTGAACAGTCTTGGCAGTGAACAGTCTATTACATAGCAATTCAAAAAGTTTAAAATAATTTAAACAAGATTCATTTACAAGAGAAAAGGTGTTAACTTTTTTATGGCATTAACACCTATTTATTTAAGATTTACAAATATATATACAATGTATACCTATACATTTATGAAGCTGTATTTCTTTATTTAAGAAAAGGGTGAAGTCTTAGGTACTGTTATGGGATGGGGATGGGATTTTCCCACATTTTAACTTATTTGTGGTCAGCAGATGAAGAGATCAAATTTTTATTTGTTAATGAGTGCAGTGACATTTCTATCATTATAGTGCAGGGGCACTTTTGAGGTGCCCAGGGACTGACCCGGCCGGTCCATTATACTGACACTGACGAGTTAAGCGTAAAGCTGTCCCCTTAGCCCCGAGCGTTAGGAGGGAAGCCACTACTACCAACTTTAAAGTTTTTGGTTTCACCTGGTCAGGGTTTGAACCCACGACCTCCTGATCTGGGTACTGTTTTGTTTTGAAGAAAAAACAAACACATGTCCTTCTCACCTCAGATGTCTTATCCTTACTGCCATCATCCACTACTATGATCTCATAATTAAAGGATGGGTTTCTTTTCTGGAAGAAAAAATACATAAATATGTACACAATTCGAAGGAGAAAGACTTATACCCAACTCAGCAATACAGTTATATAACAATACACCTGGAACATGTATGGCCTATACTACAGAGTTACAAGTGTAACTGAAATTTGAAATTTAACCCAGCTTAATAAAAGAAAATCAAATTAAGTTTGTTTTAGCTGTCTTCTATTCTGTAAGATATACTGAAGACAAAAAAGTTGTTTCGTTTCCTGTGGCCTGTGATATGCCCCAAAAAGCAGGATGTATGAATGCTACCATCAGCTCTGAGGAGGTCATGAATGAATATTCAAAAGTAATTGAAAAGCAGGATGTATGAATGCTGCCATCAGCTCTGAGGAGGTCATCGATGAATATTCAAAAGTAATTGAAAAGCAGGATGTATGAATGCTGCCATCAGCTCTGAGGAGGTCATCGATGAATATTCAAAAGTAATCGAAAAGCAGGATGTATGAATGCTGCCATCAGCTCTGAGGTCATGGATGAATATACAAAAGTAATTGAAGAGCAGGATGTATGAATGCTGCCATCAGCTCTGAGGTCATCAATGAATATACAAAGTAATCGAAGAGCAGGATGTATGAATGCTGCCATTAGCTCTGAGGTCATCGATGAATATACAAAGTAATCGAAGAGCAGGATGTATGAATGCTGCCATCAGCTCTGAGGTCATCGATGAATATACAAAGTAATCGAAGAGCAGGATGTATGAATGCTGCCATCAGCTCTGAGGTCATCGATGAATATACAAAGTAATCGAAGAGCAGGATGTATGAATGCTGCCATCAGCTCTGAGGTCATCGATGAATATACAAAGTAATCGAAAAGCAGGATGTATGAATGCTGCCATCAGCTCTGAGGTCATGGATGAATATACAAAAGTAATTGAAGAGCAGGATGTATGAATGCTGCCATCAGCTCTGAGGAGGTCATCGATGAATATACAAAAGTAATTGAAGAGCAGGATGTATGAATGCTACCATCATCTCTGAGGAGGTCATGGATGAATATACAAAGTAATTGAAGAGCAGGATATATGAATGCTGCCATCAGCTCTGAGGAGGTCATCGATGAATATTCAAAAGTAATTGAAAAGCAGGATGTATGAATGCTGCCATCAGCTCTGAGGATGTAATGGTCAGACAGGAAAAGGTAATGGTTGGACACTAGGCTTTTCTACAGGTTGCTTTTTTTGTCACAGGTAAAGCTGTTTTAGACAAATTAACTTCTGAGTCACAATATAAATATAAAATAGTATTCATTACAACCCAAAACTTCTTTGTCTATTTTCTATACTTACTCACTGTCTTTTGTCTACACTTCTTTGTCAAATTCTAGACTTGTCTACTTTCTGTACTTACATTTCTAATTTCTATACTTACTTGTCTATTTTCTAAGTGATCCAGAGCTTCATCCATCATTAATGGTACTGAAAACAAAATTACAAGCAGATATTAGGGTGATTATTTTAATGTATCAACAAAGTGTTCTTATTGCAAAATCTTGCTCTATTGCTCAACACATTCAAAATGTTGTCAAGGTAATACAATAACAGCTTAAATACATGGTTTGTGTAAATATCAGTTGTATATGGAATAAGGAATACTATCAACCTCGAAGTCTGATTTTGCATATGGGTGTTTGTGTTGGCAGCAGAATCTTTTCACTGTAAAGTCTAATGAGTTTAATATAAATAATATTTTAAACTTTCAAAGAAATTGTTAATTCTGACTTAGCTTGTCAATTTGCAATTTTTACAAAATCAGTTATTACAGAAATGTCCAACATTTTCTGTCCAACTGCTGTTATGACCTTTTTGTAAATTAAATGCATGGTATATTCATAATTCAGGCAGTTACAGTCAGTACTGTTAAAATCTTCCTTATATATCCTGTCATGATGTAAGTTTTTACAACTGTGACTGGTGATTTTCCTTGATGTTTAGGGCTACTTCAGTACAGGTATAAAAAATGCTCAAAAATTGGTGAAATTAAATACATTTTTTGTGAGAAAAGTTAACAAAACTGACTACACAATAAGGCCCTGTTTTATCCTGGATAAATTATCCATGGTTTTAAGTTAGAGATGTCATATGTTGAGCAAATGTCCACCAAAATGAAGACAAGTTGTTTTATGAATGAAGTTGCAGCTAAAATGTTGTCAGTTTTGGTCTTTGTCTAATACCACTATATACAAGTCTTCAGAGACAAACTGTTAGATACCACATTTAACAGCAAACTTTATTACTCCTTAAGTCTTGAATGATTCAACAAAGCATTTTGGCAGAGTGGACTGCATAAACTATGATACTAGCAGCTGTTCTTTATCATAAACTACAGGTAATGAGAGATAGTTTTTCCATTTAATACTACCTGTACTCACATCTCTCTTCCTCACAATATGCAGGCACTACAACAGAGAGATCCACACTGGCTGGGTCATGTATACTGGGAAATTTACATTTCTCCTTCTTGGATGGGTTGTAGTAAAACTTTTCATTTTCATATCGCCCTAAGTCTGGGTATGGTGAGGAGGTCAGGTAGATGAGTATGATAAACTGGAAATTAACAAACATTAGAAAATAACTTTTAGGACAATCTATTAATAATAAAGGAGGTCAATATTTGTGTTATACAAATTACCTTCACCTTTCTCATTTATGTATATGTATATTTAATGCAGAGCTCACAAATTAATTTGCTTTGAAAAGTTGCTACGTAATTAATTAATTAACATGTTGAAATTATACCAGCAAATGCCACAAAAATGTAACAAACAGGTACTTTTTAGGAGTAAACTTCTCTTTTCTTAAAGAAACTTAATCTTAAACCATGCCATTATATACTCATATCTAGAATTATGACAATTCTGACAATATGCTATGGTTACTTAAAATTTGGTAGTCCATACACAATTATACAGATAATTGTGTATGGATACCGAAGGATATATGCGAGAGGGGATAGAGGCAAATACAGCATTTTACTCATAAAAAGTTTACTTTTTATTTTCTCTAAAACTTTTTGCAATCTCCCTTAACAAACATTTTCATTTACAGTGTACTGTTGGTTTTCTTGCCATTCTTTTTAAAGCTGACAATGGGCATGATTGCAGCAGAAGTTTCAACAGATAAAAAGTGACAGGTAAGGGACTTCAAAATACCAATTGCATTCTGCTCAAATGTAAACACAATTTGTTATTAAGCAAAGTTTTGGTGATTTAACAAAAATAGGAGTTTACTCTTTGTAAAAATAAGTGATTATTCAAATAATTTCATTTAAAACCATGCTGTTTCTAAATAGACTTTAACGTTCTGTAACGTAAGGAACTGAATGGATCACATCATCCAGAGTATATATCTTATCTGGAATTTCCATTCAATTTTATTAAAATAATGTTATAAAGCCATATAAACTACCTACATTGAGGTATAAGGTCAACATTTAGGTACAAGCTGTTTAAATAACATAGATTGAGCTACAATATAGACAAATTTTGAAAAGACAACAGTATGTGTGTATGATATGCAAATATGCATTAAGCACTCATGTATTTATACAATGAAGTATTTAATTAATAGAATACATTGTACTGTATATATTTGTGTATTTGTCAATAATGAAAAGTACTATGTAGCTTAAATGGCAACATCTTATTGATCTTGTCATTTAATTTTCAAATTAAATAGTAATTAAGTATTTCTTAACCCTTTAACGTCAGCTATTAGTAGTCTATTACTATAGAACATCAATGCATTGTCAGTTAGTTT
Organism: Sinonovacula constricta; assembly: GCA_007844125.1. Taxonomy (NCBI): domain Eukaryota; kingdom Metazoa; phylum Mollusca; class Bivalvia; order Cardiida; family Solecurtidae; genus Sinonovacula; species Sinonovacula constricta. Next base: position 66,120,134 of record CM017558.1, on the reverse strand, counting down.
TTGGTTATAAAGTTGTTTCTAGTACTACTCAGACTCTGCTTCTGTGTGTGACTGTTTAAAATATAACGTATAAATGTGGACTTTATGTGTCTATGAATGTATGATATCTTTCAAAGCCCCTACGCATAGACTTCAGCAGTTGCTCAACCAGTTGGAAGGTGTGTATTTATACAACTGTCCCCGTTTGACACCAAATACAAGACAATTAATAAAGAGTTACAAACGCAGAGAATTATAAACAGATATAACATATGAACCAAAAATACACAAAATTTATAAGAAATATAAAACAAATAAGAAAGTGGATATGATTATATAGATTACAAAAATCATGGTCAGATTACAATTAACAGCTACAATCAATGTGCAAACGACAAACTTTCAATGCTTGCCGCTTTTACAGTGTTCTTGGAGCGAGTTGTCCAATATTAGGGCAACATTTACCTGGTGCAAGTTGGTTTGGGGAAGTTGTCTCGAATTAGAAACGATTCGCCACAATAACGATTCGCCACATAACGATTTGCCACAGATGTATAACGATTAGCCACACTTATATAATGATTCGCCACAGATTAATAATGAATAATAATGTTGATTATTTTGAGAACACTATTGTAAATATTTACGATTTTTAATTAAAAAATGTCATCGAAACGTCAATGAATCACATGTACTGTTGTCTACCCAATCAAGAAGTTATTCACACTTTTTCAACATGTAGCCACCTTTCTAGGGGAGAGTTATCATCGTTAAACGTTTGATATGTTTGCACTTGACAATTAGGGGCTGATTCCTGTTAATTAACCCCGAAAAATTCCTTTAATTAGAAACTAATGTTCTCAGTTTGTCAAATAAGGGACCGACTCCTTTTAATTAATTCATGCTGTGATGTTTTGTACTTTTAATTATATTTAAACATTGAATTAAGAATAAAAAAAATACTAGAATGTCATTGTTATCGTGTAACCCTATAAGAGATAAAATAAGTTGAACACGGCAAAATTTAAGTGCCATTTAACAAGCGCTTTCCGTATCAATCTCATTTGTCACACCTGTTGCTAATCATTTTACTACTGTGGCGAATCGTTATTCATCTGTGGTGAATTGTTATGTGGCTAATTGTTATTGTGGCGAATCGTTAATATACCGTTGTCTCGCATTCATTTGTCTCAAAACAAATCTTAGCCAAATGGTTGTATCAAATCAACTTATCAAAATACTTAACACCATATAAAAACAATAGTACAAGTAAATTCAATGAAATTTAAACTTAACTTCCTACATACTAGGCTGTCTCAAACATCTGGCCATCTTACTGCAGCTGTTGCAAACTGATGCCTGTATTGCAAGTTAAATTGGCCGGGTTTGCAATTAAAGTTTATATTGATTTGACAATGAAATTTGTGTCTCATTTTGAAAGCAGTTGGCTTTTTAAATTAAAGCTTTGTTACTAACACAATTTTCTTATTCAACTATTAATCGTATCGTGATAACATGTTTTACAAGAAAATATATGGCATGAGTTCAAAAGTCTATGAATAAAAGAACGCATACTTTCAATAGATTTGACGCATTATCAGGCTGCAAGAATGCATGTAAAATAATTTTCGAAGGTACTTACTATAAGCAACAGCGCAAATGCGCATACGCATGCAACAAGAAACATCGTTGTAAACTCCATTTCAGCAATGCAACCGGGACAACCCGGAAGTTGACAACTGCCACGAATTCATCAAATCTTACAAGCGTTTGTCACTGCATGCAAAACAACATCCCACGAGCAGAACAAGCGCTTATGTGACAATGGTGTATTCGTCCTCAAATTATTATAACCTAAGCATTTCCGTACCATTTTTAATATTTTATCCGGAAGAACATTTGTTTATGTATATTGTTTGATGATATCACCGCTTTCTTTAAGTATAAATTCTGCAGAGTAAGGACTGAATGCAACTTGGTCACAACAAGTTAATTTTGCAATCTTTAATGTTTTGCCTTTTTAATTTTTTTACAAAATATTGTAAAATAATTAAAAAAAGGCAAAGCATTGTTGAACCACAAATATTAATGGATTAAAATATAACCTAGTATGAACACCAGATATTATGGGAACATGCTGTCCCTCAAAAGATTGTGTTGCTATTATGTTAGCAGAATAAAAAATGTTCTATTTCTTCCTTTTTGTAACCTTTTTTACAGTTAGCATATCACCAAAGTGAACTTTTGGGATATGTAATCATTTGTAGATGTAGGTCATAAACAGTTCACTGATTAGATCAAAGTGATGCAACAACTTGAATAAATATTAAGTATGGATTGTGTGGTTCTATGTGCTTGATCTACATATGATAACATTCATTCATTGGAATACATTTTCATAACGTACAAAGGCATTGGAAATTTCAGTGTGGTCTTATCTAGCTTCACAGTTGAAGGTTATTAGGTTGAGGAGGACAGTGGGGGTGGGATTTGTATTTGGGGTTTTACGGCACACCGACACTTAACAGGTCTTTGCGGTGCCGAATATGACGTAGTTAAATGTAAATAGGGTATATTCTGGTTAAAATTCAAATAGGTGAATTGTAGAAATATAAAAAATCTACCAGGTTAAAATATATCTGAATACAGGATAGTACAATAAACATTTTTAAAAAAATCTCACAATGTTACCATAATAAATAGTTTAAAAATTTATAACTAATTAAGGATACCAATCTCGTTCAGGAAGCAAACAAGCTGTCTTAAACAGTTGGTACATGTTATTGACATGAAAATATTTAGACCGAATATGATCTGTGTCAATACAATGTAATAAAATATGATTAACTGTAAGAGGTTCATGGCAAGGAACACATTCAGGTTTAATGTTTCTTTTTAAAAGATATGAATGAGTTAATCTAGTATGTCCAATGGGATAGCAGATAAGAGCTACATCTTCATGCCTACTTTCTCTGCAAGTAGAGATATTGACACCGATGTTAGGTTTAATTACGTGTAATTTGTTATAAACTGTATTGTCTCAACTTGTTTGCCATTTGGTTAAAATATATTGATAGATAAGTGGTTTAAAATCTATGTGTGGGATGCAAAGATCTATCTCAGTAAGGACTGCAGCAGATTTTGCACTTTTATCTGCAGCGTTTCCTCGGATGCCTACAATTTTCTTATTAAGAGAAAGTTCATTAAGTTTCAAAAGTAATTCTCTCATGTGAGTGTTGCAATAATTGAGGTTTTTAATCGACTGTAATGCTGACAGAGTCAGTAAACACTACAAATTTATCACCAGGATGATTTAAAGGTGGCGGGGAGGGATTAGAGGATTGCTGACCAATGGTAGTGTAATAAGACCATGGTGCATTAAGCATGATTTTGTTTTAAGACCTCTTCCCAAAACATTCCTGTGTATAATACTTTCTGATAAATGCCTCTATCTGTTACCACCAACAAGATGCCCATGATAAACACTTTCAGCACTTTCTTTCTTTTATAGACCTGATACCATAGCACTTTCATACTGAAGCAAGTATCGGTAGGCCTACAATGAACAAAAACTAATATGGAAATTCTTCAACTGCTTTTATTCCATGTTTATTAAGATACAAAAATGTACAAAGCATGAATGAATGAATGAATATAAGTCAGCAAATGTTATCAACAAAGATGCATGTTAAATCATTGACTACTGTGTCGCCTGCTATAGAAATGCACCTACATAAAAAGAATAAATACATTTACATAATTTGTACATCATCGCTCATAAATTTTATAACACAACTACAGTACATGAACAACAACTGTATACATTATTATAATTGTTAACAAACTACCTATCAAATTGTTCTATGTATACATATGTAACAGTTGACAAGAATAAAGGCAAGATTAAACAACTCCTAGAAAGAACAAAGGTAGTTGGGAAAATATAGAACAACTGATTTAAAGTGTATAAAAGACTCATATATTTATCTAACAGTTATTGAATTGTTTGAAATAAACATTAAACAAACAACAGTGCAATCATGATAATAATCATCACCACAATTAATACAGCTGTTACACGTCTGTTTTCATATAAATTTTATTCATTCAGAAAGAAATCTAACATATAATCATATAGTTTGTAAGTATTTTATCTGCGAATAATTATTGCTAATTATGTTAAAGCAACATTTGGAAGTACATATGCAGACCAATTACAGGACAAAGCATCTATGACCAAGCAAAAAAGTTTCAATTAAAGTTCATGACAGCATGACAAAGAATTATCATATTAATAATTGAACACAATACACATAAAATAAGCCTGCTGAAGACAAAAAGTTAATGAAATACATATAATAACAAACATGTACAGAAATGAAGATGTCTATATGATATAACAGAGGGAAATGTTTTATCTCTCAATGAACATGCATACTAATTCTATTCGGCAAAGAATGGTTATAAATAAACTTTATCTTCAAACTTTATAAAATTTGCTTTAAAAGAAACCTATTTGAATTCACAATCATGTATTGGAAACAGACAAGTGCATGTGCATTAAACATGTAATAAAATTTATTTATAAGACAATAATTAAATTTAAATGTATTCTAAAACTTGTTTGTAGTTGAGTATCAGTATCATTAAACAATTATAATACACATATTACAGTTACAAATGAATAATGAAGCTAACTTAATCCCTTCCCGGGCACAATTAAACATTAGAAGTTGCAATAATACACACAAAAGTCAAACTATACACAAACATATTGCTTTCTCTAAAATGTTAAAGCTTATGTATCTTTCAGCCAGCAACTGAGGTAGATAAAAAAAAGGTTTACACGATAAACTTTTTACTGGAAGTATTTGTAATTGCCTGTAGCAATTAACATAAGTAGGTCATGTAATACCGAAATCAGGAATAAACACCATGGCCACAAACATTAAATTCCTAATGGTATTTTCACTTTTGATGTTATCTGGAAGAAAAATCAACAAACAATATTTTTTTTAAAAGAAAAAAAATATATATATTTAACATTTTAAAATTTCTTCAGATATGATTGTTTTTGTAAGAAAATCAACCAACCAAGATATGAAACACCATTTGTCTGCAGGTTTATTGCTTCTTTAAAACATATAACAATTTAAAATAAAGAGGAATTAAGACTACAAAATTACAAAAATGTAAAATGATATGCCAGTCTCGACTGCTGCAAACATACACACAGAAAGGCAATTTATACCCTAGAGTAGAAGGAAAAATAGTGTTACTTTAAACTTTATATACTTGATAATGCATAGCAATGTGAAAACCAAAATGAGCACATGAACATGAAATTGCTGGATGGGAAAATTTGCTTTTTTAAACAGGTAAATTCTTCAATTCCTAAATTTATGTTAGTAATGTTTTCATTACAATTATTTTTATAATAATAATAATTATTATTAACAATTTCATTTGAGGACAGGCTTATGTGGTGCATTATTTGTGTGAAATGCAAATCCAAAAACTCCAGAAAGAACAAAAAGGAAAAAATGAATCTGTAAGTAAACTAGCAATGACCTGTTGCATAAATGAAGATGTTTATGAAAAAGATCACTTTAAAGATAAAAAAACACTTTGAGCCAAGATGTTTCAACCTAACTAAAGATTTGAGTGATTTTTTAGAACTAGTAAAGTAGTTTAAATAAGTAAAGAGAACTTTTGTGAGTGAACCAATATAAAATGGCTACATCTGTCATTTAACTTGTTTTACTTTGGGAAGTACTGTGATGAAAGATAAACAATTATTATTGCTAATACATTTAGAACACTTAAAAACTTTGTCTATACAATTGAAAAAATAACAACAAAACCAAAACAATGTTACATTAAAAGTAAATTAAGTTAACACATAATAACGAGCTATCTCTAGATAACCTGTTTGAATCTAGAGCAACACAATAAAAAAAACCTAAAATACATTATTCCAAAATCAATCTCTCCAAAGTTTTCAAACATACATTTATAACATTGTGTCAAAGAAGAAAAATATCAACAGTCTCTAAAAATTACCAGTAAAGTAAAAATAAATTTTAAAACAAAACTGAATAAAAAAGTTTTGTCAAAGTTTTTTGTTTCTAAAAAAAATAATGTTTTGATAAAAAGGTACAACAAAATGTTTGAACATATTGACTCTATTAGGGACCATCTTAACAACTGCATGGTGTTCTATGAAGGAGATTACAGCAGTAGAAAGGGATACTGACTATAGCCAGGCAGGCTATCCAATTATTCATTCCCACCCACACCACCCAAAAACACTAAATTATATAAATGAATAAGTTGATGGAATGAATAATGAAAATTAATGTTGTCTTTTTTATTGGGTGTAAAATTGAGGACTCTAAATGAGACAATACACCAAGACATGGTGCATATTGATATTGTCCATGATCCCTTTAAATATTCTTGGTGTCCCTTCTAACACCATGCCATTTTCTGGAACATTTAAATGTTCACCGAGTTTGTATATCTTTTTGAACATTAAATAAAATGGCATTTGAGAAACATATCTTTATTTTTTTTTTAAATGCTCACATTTTATTCTATGCGTAAATATATCTACTCTATGCAAACAGTGTTGAACAGTATAACGAAAACTCCAAGTCAATAAAGGGGTCTAATTCTGCCAAAATTTATTTAAGGACTACCTGCCCTTTTGAAATAGGCTCCACTTTTGGTAATGAATAAATTAAAGTTAATTTCTTTTATGCCATCGAGAATCATTACTGCATCTTCACTTTTTTTCAAACAGCGGAGCTAATAATAGATATGTCTTAATGGAAAACTTAGCATGCTAAAAGCCAATAGCAAATGGAGTTTAGCCGAGAAACTAACAACAAAAAAAAGGAAGAAACCTTCAGTATCAAGACAGTGAAAATATCACAGACTCGTTTGCTTGATTATATGAGCAAGAAAAACTTTTAACAACAAAATAATAACTAGATATTACATCAACAACAACTATAAACAACAACAGTGAGAGAAATAATATACAAAGGAATGCAGAAGAGAAAATAAGTACATAGGCCCTCTTCACGGGATCCCTATGATATAATATATGACCTGAAAATTGTGAATGACAACAAAATGAGTATTGTGGCCTAAGGCTTCATCCAATTATGCCTCAATGAAACTACACTACAGGTATATGCAGGTACAGAAATATAAAAGAAATGTACTAATGTTTTAACTCTCTGATAAGGAAAATGGTCCAAAGGTGTTATAATTAGAAATGTTTGATAAAGACAACACATACTCTTAAATCTTTCCTAAATCAGACTTAGAAAAAATATAAGAGTTAACCATCCATTTTGTAGTAATAAGTGAGGAATTAAAATACTTCTTATTATCTCTAAACCCACTTAGTAAAAATGAAACATGCCTAAGCAAATAGTGTAGATCCAGATCAGCCAGCTCCTGCTCATGCCTGATCAGACTCTACAAAATTTGCTGCTAAGTCTCAATACTTATAGTATTATGGGCTATCAATACAACTGTAAGTATATACTTAAGTATACTTAATGCACAACTATAGCAGGCTAAAGTTACTAATGAAGGTCAGCAGCATTGTTGTAAAATGATTTAACTAATGGAGTTATTTTGAAACAATGAATAACATCTATGAAAACATCCACAATCATCATTGATATTTTGTTTAGCATACTTTTTGCATTAGGTATATTTTCTCTCCGAATTTAGCAGACCTACTATTTAAAGACAAAGAAACAGTCAATGAATGTGAAGACAGACCAGGTTACAACATCCTTATCAGCTGGGTTCAGGTGGAACTGATATGTGTGCAGGTGAACCTTCGGCTTTCATCTCACAGGTGAAATATCATTGAACATTGTTTTATCTTGGACAATAAATGTAATGGGGTACATCAGTGAAATGGAAATTGACTACCTTGTTTGTTAATATCTGAAAGTAGGACTTTTTAGTTGGAATTCTTTTGTGGATACTGCAATTACAGTGAAATTTCTTTTGCATAAATATAATCTTAAAATCCATTTGAATATGTGTAGAGATTTGTTATTTAAAAAAAGAAAATGAAAGTGTTTGTTGATGATGGTTAACCTGGGTCTCACAAGAAAGGCAGAAAAGCCAGCAGACACTCCAATTGGCACAAGTATAAAAACTGAGTAAAAACAAGAGACAGGACCTTCTTGCATTTCAGGATTATTTAGGGAAGACTATTCATTAATTATGGTAATATATATTATGGGGTATTGAAATAATTTTGAAGATATAATGGTCACTTGATTTCAAATGATCAGGTGTAAAAGTTAGATATTTCAAGTACTCCAATCTACAACAATGACAAGTTACCAAATACCATCAACCCTGTATTTACTGGGAACACCATTGGGATGGGTTTTATTTAATGTTAATGAGATAAGTGGTGCTTTCAGCAAGTAACAGGTTTACTGTGCTCAACCATGTGAGTGATGGTACAATCCTTGAAAATGAGTTTGCTGATACCTTTTACAGAATTTGGACAATAGTTTAAATGTTTCTTACTTTAAAAATTATTTTGCCAATAACGACTCCGTCTTGAACACAATCTCAAAGAAAATAACCTATTTAGAAATTTCATGTAGAAAATAAATGAATGGTGAGTATTTATGAACTACTTACATAAGGCTAAAATGGAGATGAATATTAAAGCTAGCTATCTGATAAAGGGATAATACACACAATGACACATGTGACATTTAAAGGTGTATCCAATACATGGAGCCAGATATAACATGACATAAATGCACAACAATGTATGGATTACTTGAAAGGTTGTGTTATAAGCTGCTTTTTGATGTTTAGTATGGGAGTTAACACCGCAAACATGATTTCTGTGAAAGTACCTTAAAAGGACATCACAGTAAGCTATTTATAGAATGAGCCACAAGAAGTTTGAAATGGCTTAACCACATATGTATAATGTAATAAACATAGTTGTTTTATTAATCAATAAGTAAATGGTAATGAATAACAATGATTTGTTTGCCAATTCTGTCACGGAAAAATAAAATTTTACATCAAATTTAAAGACTTTTGAGGAGGAATTCCCAATAAACTAAACATTTATAAGACAATGAAGAAAATCACATTCATCATTTTATGACTTAAAAAATAGGTAATAAAAATCACCTAACCTGAAGACAAGTTTGTACTGAAGACCAGTTATAATGCTAAGATACCATAGTAAGCTGATGTGACATGCATTTGATACAAACAAACTGTTGGAAACTTCCAGTAAGGAAGAAAGATACCATGAAGGCAGTATCAACTGATATACTTTAACAGATTTTTTGTTTGTATTTTTAATTAAAAAACAATTATTGCACTGACAAAACGATGTTTACAAGAGTGATGTCTAGTTTTTATTGAGTAGCACCTCAGACATGAATATAACTAGGACCACACCATAGATCAGCTAGTGTGATATATGTTGTGTTATATAACCTGCATTATACCTTTACTTGGTGTAAACACCTTTAGGGTATGTTCTAAGTGACTGAAGGATTGGTGTTTACAGGATGTAAAGGGTTAATTACTTGGCAATGAAACCTACTAAGTGCAATGCTGTCTACAATTTGTTTATATAAACAAACTACCCACTACTTGTTTGTCTTTTTCTGTTATTAATGGTTAGTTACAATTTAATAGTGAATGTCAGTGAATTGAGACTGTCCACATATAGGATTGGATAGGATTGGATATCTTCTTTATGTTAGTGGGTCTCGTATGAAAATGGTAAAGAGCAAAACTATGACTGAATGAGAGATACGGGGCTTAACAGCAGATTTCTAAATAGATAGTAACATGTTTGACATGGTCCCTTACAATATTCTGACAAAATATTGGGTGAAAACGTTTTGCAGATTGAAGGTTAATGTGAAAGTGCTATGGCTATTTAACAATATACCTATTTGTTCTATATACAAACTTAATTGTCTAAATGATGACTATTTTTTATAAAGTTTGACATTGCCAAGTTGCTTAAAGATGTCTGTGTTAACAGAGATAATAATATGAAAAGACAATCTATGCTGAGTCACAAAATACAAGTGATATAAATCATGAATACCTTATAAAATGTAAATGCACTAGTAGCTTCTTTGAAATCAAAGTAATGACAAGTCATTACATATTAATGCCATCTATAATAACGTATAGTGTCTTATTGCAAAAATATAGTAATATGATGTCGGAACAAATTTCGCTTTGGCAATAGTAATTTGCAGCATTTATTACGTTGAAACAGACTAAGCAACTTTTAAATGCCTCATAAATACACAACAGTGTAAATCTTGGGGGGTACAAGGTAACATTTCTTAACTAGTGCACCACAGGGCGGGGCATTTTATACATTCTAGTCAAGCCAGAAGTCCACATTAATATGAAAATAGTTCACTGAGAAATGGAAGAGGATTTAGCACAATTTCAGATCAATTTCAGTGATCCATTTTAGTTTGAAGAAACATAATTGAGAATTTTAGGAGTTATTCACACAAAAATTTGCTATGACCAAATAATTACAATAACACTTAAATAAACAATTACATCAAAGTTATGTCAACTTTATGCTTTATTACCCATCAATAGTTATCAACCATTCACACAAGTTTGAAAAGGATCTAATTCCAAAATTTGCTAAAAATAAATAACGAAGGGCAATAACTCTGAAATGAAAAAGCAATCAGTTATCTCACCTTTACATACAATTACACATCACTATCAATCAGCTCTGCCAGCTTAAAGAATATCCAATCAATAATAAATAATTGGTTTCTCTTGAAATTTCCATGGAGACACCCTAGACAACTATTATCATTGACAACCACATACATTTTGTTTCCATCCCCTAACTTGTCACAGCAAGGGTAATGTAGGCACTTGTAATGACTAAATTTCTATCAAACAATAGCATTTTATTGTCAGTATTATTGTCAGTATTAAGTTTTAACCTTGATCAAGTTTATTTTACATGACAGTAATTAAAAGAGGCACCGACTACTGTTAATTTCTAGTTTCCATTATGAAAGAATATTTAAAACATGACTTATTATTTTAAAAAAAGGATTGCATAGTTAACTGTTGTCAGTAAACATTCTGTAATTACTAATCTACTTTTAACATTTAATTTTATGTTCACAAACAGTGGTTTGTTCCTTTTTTAACTTTATTTGTAACAGAAGGACTTCATTATAACCTTCAGTGGTTAGGCATACAATCAAGTGTTTTATTTTGAATTTTACAAATTATTTATTTGAGCCATTATTATTATAATTATAATTGTTAATTATCGTTTATATTAGTTTTAGGACCACTTGATTTGTTCCCTTTTCTTTCAGACAGTAGATATCACATTCCAGATTGTAATCTGCAGGAAGTACTGTCCATATAAATACAAAACTTAGCTGATGTAGCATACAGAGATGGTACAGGTGCAATTTGTCAACTCTAAAACCCTGGATCCTTCCCTACCAAGGTTACGGCCCTACCAACTAAACGGTTCAGACAGCTAAAATATTCTCTCTCACACACATGGTAGAAAATAACACGATCAAGCATATAATAAAAAAGAGGCTGTTCCAAACGTACCTCAACACCAAAGTAAACTATACATAAAATGACGTACACAGTAATTATCATTATTATTCAACACTGTGGTATTAAACCTAGCCAAAACTATATATACATATAAACATGCGAGATGAGATATAATGCCGAGCATACTTCTGATGTCGCAACAACACAAACACTCTTACAGCATATTAATGCCATAAAGTTTATAACATACAAAATAATGCATAGCTGTTTTTATTTGAGACTTATGTCTGTCAGCAAATATATTGAACACAAGTTTAGAAAAAGCATACAAGTTATTTATTAACATTAACCCTTTATTGGCTAGAAACACCATATGGGTTGGGGGATGTTTTTATATAAATGAAGTACATGGTGTTTCCAGCAAGTAAATAGCTAAATGATCAAACAGCTAATATATGAAAGCATCAGTAAGACTGAGTTATGTTACATGCATGTGTCTACTTACCGGTATTACAGGTACCTAACAATCAGTCAATTGCATATTTTAACAACAAAATTAACTGCTCAAAGAATTTTCTTCTAATTTTCTTTTTTAATAAAACAATAGAAAGAAGAATAGTACATTGTTATGGAACATACCAAGTTAAATCATGGAAGTGAGGGAGTAAAGCTTCACTTGCTTGAAAGAGGATAAACAGGATCCGTGTTTTAGTTGATACTGTTACAATTCAGTTGATAAGTTGACAGTTACAATTACACCTATCGACTAAATTATAAACAAAACAAAATACCCCATATGTCAGTAATACAGTTAAAACTTCAGCTACCAAATGAACACGTTCAATTATATTTATTTGGTAAATGCAATGACCAGTTCAAGACTAGTGGCTGTTATTACTATGTACACAAAATAAGCATGAATAATGAAGTCATCATCTGATCTATCATTGTAATGACAATTAAAGAGTTCATGGTTATGTAATTACTATTAACTGTAATGTTTGTATGCTTTTTATTTCCACCAATTTTCATTATTAAAATGTTAATCTAATTTCAGTGAGAAAATTAAGAATCACATAAAAAAAAAAACTTTTTGTACCTTAAAAATAAATGGCGTTAAGCTTACATATTTTTTCAATGCACTAACACAGTATTTCTCTTATATACTATTACCAACTTTATTTGGAAAAAACAAAATTTTAGTAAAAAAATAAGTATCAAGCATTTGTTAACTTGGAGCAGGTTCACATCAATGCCACTATTATTTTAACATTAATAATTGTAGTTGCTATAAGAAGATTCTCATGACTGTTATCTGTATGTTACTACATGTAGTACAGTATTCTAACCACAAGTAGATGTCACATCTATGGAACTGTAGTGTGACCATTATAGCTATTTACTATCAGCGAACTCACATCCATAGAGTGTTATAATCCACACCAGCATTCTTGAAGTCACATTCCTCATTATAGGTATTTTGGTATCAACAGTCTATTTTATAAAATGGGAAAATTGGTCATTGGTGCCAAGTTTCTAATCTTTTCATCAATTATGGCTATCATTTATTGCAGTCTTATAATAATCTTGACTGCCTTAATCTTCAATAACCATGGACAGATCTTTTAAGCTATATGAGGTAATGACCTCAGAAATTAAGTATTCAAAAATATTAAACAGAAATGGTCCCCGACCTAATCAAATCCTCAAACTGTACTTTTTTAAAGAGCAATGCTGCGCACCTTTCTGTACATTGCACCATCTCCCATTGCAAAGGCAAACACCATAACCAGAATTAATCACGCATCAACATTGCATACACCAGAATCTTGATGTAGAAAGCCATGAGCAAGTCTGCTACATCTTCAGCACTATTGGGTATATGAGCACGCCACATACATGGAACTTTATCAGGGTTATGTATGAAAACAAAAGCACTTTCTAACAACAATATCCATAACAAAACTCTATAGTCTCCATAACAACATGCCCATTTTATTTGGGAATAATCTGAACAAATTGCCCAATACAAATATCTTATGAGTATCCTTTTCTCACAGTTTCTGTGTCAGGTATTTTCTGCATACACAAACTATATGAGCATTACTTCAATGTCTTCATGTGGTAATATTAACCACATCTTGTTCATACCTCCACAAAAGCGTAACACTTTTGCCATATCACGCAAAATTTGCACAAGACATAAAATCAGCATCTTGCCAATAAACACTGCTGTTGCATTGTCTTTTGTTAATTTCCAGAGCAGAATTATAAATCTGCTACAATCTGATCAACTAAAGAAAAACACATCTTGGGAATCCAGCCCATGTTATGCAATGATCTCCCTTTGTCAGCAATGAGTGTTGATTGCCTCCCTTGTCTAATCCCTGGTCTGTCTAGGGGCAGATCAGTCAATATACTCCACATAGTTCTCTGGTATAAGCCCGGTACGGTCACCTAGTGTTCCTTCCAGCCAACCAGGCTCTTTTGAATGGCAAACTGAGGGAGAAAGAATAAAAAATTAAATGGTATTTCACAATGCTTTGGAAATAATTCTCTTAGCAGAAGGAAAAAAAATCATTTAAGAGATGAAAAATATTTTTAAGGATTATATCGTTCTATCATAAAATTTCATGTCTCAGACAGCATATTTTATGAAAACCAACTATTGCAAAATGAATTATCAGAAAAAGTTTTAAAGAAAATGTCAATATTGACTAAAATATTGGGGAAAAAATATGACATAACAAGCTGTATATTTAAACAAGAGGGCCATAATGGCCTTTAATGGCTCACCTGATGACACAGGCTTTTAGTAGGCTCATATCTGGCATCAAGTAATTAAGAGTTATTTACTTTATAAATCTTTGGTGAAGATTGGAATATTAGTGTTGCTATTGGGTTGATAATATTTTCTAGAATATTACCTAGTAACTTACTGAATCTACATGACCCACTTCAAAACATAGGTAAGAGTTCATACTGGTAAGCATTCTGTCCAAGTTTAATGAAGATTATGTCAGTGTTTTTCACAAGGTTTTTCTATAATGTGACATAATGACCTACTTTTTGACCCCATATGACCCAATAATATACTCATCCAAGATTTCATGCAGACAAACAATCTGATCAGGTTTGGTGAAGTTTGGGTCATGAATATAAAATCTCATGCAGGAAAACATTCTGACCATGTTTGGTGAAGATTAGGTAATAAATGCTTTTGAGCTTTTTCTGAGACTTGATCTAGTGACCTACTTTTTGAACCGTGACCCAATTATGAACTCATCCAAGATTTCATGCAGACAAACATTCTGGCCAAGTTTGGAGAAGATTGGGCTATAAATCAGGTCTCTAGTGTGTTCACAAGCTTTTTCTAAGATTTGACCTACTGACCTACTTTTTGACCCCATGTGACCCAGTTACAACCAAATCCAAGATTTCATGCAGACAAACATTCTGTCCAAGTTTTGTGAACATTGGGCTATAAATGTGGTCACTAGTGTGGTCACAATTTTTTTTTTAAAGTTTGACCGAGTGACCTACTTTTTGACTCAATAATGAACACATCCAAGATTTCATGCAGACAAACATTCTGACCAAGTTTGATGAAGATTGCATAAAAACTGTGGCCTCTAATGTGTTCACAAGCTAAAATGTTGATGCTGGACGCAGGACGATGGATGCCAGGATGAAGCGGTATCACAAAAGCTCACCTTGAGCACGTTGTGCTCAGGTGAGAGGAAAAAGAATAAGAAACAAGAGGGCCATAATGGCCCTTAATCGCTCACCTGATGACACAGGCTTTACGTAGGCTCAAATGTGGCATTAAGTAATTAAGAGTAATTTACTTAAGAAATCTTTGGTGAAGATTGGACCATTAGTGTGGCCACTGGGTTGATAACATTTTCTAGAATTTTACCAAGTAACCTACTGAATCCACATGACTCACTTCAAAACATATGTAAGATTTCATACTGGCAAACATGATGGTCAAGTTTGGTGAAGACTGGGCCATCAATGTAGCCACTTAAGTGTTTTCACAAGCTTTTTCTAAAATTTGACCTAGTGACCTACTTTATGACCCCACGAGACCCAATAACGAACTCATCCAAGATTTCATGTAGACAAACATTATGACCAAGTTTGATGAAGATTGGGCTATAAATAGGGCCTCTAGTGTGTTTACAAGCCTTTTCTAAGATTTGACCTTGTGACCTACTTTTTGACCCCACGTGACCCAGTTACAAACTGATCTGAGATGACCAAGTTTGGTGAAGATTGGGCTATAAATGTGGCCTCTAGTGTGTTCACAAGCTTTTTCTAAGATTTGACCTAGTGACCTACTTTTTCACCCCACGTGACCCTAGTTACGAACTCATCCAAGATTTCATGCAGACAAACATTCTGACCAAGTTTGGTGAAGATTGGGCTATAAATGTGGCCTCTAGTGTGTTCACAAGCTTTTTCTAAGATTTGACCTAGTGACCTACTTTTTGACCCCACGTGACCCAGTTACGAACTCATCCAAGATTTCATGCAGACAAACATTCTGACCAAGTTTGGTGAAGTTTGGGCTATAAATGTGGCCTCTAGTGTGTTCACAAGCTTTTTCTAAGATTTGACCTAGTGACCTACTTTTTGATCCCACGTGACCCAGTTACGAACTCATCCAAGATTTCATGCAGACAAACATTCTGACCAAGTTTCATGAAGATTGGGCTATAAATGTGGCCTCTAGTGTGTTCACAAGTTTTTCCTAAAATTTGACCTCGTGACCTACTTTTTGACCCCAGGTGACCCAATAATGAACTCATCCAAGATTTCATGCAGACAAACATTCTGACCAAGTTTGGTGAAGATTGGGCTATAAATGTGGCCTCTAGTGTGTTCACAAGCTTTTTATAAGATTTGACCTAGTGACCTACTTTTTGACCCCACGTGACCAAGTTACGAATTCATCCAAGATTTCATGCAGACAAACATTCTGACCAAGTTTGGTGAAGATTGGGCTATAAATGTGGCCTCTAGTGTGTTCACAAGCTTTTTATAAGATTTGACCTAGTGACCTACTTTTTGACCCCACGTGACCCAGTTACGAACTCATCCAAGATTTCATGCAGACAAACATTCTGACCAAGTTTGGTGAAGATTGGGCTATAAATGTGGCCTCTAGTGTGTTCACAAGTTTTTCCTAAAATTTGACCTCGTGACCTACTTTTTGACCCCAGGTGACCCAATAATGAACTCATCCAAGATTTCATGCAGACAAACATTCTGACCAAGTTTCATGAAGATTGGATAAAAATTGTGGCCTCTAGTGTGTTTACAAGGTAAATGTTGACGACGAACGACGGACGATGAACGACGAACGACGGACGACGGACGAAGCGGTATCACAAAAGCTCCCCTTGAGCACGTTGTGCTCAGGTGAGCTAAAAAGTTTTTATGATTATGTTATCTAAATTGGCTAAAATAATGTGAAGCTAATCTTAAATATACAAACAAAAATTCATTCAATATAAATAACATGTCAAATGTGAACTTAGTTTTTAAATTGCTATTCAGCATTGCTATCCTACAATGAAATATTAACAATTTTGCAGGAGGACAACATAATTAGTTAAAATTAGCACTGAAAATGCCTAAAATGATCCAAAATATATTTTCTGTAAAACAGTGCATGTATGACTGCTTACTCTAGCAGCTTCACTGTAACCATGATGTATAACTATGACAAGATCAGGATTTCAGAAAATGAAGGACTACACCTTCCCAGACGACAGCAGATGTTTGAACATATTTTTTTTTATGTTGCAAGTATATTTTCAATAACCACTATACGCACCATTCTTAATGATCTGGTTTGGTTCAAATGAAAGCTCTGTGGGATTCTCCGCCTCACAATGGTACAGGGTGCGCACAGTCCTGGAAATATACAATTAGCTTGGAAGGAGATTTCTTTTTTGTAAACAGAAAAAACTCTCATTCTAAAAAAATCCAAACAAATCTGATTTTAACAATTTCCAATAATACAACAAATTATAGATACATGTATGCTTAAAGAACAACACATCAGATCACTGTTGTTGATGTTTCAAAGAAAGTTAAAACTATATACAAATACAACTGGTTATTGTACATGTCACAGTGACAGCTTCTATGTATACCCCAAAATAAATGTTATGGTTCAGTATTTTTTTATATTTATTGCTTCAGTGAGAGGCCTTATCTATCCATACCTGCGCTTGTTCACAGAGCTGTTTGTGCTTACACTGCCAAGACTCCCAGACACACTTCCGGTCATGCTAGGTGGGATTCGACCCTGGGTGGGTGGGCCATGCATAGAGGTCGACCTGCCAATCAAAACCAAGCATGTCACATAATCATCCGTCTGTATTTATCTGTTACTTAACACAAGGGACTCTAATCTATTACAATGTTGGTTTCAGTAATATTTTTAAACTTAAAGTATTAGTAAAAAAAAACATAATAACATAAAACAGCTACTTTGTAAAGCATCAAAATCTCATTCAGAGTACTTTGCTACTTAAATGTGTTAGCTTATAACAAGCAGAACATTTATAGTATTCCCTAACATTTAAGGCTCTGTTTCAATTTTAAAGGTAAGTTGATTTTTGGAACAAATCAATGCAACACAAATAAGACACAATAGACACAATAATGCATGCATACATTTATGTCTATTTGATATCTACATCTACACAATACATGCTTACTCAACTATGTAATAATATAATTTCTAAGTGTCACATTAATAACCAATGAAGGAAAAAGGACAGTATCTTTATGTAACAAGGAAAGGTAGAACTAAGGGGTAGAAGGAAATATGAAGACATAGTAAATTAAAAGTAATGCACCAGCATGTGAATTGGTTGTTGAACAGGTGGACTTACAGGTTGAACTACAAAAATAATTTTAGTTTCAATGTTAAGATGGGAAATTGTCTGTTACTTGTTAACAACATATTGGCATAAAAAGGTGAATGTATCATCACATCTTGTTAGAGATATCTAACTACCTGCAAACTGAATTTAACATTTTCTAGCTGACCCTTCCTCAGAGTGGTTGTAGCCATGCCAACCTTAGCAACTCTGACACAATGTAGCAACAATTAACTCAAGGTAAGCATGGAAAAATACAATTATATACGTACATAATTACCTTATATAATATTCCCAAATAGCTCCTGTACCTAAAAACATCTGTTTACTTTTCCCTGAATTATATATTATGTTCGATGAAATATCCATCACTTTTCTAGCAATTGTCTAACCTGTCTAATTAAGGGCTGACCATGTTTGGAAATCTCATAATCTGACTGGGTAAGTAGCATGTCTGTCCAACAGATAAGGAAGGGTTCATTTGCCATTATTACAACATTAAAATTATTAAAAGATATTTAATTTTATGGAGTGGTAGGTTATATAAGATATATACATATACATACATATGCTGCCTATACTACCATTCCCACATACATATACTTTATACAGGTCTTAACAGTAACCCACTTTGTTTTATATTCTAAGCAATATATAGTTTAGTATGTAATCGGCAGTTATGACAGATTGCAGATTTGGATAAGCTAATACATGGTTTATTTTATGTGTTAATTTTTAATTTGACTCAGACAGACCAATTACATGTATGGTACATCTGATATTTAAAAAAAATATAAGCTTAACTATGTTCCTATATAATAAGGCAGATAAAAAATAAAAAATAAAATAAAAAATAAAACAGAATAAAAACACATAACATATAGGTATACTTATATGTCATTGATTAACAATGAACTGGATGTTTGTATGAACAAAGCCTTAATATCCCTGATATCAGACCCATTATGACATACAATGTACATACCCGGTACATATGTTAACTCACTTGTAAAACTTGTATTTTCAAGAAAATCAAATAATATTACGAAAGATTCATTAACTCTAACTCCGACTAAACTTAAACTGATCCAGCTTACACAAGTAGATCCCCAGCTTACACAAGTAGATCCCCAGCATACACAAGTAGATCCCCAGCTAACACAAGTAGATCCCCAGCTAACACAAGTAGATCCCCAGCTTACACAAGTACATCCCCAGCGTACACAAGAAGATCCCCAGCTTACACAAGTAGATCCCCAGCATACACAAGTAGATCCCCAGCTAACACAAGTAGATCCCCAGCTTACACAAGTACATCCCCAGCGTACACAAGTAGATCCCCAGCTTACACAAGTAGATCCCCATCTTAAACAAGTAGATCCCCATCTTAAACAAGTAGATCCCCAGCTTACACAAGTAGATCCCCAGCGTACACAAGTAGATCCCCAGCTAACACAAGTAGATCCCCAGCTAACACAAGTAGATCCCCAGCTTACACAAGTACATCCCCAGCGTACATAAGTAGATCCCCATCTTACACAAGTAGATCCCCAGCTTACACAAGTAGATCCCCAGCTTACACAAATAGATCCAGATAAGCTGGCTCCCAAAGAAAGCTCTGATCAGAATCTTAACTATTAAATGGTACCATTAAGTTTATATAAAAAACATGTTTAAAAATCCTTGAAATAAGAAGCAAATAACTTTGAATTAATCACTGATTAACAATTTTTGAACAAGAAGGGTGAAAACAACACTTTTTCTAATTTCCAAGTATTAGTTTGGATCAAAGTGTTCACCAAGTCAACAAGAAGAACAACTTGTATACAAACCCCGTGATCCTTAACAGTACAAACAAGTGCACATTAAATGACCTTGACATTGACCTTCCACTGAAGTCAAAAATGACCTGTAGTATTGACAAAATTTCTATGGCTTATGCAAACTTTAATTTTTTTAAAATTTACATCATACCAGGATGACATGAGTTGTTTGTCATTGACTTTAAATGCTGGCAAGTTATTTTAGTTGGATTTTGGTTGTCACAGCTGCTGTGGCCCCTTTCTTACTTTTTTTTATTTCTACAATATTTTGGAGGTACTATATCACCTCTGTGGTAAATGTTGTCTCTCAATTAAATTCAAAATCATTTCTCTCAACAATAATTTAGTAAATATTTACTAATTTGGATCAAAGAAAATACAACAAATTAAGACCAAATGATGTACGGTTCTAACTTACGAATAAACTCCACCTTTGCATAAAAGGCATAATCATCAGACTAGTATACAAATAAATAATGAAAGGTGCAGGTGTCTCTATGCTGATGTGCAGTGTCTATTACCCATGCATTATAAGCACCAAAAATCCTTTATGACAGGTATTTTTTAATATCTTGTTGAAAGCATCTTAAGCTAGATATACTTAATTTGGAGGAGAAATTTTGGAGGACATTTGGAGAAAGTAATGTTGCATAGAGATGTGATCAATATTTAACATTACTTAAATAGATTTGTAATCAGCAGATAAAATATCATTAATAATAAGAGGCATGACAGTTAATCATGTACCAGTATATTTAGTAACCTCTCTTTTCCAATCATATATTAAAACATATAAAGGTCAAAGGTCAAATGTCAAGGCCATTTCAGACAATACTGAGAGGTTAAAGGTTAGAAGGGCATGCACTTTGCATTTAATCTTACATAGAGTTGGTGGAGTGATCAGTTGAGCTCCGTTTCTTGATGCTGCCACTGAGAAATAGAGCGTACAACAAGCACATATTTACAAGCTGTTAATGGGTCATGAAAGTACAAGCCAAACGTTAGTGGTGGCTGGGTCAAGGCTGTGGACTCACAAGGCCAATTTCATGTTCACACATTGCAAAACATCACTAGTTTTATATGCAGTCAAGAAATAAATTCATGAAGGGTAAGTTGGTCAAATAAAAGAGCAAACAAGGTCAGAGCATCAGCACTTGTGATGGGTCAAATTAAGTAAGGGACTTAATTGTTTCAAAAGGCTACTGTGAAATACCAGTAACAACATAAATGGTGTTTTAAGGTCTGAACCTGCCACTGCCTCTGTTTTCAGGAGCATTAAAAATGTGGAAAAAAAGGACAAGGTCACAGATTCAATTGTCAAGCAAACTGATGTGCAATGTTTCACATGGTCATTTGTGTGTACAGTTAGAGCTACAAGCATGTGATGCAAGCATGCCATCATGAGTTGAGACTTGTCGAAGTCAGCATACAAGGTCACTGGTACCAAGTATCATGTGAGAGAAAGTGTGCAGGAAGATGAGAATATTCTCCACGTGAAAACAGACTAGCATTATTACTGCAAAATATATCCTAGATTAAAGAGCAGTATGGTAAAAAAATGATGCCTCTATGACAATGTTTCCTATTATTGAAGACTTTACTGAAGAATTTTACAATTATACCATTATTTTATACTTACTTCTTTATATTGTGTTTACTGACATTAAGTAAAATAGCTTTAAAAAATACACTTGAAGAAAATTGCATACCTTATCCAAAAGCAATTAAGATAAGGAAGATTAAAGTATATCCCTTTGCCACAAAAGACGAACATTTTTTTAAAATAATTTAATCAACAGCTGCATAAAGGATTTTGCTTTTGTCTAAGCCTAACTAATTAGAAATAATAAAAAAATATATTTTTAAGCAGTCTGAAAACAAATGTGTGGACACAGCCGTGGGTTCTCTATGAACAAAATACTGTTTGTAGTGTAACAAAAAATAACTAACAGGATATTTGGTCATTATGCAATAAAGGATAAATTTAAGCAAGTTTCACCTATTTTTCTTTTTCCTGTGTTTATGTTGTCTGCAAAAGCACAAACTACTTCACATGAAATGAGTAAAACAAAGGTTGGGAAAATATGACACTCTATGTCTACTTGTTTACAATCTTTGAAAGTTTGGTGATAAAAGAATTTTCTTCTGCGTATGAAACACAGCAATTGGTAACAGAGTGGTAATCTAATCCTACTAGTACCAATACTGGTCTGCAAACAATGACTTACAGTATCCCACGAAAGTAATCTAACTGGATTAATCTTAATGAATCATTCCTGGGAAAAAAAAGCATAATTATAAATTGGTCAACAATTAAGACTGCAAGCAGTATAATACAGTATTTTTATTTATTTATTACATATGGATGATCACTTGGCTTATGACATCTACATTAGCAGTTTATCTGAATGATAAACAACTTTAACTTGATGTTAAATTCATTATTTATCTGTGTTAATAATATTTAAGATGTTGTTAAACAAAAAAAATAGCAAAAAGTGTTCCATAAACCATAACCTTTTATGTTTGCAGCAAAAAAAAATCTAAATATCTCAGAATTAACATTTATACTGCCAAAAACTTTTAACAAATTACCATTTACATAGTTTTTTTAAATAGAACTTTACATTTGCACCTGTAAAAATCGACAAAAATGAAGCAAGTTTAAAATAATGTTTGTTGAATGCCACGAATGTACTGGTAAGTTGCATTATTTTGTTGAGCCAATACTTTTCTTCCATCAGTATTGTTTTCAGTTTGTGGATTTTTTTGTTTAGAACTTTCTTCCTAATTTGAAGGTCTGCACAAATAAAAAGGAACGAATACCTCAATATAATTAAAATGGCTCTACAATGGACCAATGTCTGGCGTGTCACATAAGCTAGGGCATGCAATGCATAGTATTGCTGCATTGCATTGATAGACAATCATATAACAAAATAGGCACATTGTAATTTTGGGGAAAGCTCATTTAGATTTTAACTTTATATTATTTTTAAAAAATAAAAAACAACCAACATATAACCTCATTATTGAACCACAAGAAAAGTATGCAACATAAAATTAAACACTTGTTAAATTAATTAATCAATGCTATCTATAAATATAGTCTATGCCAAAAGTATACCAGCAGTATAAACATAACATAAAAATGAACTGCAAAAAGCCTTTAACTAATTAAATAACCAGTCTCTTTTTTTATGTATAAATAATTTCAGAGCTTTCCCCTCAAAAGGCCTCCTCTATTATCACATGAGGTCAAGTATTAGGTTAAAAGCAGTGAAACTAATGTTGGTGCTCATCTTTACCCTAGCCTTGGTTTCCGAACTGGACTGGATTGTACATCAGACATAAGTAAAGACAAGGTTAGTTCGAATCAAATACATGTGAAATTTTACATCTTAATTTTCTTCCTTTTTATTGTACAATGTCTAGCAGAATAAGTATGAACAGTGATAATGTTTTAAATAAACATCTTGAGGAAGTGCACATAAACTGTAAGTGGCATATTGTGCCTAATGGTAATAGGCAATGAGATAACATGGAAATAAATGATTTTACTAATTAAGGATAGTTAAAACCTACACAAGCACACATTGTTACATGAACATGTGAAAAAGTATTCAGAAAAATTGAAAACGATTGATTTCCTTATCAGAAACAAGGTGTGTCTATTGAAATGCCTTTTGCTGTAAAATATTTCAAGTAACCATTATAACTCTAAAAATACAAGGTCAAAATTTAAAAAAATCGAACTTTCATTGTATTTTGATATCAAACACTTATAAACCTTTTTGAAAGTACATTTAAACTTATAAAAAAGAAAACAAAGAGTCCCCTGACAGAAGGATAAACAGGGTCAACTCAATATGACTGTTCACTAACTAAATAAGGCCCGGGCATACAAAGGTAGTAAAATCAATTGAAAGCACTTAAATATTACCTCAGAAAAAATGTACACTTTCAATATTGAGAAACATGACAAATAACTCATGACTTTGAAACACCTAAAGTGAGTCTAAATGGGAGACAGGTAATATATGCATACCAATAGGAATATAAATGATATGTTTCACCAGGGGACACTACTCTGAGAGACCTGACTGAAATACTGAAAATACTTACAATGTGGGCACATCAGATGTGGACAGGATGAGACGATTGGCTGCAACAAATATAAAACAACAATATAATATATTTCACTTCAAAGGCATGTTGTATGAAAGTGATGGATATAGAAAATGAAATACTTCATGTACATGTAAAGAAATATGAAAATTAACTTTATTTGCTACTGCAATACAGCATTATTTTTTGTATATTTCTTGTATAAAATTGTTATTTAAGTGTTTCATCAAATATTGGAATTAAATCAGATAAAATAATTGTTTTAAGTAACAAGCCAGGATAAAAATGCAAAACATGTCAGTGGTTCTGCCCAGATTCTTTCCTTACTTCAAAAGACAAACATCTTATACTCAAACAGCTATGAGATACAAAACAAATTAAGTTCAACAGACAATTGTCTTTCCAGACATCCAAAACAAACAACTGCAAGACAAACAAATAGCTCGAAATGAATTTGTTCAGCCAGACAAATGGCTTCAAACCCTCGCATTGAGGACACAGGTATAGCTTGTATGCTACAGGAGGTTGACATGCTGTAGTCTTCATTAGTGGTTAATCTTCTTCAAATATGCATACATTCTATTTTAGAATTCCAATACATCATTCACTTACATATTAATAGCTGATGCATAATGCAAGTAACATCATGCTATGCATAAAAGCATTGTGGTTGTATCAATTAACAAATATCTACTTTTAACACACACAAAATAAACTTTGGTAATTTTAATTTATTTAGAAATATGTTTTTTATATGGTGAATTTTTCAAAAGTAACAGACACATTCACAGTACATGTAATGTCTATATGTTACATTTTTTTTTTCATTTATTATAAAATTATAATTTTTAGTTATTAGTCCTGTCATAAAAATTGTGTAAGTTCTAGCAAGTGACCATAAACCAAGAAATTTGACAATTTCAATACCAGAGACAGGTAACAAGTTTCCTCCCCCAACATAGAAAACAGCCACTGAACAAACAGCATATAAATAAGTATTCAATCCATAGAGTCTGACCTAAATACATGAAGCTGACATTAAGAAACAGATCATTTATTTGATAAATAATTGTCACTGCCTATTTTTCTGCTACATTTGTTAATCAAGCATTTGACATTCTCATTTGTTCTAACAATTTCATGCAAGCAACATTCTGTAAAACTTTTGCAAATACTGTAGACTGATCAGACAACACCCTGCAAATGGCTGGCTGGCCTATACCTACATTATTTGCCAAAGTCTGATCAACATTGTGTTTAGCAGGCTAAGGGTTAACGGCAATGATTGGGTTGTTGTCAAGACAGAATTAGTAGACCAGGCACAAGCACATCTCTTGCAGGATCTAAGCATACAAGAATAGCTAATAAAGCCATAAAAAGGTGGTAGGCACATGGTAGTGTTGTAACCAAAACAATTGTAAATGGTCTGTGGTTTAAAATAATATTAAAGACTAAGTCATCAATAAAAATCAGTAGTTGGCAATATGAAAAAAAATGGAAGATGTAATTAAAACAAAAACAAATTACCAAATGCTTTGGGGTTTTTTTTTAATGATTTGAACCTGTGGCCTCTATTATGGCAGCCCAGTGCTTTATTGACTACACCATTTAGTCTTGGTACATGACATTTTATGTAGATTTATCATACATGGTGACAGGTACAATGTTTACATTTAAATTTCAACATAACTTATGATTTTGAAAGGTTTTATCTATTGCTGATCAGTTCATTTAGATTTAAGTCAGGAGGTGTCAATCACTGTTGTTTTGGCCAGTCTCCCGTACCAATTACATGTATTTCTCAAGATATCATGGCTAAAGTAGGTGAATTGAAACTTTTATTATATTTATGTTAACATTAAATCATAATTAAATTATCTTAAATTTGGTAAAAAAAAACCATAATGAAATACAACTTAAACAGATATATTAAAATATATAGAGTTCCGTCACATTTCTGTTGATTTTCATCATCTATTCCTTCCATCCTTGGCCACAAAGACATTACAGAGAGTATGCAACACATGACCAGAATGTTATACATTTTGACAGATACAGGCGACAAGTTCAGCAGAAACTTGCATGCAACATTAAGGGCAGCTACAGATGGCAAATTTATGAGTAAGGAATAAGGAAAATCAGTCTGGTATAACCAAGTATTTGTAATCAAAATTTAAATTTAAATTTTGCTAGTTTTCTCTGCCAAATTGACTATAAAGGAATGTGTTTAGATGACCATACAGTTCCACCTCCAGACCCTTCTGTTATTCAGACCGCTATCATACTTATACTGCATGCTCGGAACCAAACAGAGAATTATGAACTAGAGGAGCAATGTCGTTAGACCAATTTTGTCAGACTAATTTTATCAGATCATTTTGTTAGACCAATCTTTCTCAGAACATTTACATAATCATAATTTTGTGACCTTATGAATGATTTAAATTTTAGTTAATGTTTGCACAAGTCATGTTCCGTGAAGGTAGCAGACAGCGCGTTTTTTTGGAAGGGTGTATATACATGGGTTTCCAACCATACCCCCCTGACTCACCCGGCGTAGCCAACGGCATGTTGTCAAACTCTATTTTTTCTACTGGATATTGGTAGCCTATTATAATGATGCAAATGGTGATGTTATTATTCAAATTAACATTATGTCTGAATTACTGAAATATAATAATTCTTTTATGTTGGGACTTGTAAAATGCACCAAGTGCAGTGGTGATTGCAAACTTGAAGAGACACCAAGCAGAGGTAGAAACAACACAGCATTATTTTCTTTCTGATAAAATTCTCTCTATTCATCTTCCAGATACACCTCTCTGAAAGTTAACTTAAATGGCATCAATTGCAAATTTTAAATTTTTTAATTTTTTTAAATTCCATAATTTTCTGGCATGGACATTTTGTTATTAGTCACAAAGTGTCTTAATGTTCCTTTACAATTTATATTTATAGCAACACTGTTTGATTTGTAAAGGATGTTTGACTGCTACTGTATTCACATGTTTGTACTTACTGAATTTTGCAACAAAAATTGACTTGTACATAAATAAAACATTTCATTAAATATTTACACAGGTTTAATTTTGGTGGCTTTCATCAGGTTTAACTTATCTTTAGCTTATTCAAATATACTGGTAATTGGTTTTAAGCAGAGCATGTATTTTGTATAAGCAATAAAACGTTAACATGTTACATGCAAGATACTTCCAGCAGCCTATTGATAAATAATGCCTTAGAAGCAAAAGTATGGTTCAATACTTCAGGCAGTTTACTGATATAACAGGACCAAAGGTATGTAATTATGCTGAACTTATTTCAATATCTGAACTTCCTTGTAATAACACTGATAAAAAAACCTGCTTTGTTCCCAGCATCCCTTACCTAGCTCACTGACATTGATGTTTGAGTACATGGGTCCTGCTACCTGGGACCGCCCAACCACCATTCGTCTATGTGGGTCATGGGATCCTAGGGTGCCTAGGTTGTTTGTGTGATTTGATTGATTGGAATTCAAGGACTCAGAACTTCCACTGATACTGTGATTAGTCTGAGTCTCAAAGCCTGCAAAAAGTAAAAACAAGATAATCCTATGGGGGATAAAACCTCGTATTATATTTTAGCTGCTCTTTGTCTTAGACTGTAAATTGGACCTAGACTTATTTATAATAAATATCAAAATATCATGTAAAATTGACCGCTACAGCCATGGAGTCATACCATTGCTCAAATTTTCATGTTGATTAATTAATATGATGGATCTGCACACTCTCAACAACTCTCAAGATACGCTTTGAAAATTCCTTATTTCTGAATTTTATTAGGTGCATCTATTTCTTCCTACAGTGAATAAGTGTTTAATTTGCCTAAAAAAGTATCCATTTTTTTCAACTTTTTTGATATATAATAACTATGTCATAAATTACATTTACTTGACACATGACACAATTTATATAATGTTGAAGGCTGCAGTACAAATACTACTTGCAACTTTGCTAAAGCCATCAAAAATCTTAACTTTCATTAACACACAATTTTCTTAAAGAACAAGATAAAGATAAAGATTTATAAAGCACATACAAAACAAACACAAATCAAAGTTTTGAAATAAACTAAGTTACTCCAAAAGGAGGACATAACTCTTTATCCTTACCATCATCATCACTTTTATTATTTCTTCAGTCTTCTTTGAAAAACTAAAAAATTGTAACAAACACATACACAAATGTTAGGTTTGCGTCACTTACTGCCAGTTGTGGGGTTATAAACATCTACAGGCCGTAACTTGCCTCTGGTTGGCTGTTGTTGCTGGTTGTATGGCTGGACCGGTGACTGGGTGGTGAATTGCCGCGGTGACTGATTGTTTGATGACAAGGCCGCAACACTCATTGCGGTGGCAGTCACCTGGGGCTTGACATTAGTAGGTGGGGGAGGGGCAGTGGATTTAGGCCGCTTTATTGGGTTGTTTTTGGCAAGGTTGGTTCTTAACTCTGGGTCCTTCCGGGGCCTGCTGGAAGATCTGGAATAGAGTACATCAGCATTCTTGTATTTATTGTTTGTTTGTTGAAATACCACTGTTTCTCTCGGCTCCCTCTCCAACGAAAGTATCATCCTACTATGTTGGACACCAGTGGCTTATTGCTAGAGTTGTCAACTTGTATATTATCTGGCTACTCAGTCCATTACAGTGTGGGTTTGAGTTCTGGTCAGGTATGAAAACTTGTTGAAGAGTCTTCAAGCTGTTGGTTGGCGTATCCATACATTTGTCTGGGTCCTCCTGTGCCAATATACTGGTGTTTCTGTGATGTATTATAACAATATAAATCACTCACCATTTCGTAGTTATTGACAAGTATTTCTATGACGATGTTGCAGAACTTGATGTCCATGATGGCAGCCACAGACTCCTCCTCAGGTCGCATAAGTGTGGGTCCGAAACACACACCAAGGTTGGCGACTGTCATCAGATTCTTCTCAGAGTTACGAGATACTCTGTAAGATTTCAACGTTTCATTTATGGTGACATATCTGAGACATGAAACACATACCAATAGAAACATTCAATCATCAACAAACATACAGGAGCACATATTAAATATTCCCAAGAAATGTCATGAAAAAAAAAAGGAAATGAACCAATATCTATTTAAAGCAGATATAAATTATGAAATGATGTCTATATGAGGCTGATGTAAACAGTTATGAACTGAGGTCTGTGTTAAGCTGCTATAAACAATTATGAACTGGGGTCTGTGTTAAGCTGATATAAACAATTATGAACTGGGGTCTGTGTTAAGCTGATATAAACAATTATGAACTGGGGTCTGTGTTAAGCTGATATAAACAATTATGAACTGGGGTCTGTGTTAAGCTGATGTAAACAATAATGAACAGAGGTCTGTGTAAAGTTGATGTAAACAATTATGAATTAAGGTATGTGTTAAGCTGATGTAAACAATTTCGAACTTGGGTCTGTGTTAAGCTGATATAAACAATTATGAACTGGGGTCTGTGTTAAGCTGATATAAACAATTATGAACTGGGGTCTGTGTTAAGCTGATGTAAACAATAATGAACAGAGGTCTGTGTAAAGTTGATGTAAACAATCATGAATTAAGGTCTGTGTTAAGATGATGTAAACAATTATGAATTAAGGTATGTGTTAAGCTGATGTAAACAATTTCGAACTTGGGTCTGTGTTAAGCTGATGTAAACAATTATGAACAGAGGTCTGTGTTAAGCTGATATAAACAATTATGAACAGAGGTCTGTGTAAAGGTGATGTAAACAATTATGAACTTGGGTCTGTGTTAAGCTGATGTAAACAATCATGAATTAAGGTCTGTGTTAAGATGATGTAAACAATTATGAATTAAGGTATGTGTTAAGCTGATGTAAACAATTTCGAACTTGGGTCTGTGTTAAGCTGATATAAACAATTATGAACAGAGGTCTGTGAAAAGCTGATGTAAACAATTATGAACAGAGGTCTGTGTTAAGCTGATGTAAACAATTTTGAACTTGGGTCTGTGGTAAGCTGATGTAAACAATTATGAATTGATGTCTGTTTAACAGCTAAAGTGCTACCTGCCCTTTACAAGCATATAAACAAGAAGAAATAGAAGTTACCTTCTAAGATGATTCACAATAATGTCCAGCATCTCAAAGTTTGATGGCGGTAGTTTATGGACTAGGGTATGTATGTCATGGAGCCGCAATGTTGGTGAGTTTCGCTCTATTTATAAAAAAACAGAAATCAATCATACAGAAAAATATCTATTGAAGCAATAGTGATTTATTAAAAGAACAATGGATTTTATTTTAGAGACTATCAATTAAAATGGGAAGGATAAAAGTTATTCAATGCTTCACAAACCCTTCAACAAAATGTTTTAAAGACTGGCAAGTTTGTTTGTTTTTTGTTACATCACAGCAACACAATAATTGGTAATGTCCAGCTAATTACTGGTGGAAGAAGACACCAGACTTATGTCTGGGTAGAACCACAGACACACTGCAGGTCTGGGTAGAACCACAGACACACTGCAGGTAAGCTGGAATGGGACTCAAACACATGGTGAGGGGCTGAGGAGTTACAATTTGGCAACTCTAACTGATAGGCCAAGGACACCCCTGAATAGTCATGACATAAACACCTAACACATATACAATAACATTTAAAAATCTAACATATTCCATTCTTTCACAACATTATTCAGCTGTTTAAAATGATATTCAACTACAAAATGACTCACTAGCTGCAACAATGAAGTCAGGATGTAAGCCAAAGGTCATCAGGGGCTCTTTAAGTGATCTGGAAAACAACAGTGAACATAAAATACTAAGTTTGTTTTATTAAAGAATCTACAAGGAACAAATCACTTAATAGGAAACAACGTATTAAGCAACACCCTAAGTGTTTTGTTTATTTTGTGTATTTGGGTTTATTATCTGGAAACATGTCCACTTGAAGCAAATATAGTGCTGCCTTCACTGTGTATAGCATGCCATGAACATTATTGGTTAGAAAGGGTGTGTTAGCTTTGGAATGTTGTGGCCCGGGGTCAAACTCGGGGACTGCCCATGCCCTTCCGAGTGTGCTACCTGGTCCAGTCACACCTTTAGTGTATACCTTACTATGGTTAAATATTACTTACTAAGGAAGAATTAGCTTCTTTAGCCTTAGGACCAGAATAGTTGTATTATTTGTGTTGATTTTTGACTGTTTATATCTTAAAAATGTACACATTACAGTTTTTGTACAGCAAGGGCGATTTCCACCAATGTTTATTTAGATATAGTATGTCTCATGTAAATATTCCATCCACATTTAGAAAAGGTCACCAAAGTTTTAGCTTAAAGCTAAAAGAGATAATAATGGAGTCTATTAAATTATAACATATCAAATACCTTGAAAATATCCACAAAGACACAAGAGTTGTTTTATAAATTAGAGCTCTGGAACAAAGATCATTAACTAGTGAGCTTAAGTCTGATCATTCTTGAGTATTATATAAATGTGAACGATCAATCTCTTTTAAAGGGACTCAGACTCCAATTTGGATAATCTTGGACATTCACTTGTATGATGAAAGAACCATCTTTAATTGTTTATTCATAAAATGAGGATATGTGAGCCTGATACACATCCTACCTGAGGTAATTCTTGACAGCACTAGTGATGGTCTTCACTTCGTACTGCTGTGGGTCATTCAGGTCCAGCTTGTCAGCCTTTTTACTATCCAGACCCAGACTGATCAGCTTGCTGACTTTTGAGTTGACCCCCACCACCCGATATAGACCCTGGTCATCTAGTCCTGCAAAGCAGTGATTCGTATATACCACACAAGTACATGTATGGTCAAAATGATGGTTTTTTTGGTAACTTGGCAAAGTTCTATTAATAGAGCATGACCTCATATTATAAGCTAATTAATCACATGTCAGATAGCAAACTCTTCTTATAGTGTTCAACCCTATAAACATTCAACTCCCACAGATCAAATGCATCATACATCAAATAGCAGCTTTAAATGTTCATCCTTATAGTCCCTCAAGCACCCACAAAATCTGTTTTAAGTAGTCCTGGTAAAATGTAAAAGGCTGGTTTTTTCCTTTAAAATTGACAAAAGCATTTAATTGTATGTTTAAAGGTTTGTACACAACCAACATTCCTCCAGTCAAACAAATAAAATGTACAATCTGAATAAAATCATATCCTGAAAACCACTCCGCTATCAGGATCTGACGACGAGTCAATTTAGCATTCCCAACTAATCAGCTTGTCGCCTACAAAATTAAAATGATGATCCAAAGTGTTCCGAACGTATCATTTTAATGGCTGTGACCATTTACTCTGTGCAAGACTTAAGTCACTGAAGACAGGTGTGTTGTATGCAGTATCCCATTTGTTTTAACATCAGTAACATCTTCAGGTCTAAAGTTAACTAACAAGGAGTTGCAGAACAAACTTAAACTGAGTGACTTTTCAGCCATTTTGTGTTACGCTCTCTGTTTGGCTGTTATAAAAATAGTATTCAGGGAATACTAGTCTTGTTTATAGACAGGATTTGTGGGTGAGATTGATAAAATGTAGACATTAAAACAAGATGTGCTTTTATAAGGTTTATTCATTTATTCTAATGCCACGCTTACAATTTTTAACTTACACTGGAACCTATGTTTTGGGTTAGTGATTTTTTTAGAGTTTTGTTTAGTGGCATACATATTTCTATTATGACTCTTACAAACACGTGTTTATTGCTAATGGTTGGCAAATTAGTTAGTCACAAGTTTTTATTCAATGTGAGTAGTTTGTTCACAGTACCTCTGCAGCTTAGTTATAGAAAACACCACTAATATTGTGTTATGAATACTGACAGAGGCTTACTTATTTAGCATCTGTTACATGTCTATGCCGTAATCATGTTTTCATCAGGAAAATAGATGTTGTCAAACTTACCCCTGCTTTCGATGGCATGGATACATTTCTTGATGAATGAGAAACCTATGTCATTGAGTAATGCTGAAAAAAGTGAAAATTAAAGAACATTACAAAGGATAGATAATAAATAGTTATAAAATGCACACAAGAGACTAACTGTAAAATTAGGTTGAATTAGGTTGACTTTCATTTTAATATAATTTGTAAAATTAACTTTGTAAGTACAAATGCTCATATATGTTGGATAAAATATAAAGCAGCCTACACAGATAGGCCAATGAATGTTACATTAGTAAATATCATTTAAATTGATCATTTTCAAACTTTGTTAGAATATACATTTATTGGTACTTATTTAGCATACTTACAATCTTCTGCATTCCCTTGTGGCTTGTTGTATATCTGAAAGCGGACGGAAATATTAAAGTCATACAAGATTACCTGTAAAAAAAACTATATGGGAAATGACAGATTGATCCTATGTTAGATTATAAATCCACTTCATTTTCTACACACCAAAGCAAAATCAATAGTTTTGGGGCTTACAACTACATGCAAAGGTTGCAGGTCAAACTGCTAGAGACTAAGCAGCAAACAGTGCAGATCTTGGTCAGACAGCAGCCAGTTGACAGCAAATAGTGCAGATCCTGGTCAGACAGCAGCCAGTTGACAGCAAATAGTGCAGATCCTGGTCAGACAGCAGCCAGTTGACAGCAAATAGTGCAGATCCTGGTCAGACAGCAGCCAGTTGAAAGCAAATAGTGCAGATCCTGGTCAGAAAGCAGCAAGTTCACAGCAAATAGTACAGATCCTGGTCAGACAGTAGCCAGTTGACAGCAAACAATGCAGATCCTGGTCAGACAGCAGCCAGTTGACAGCAAACAGTGTAGATCCTGGTCAGACAGCAGCCAGTTGACAGCAAATAGTGCAGATCCTGGTCAGACAGCAGCCAGTTGACAGCAAATAGTGCAGATCCTGGTCAGACAGCAGCCAGTTGACAGCAAATAGTGCAGATCCTGGTCAGACAGCAGCCAGTTGACAGCAAATAGTGCAGATCCTGGTCAGACAGCAACCAGTTGACAGCAAATAGTGCAGATCCTGGTCAGACAGCAACCAGTTGACAGCAAACAATGCAGATCCTGGTCAGACAGCAGCCAGTTGACAGCAAACAGTGTAGATCCTGGTCAGACAGCAGCCAGTTGACAGCAAATAGTGCAGATCCTGGTCAGACAGCAGCCAGTTGACAGCAAATAGTGCAGATCCTGGTCAGACAGCAACCAGTTGACAGCAAACAATGCAGATCCTGGTCAGACAGCAACCAGTTGACAGCAAATAGTGCAGATCCTGGTCAGACAGCAGCCAGTTGACAGCAAATAGTGCAGATCCTGGTCAGACAGCAACCAGTTGATGGCAAACAGTGCAGATCCTGGTCAGACAGCAGCCAGTTGACAGCAAATAGTGCAGATCCTGGTCAGACAGCAGCCAGTTGACAGCAAATTGTGCAGATCCTGGTCAGACAGCAGCCAGTTGACAGCAAACAATGCAGATCCTGGTCAGACAGCAACCAGTTGACAGCAAACAATGCAGATCCTGGTCAGACAGCAGCCAGTTGACAGCAAATAGTGCAGATCCTAATCAGACAGCAGCCAGTTGACAGCAAACAGTGTAGATCCTGGTCAGACAGCAGCCAGTTGACAGCAAATAGTGCAGATCCTGGTCAGACAGCAGCCAGTTGACAGCAAATTGTGCAGATCCTGGTCAGACAGCAGCCAGTTGACAGCAAATAGTGCAGATCCTAATCAGACAGCAGCCAGTTGACAGCAAACAGTGTAGATCCTGGTCAGACAGCAGCCAGTTGACAGCAAATAGTGCAGATCCTGGTCAGACAGCAGCCAGTTGAAAGCAAATAGTGCAGATCCTGGTCAGACAGCAGCCAGTTGACAGCAAACAGTGCAGATCCTGGTCAGACAGCAGCCAGTTGAAAGCAAACAGTGCAGATCCTGGTCAGACAGCAGCCAGTTGACAGCAAACAGTGTAGATCCTGGTCAGACAGCAGCCAGTTGACGGCAAATAGTGCAGATCCTAATCAGACAGCAGCCAGTTGACAGCAAATAGTGCAGATTCTGGTCAGACAGCAGCCAGTTGACAGCAAATAGTGCAGATCCTGGTCAGACAGCAGCCAGTTGACAGCAAATTGTGCAGATCCTGGTCAGACAGCAGCCAGTTGACAGCAAATTGTGCAGATCCTGGTCAGACAGCAGCCAGTTGACAGCAAATAGTGCAGATCCTGGTCAGACAGCAGCCAGTTGACAGCAAATAGTGCAGATCCTGGTCAGACAGCAGCCAGTTGAAAGCAAATAGTGCAGATCCTAATAAGACAGCAGCCAGTTGACAGCAAATAGTGCAGATCCTGGTCAGACAGCAGCCAGTTGACAGCAAATAGTGCAGATCCTGGTCAGACAGCAGCCAGTTGAAAGCAAATAGTGCAGATCCTAATAAGACAGCAGCCAGTTGAAAGCAAACAGTGCAGATCCTGGTCAGACTGCAGCCAGTTGACAGCAAACAGTGCAGATCCTGGTCAGACAGCAGCCAGTTGATGGCAAATAGTGCAGATCCTGGTCAGAACAGCAGCCAGTTGATAGCAAATAGTGCAGATCCTGGTCAGACAGCAGCCAGTTGACAGCAAACAGTGCAGATCCTGGTCAGACAGCAACCAGTTGACAGCAAATAGTGCAGATCCTGGTCAGACAGCAGCCAGTTGACAGCAAACAGTGCAGATCCTGGTCAGACAGCAGCCAGTTGACAGCAAATAGTGCAGATCCTGGTCAGACAGCAGCCAGTTGACAGCAAATAGTGCAGATCCTGGTCAGACAGCAGCCAGTTGACAGCAAACAGTGCAGATCCTGGTCAGACAGCAGCCAGTTGACAGCAAATTGTGCAGATCCTGGTCAGAGAGCAGCCAGTTGACAGCAAATAGTGCAGATCCTGGTCAGACAGCAGCCAGTTTACAGCAAACAGTGCAGATCCTGGTCAGACAGCAGCCAGTTGACAGCAAATAGTGCAGATCCTGGTCAGACAGCAGCCAGTTGACAGCAAATAGTGCAGATCCTGGTCAGACAGCAGCCAGTTGATAGCAAACAGTGCAGATCCTGGTCAGACAGCAGCCAGTTGACAGCAAATAGTGCAGATCCTGGTCAGACAGCAGCCAGCTGACAGCAAATAGTGCAGATCCTGGTCAGACAGCAGCCAGTTTACAGCAAACAGTGCAGATCCTGGTCAGACAGCAGCCAGTTGACAGCAAATAGTGCAGATCCTGGTCAGACAGCAGCCAGTTGACAGCAAATAGTGCAGATCCTGGTCAGACAGCAGCCAGTTGATAGCAAACAGTGCAGATCCTGGTCAGACAGCAGCCAGTTGACAGCAAATAGTGCAGATCCTGGTCAGACAGCAGCCAGCTGACAGCAAATAGTGCAGATCCTGGTCAGACAGCAACCAGTTGACAGCAAACAGTGCATATCCTGGTCAGAGAGCAGCCAGTTGACAGCAAACAGTGCAGATCCTGGTCAGACAGCAACCAGTTGACGGCAAACAGTGCAGATCCTGGTCAGACTGCAGCCAGTTGACAGCAAATAGTGCAGATCCTGGTCAGACAGCAGCCAGTTGACAGCAAACAGTGCAGATCCTGGTCAGACAGCAACCAGTTGACAGCAAACAGTGCAGATCCTGGTCAGACAGCAGCCAGTTGACAGCAAACAGTGCAGATCCTGGTCAGACAGCAGCCAGTTGATGGCGAATAGTGCAGATCCTGGTCAGACAGCAGCCAGTTGACAGCAAATAGTGCAGATCCTGGTCAGACAGCAGCCAGTTGACAGCAAACAGTGCAGATCCTGGTCAGACAGCAGCCAGTTTACAGCAAATAGTACAGATCCTGGTCAGACAGCAGCCAGTTGACAGCAAATAGTGCAGATCCTGGTCAGACAGCAGCCAGTTGACAGCAAATAGTACAGATCCTGGTCAGAAAGCAGCAAGTTCACAGCAAATAGTACAGATCCTGGTCAGACAGCAGCCAGTTGACAGCAAATAGTGCAGATCCTGGTCAGACAGCAGCCAGTTGACAGCAAATAGTGCAGATCCTGGTCAGACAGTAGCCAGTAGACAGCAAATAGTGCAGATCCTGGTCAGACAGCAACCAGTTGACAGCAAACAGTGCAGATCCTGGTCAGACAGCAGCCAGTTGACAGCAAATTGTGCAGATCCTGATCAGAGAGCAGCCAGTTGACAGCAAATAGTGCAGATCCTGATCAGACAGCAGCCAGTTGAAGCTGATTGCTCTTCTGGGTCTCCCCAACTATCCAATGTTACCAACTTGTTAGGTCAGACATCTGTAAACAGGTTTAAGCATCCCAGTCGTCTGACCGTTCTAAAGCAGTAATTGTTTGGTACACTCCTTTTTATATAATGCCTCATCTCAGACTTGTGTAACTTTTACATCTGACAGGAATACTTTTGTCTTATACCTTTACAAATGTTAACATATGTTGCCATTGTCATAGAACCTTCTAATATTTTCATTGACAGCTTAGCAGGTTAAGAACTGCATATTAATTTACACATTTCCAAGTCTCAGTCATTTAATACATTTGTATATTAATGCCAGTACCTGATAAATCATAATAGAATTTCACAAATCTTATACATACTTCAAATATGTAAATAAATACTACAATTATGTTTTATATCACATACGAAATTCAAAAACTAGATTGGAACATTTTATAAGCAATGAACTTTTTCATTTTCAATACCTTATATGACTTTCACCTGTTATATTTTCCATATGCATATCATGTGCCAATCCAGAATGTTACCCTATGCCGTTATATTTTTTTAACTTGTGTATGGGTTAAAAAAAAAAATATGGAAATAACACACGTCTATAGTTATGCACTTATTGAAATGCGTGACGCCCAAAGCTTGTATTTTTCCCGAACTAGACATTTACTACAAGACAACAACAGTTGCAAATTAGATGACTGAAGATACAGCAAACAGATGTTTTGTAATACTAAAGAAAGATTATTTGCACACATTTGCTGATGGAAGAAGATTATAATGTGCATTAAAAAACTTTTTTTGTTTTGATTTGTTCAGTACAATAAAATAAATATCAGACCTCAAAAAGGGTTGTTGACAGTTGTTGTCGACCTCAATTTACACCTCATTTAATAATAACTGTCTTGGGTGAACATTATCATAAAATATCCTTACTTTGACATTACATAATACACTGAAGTATAACAACTTACTGGTTCCTTCCCATCCATAGCATCCATCCATAACTTCCTATCCTCATCTGAAAGTGCTTGGAATGTGAACACACCTTGTCTGCAAATAACAGTCACACAAGCATACCATTAAATCACTAAAGAATGAAATGTCAATCAAAGCACTAATCCACACCTTAATGAAACATTTAAAAATATGCAGGCAAGGCTTAAAACAGACACAATATAATTATCATATATTTATAAATTTCAAGTTGCATCAAGATGCAAGACTAGGTTCAAAAAAGAAGAGTATTAAACAGAAACTTATCTGGGTTTTTTAATGGAATTCTAGGCATTCTATTCTTACATTTACTCACAATCACTGTCCTTGACCTTCAATAAAATAGCACTGAACAGTCCTAATACAATCAGGGCATTATTCCGACACCTTAAACCTACACACTTACTTTTCCTCAAATGTGACATCCATACAGAACCGTCTATCTATAGTGTCTGAGGCCCTTCTGATACATGTCTTTAGCTTCAGCGTCTCACCATTGGCAATCTGAGGGTGGACAAATATTTACTGTAAAAATATTTTACTTCACACTTTTTGCCGACTGATGTAGACTACTTCTAGATACATTTTGCTAACTAAGGTAGACTACTTCTAGATACATTTTGCTGACTAAGGTAGACTACATCTACACACATTTTGCTGGTTGAGGTAGACTACTTCTAGATACATTTTGTTGACTAAAGTAGACAACTTCTACATACATTTTGATGACTGAGGTAGACTACTTCTACACAGAATTTGCTGACTGAGGTATACTATTCTTACACACATTTTGCAGACTGAGGAAGACTACATCTACTGACATTTTGCTAAGTTAGGGAGACTATTTCTACTGACCATTTTGCCTGTTGACTGACTGTACTGCAGCATGAAGAAAGCGTCGGTCATTCTTGCAGTATGAGCACCAGTATTTGATCCATGAGTTGGCTAAAGCCTCTGGAACAGATTAAATGACAACAGGTTCATTATTGGGGTTTGCATACTAGGTTGAACTGTCCCAATAATATTATCAAACAGATAAGGTAAATAAACATTATAAATATGTTCTATTTTACATAAATATTGCTTTCTTCTGCTAACAACTTTAGACACAAAGACATTTTGAGAATTACTAATTTTAACTTGCAGATTACCTTATCAACCTTTCATTTCAAAATTTAAAGCACAGGTCACAATAAAAAAAAATGGGCTTTTTTAATGATAAATGTACAAGTATATACATATGGTTGGACTTCAATTACTGTAGATGAAGGTGTTCCCATGGCTGAGTAGTTAAAGACCTTCTTGGGAAGGTCTTCCAGCTGACCTGCTCTGCAACTAAGGGCTTAGCATTTTTCTTTAATTTTACCAATAATAGCTGGTCATCACTACCATGAACGTTATTAAAATACAGAAAAAGTCTGACTAACTTTTCTCCATTTGGTACAAATAACCTTGTCGGGTCCATTGACTACTTCGGACTGTTCCAGACTGGTCTATAGACTTCTGCAAATAGAAAATTCACTGTTCCGTTATGTCAGAAATGGGCCTGATCTTGTTGTTTTTATGACTGAGTATCAAGACAGGATGTTAGAGGGCTTCCTTGAGCTGATTGGTGTTTTAAAAGATGCAGATTTCAATCAAAGTTAAATCAATGATATGAAAATAGACGGAATAGAGAACATAACTAAGAAGTGTGGGTTGATACATATTTACAAATACAAATAAATTAAACAATCCCAACAAAATATAGTCATCATGTATGACAAAACATAATATTATCATGAAAAAGTTTGAAGTATATAATCTATTGCATAAAATTGTAAGTCTTTCAAAGATAGACAGAGTAGGAACTGTTTAAATATCAGCTATACAGGTTGACTTATGAAGATTAAACAAAATTACATAAAAACAACAGGCTGTAGCAATTGTAAACAAGCATGTACATATTGTACCTAATAAATCAACTCATACGACCTCATCTAATCATAACTACATAATTGAAAAAAAACACACAGAAAAACAATAAAAACACACACACACAAAAGCATGCATTTCTAACATGGGTTCATTCATGCTGGAGTAATGTATAACAGTACAACTTTGTTGTCAACTGACCCAGTGCATAATAGTGATTGCATTTGTTTTTAAGTATGTCAAAAAAAACACATGTTTATTGACTAAGAAAGATGTCCAGTAGTAACAAAATATATCAGAATTAGTTAAGTTCTTTCAAGGAACCTCACATTGTCATTAATTAACAGGATATTATAAAACACAATATCAAAAAAATGTGCTTAAGTTTAATTAACAGAGTTTTTATGAAATAGGGATGCAAAAATGTAATGAAAAAAAAAAGAAGATACATTTTAACAAAATCCAAGGGGACTAAACATAATGACATTGTTCGATTTTAGAAAATCTATTTATGCTTGGTGTATCCCATACATAAACATAAAATGAAATAATTACACATAAAATTTTGCACTCAAAGGCAAAAAATAGGCAGACAATCTTAGAAATAAACTTTTTGCCATCTGGCATTGTGATATTTTGTATGCAAAACAGAAAATAACTGCTGCCACATATAAGTACAAGGGATACAACGAGAATACATGTTAGATCACAATGACTCTAGAACTACATAGGGGCTTACCGTAGGAGCAGGGGCACCCACAGTGAAAGGCTGTGAACAACAGACACAGGGTTAGTCACTCTAACAATACACAACATAGGCAGGACAAGTTATTTCCCTTGGGTAGTGTTAGAACAAAATTCTATTTCAAGCTATTAATCCTTAGCTTGCTAAACACTTTATACTTCCTTGGCAAAAAGTGTAGACTGAGATCAGCCAGCTCTCTGCTGGGAGCTGTCTGATCAGGAACTGCACTATTTGCTGCAGAATATCTAGCAATATGTGGATAGGCATCTTCACATGTCAATGGAAGAAGATGACTAAAATTAGTTTTAAACAAATGAAGCAAGTGAAGAGTTAATGGTAGAGGACAACTCTCAGACCAATGTATGGGAAGCAGGAACAGAACACTAAAGGTTATCCCCTCATCCCGGACTCAAAAGTCGAGCAAGAACGTACGCATCAGGGACTGCATGACTGTGGCGCCCTCTGGATGGGGCTGATAATTATAGTATTAATTGCTCACCTAATGGAGAGTAGTATCAATAAATAAAATCAATATCATATCCTGTATTTCTAGGCTGAAAGTAACCCATATCTATCCAGCAAAAAAAAATTTTTTACACCCATCCTACAAAGAAAGAAACAATTTTACAATGTACATTGACTATAAATTTATAACAATATTTTCCTTAATCCTACAGCAAACAGGCAATAATCTTAACTATTGAAAATGAAGTCTGCAGTCTTGCACTTTAGTTAACATATAAGTGCATGTAATTTTATGTGAGTCATTAACATTTTATTTATTTATTTTTAAATACATAGAAGCAACAAATTATGGTCATCATAGCAATGTTGAGCTGTTTTTGTGGAGGATAACTCCATACAAACATGTGGGTAGAACCACTGAAACACTGCAGGTCACAGGGAAGACTCATTTAAAAAGATATTAAATAGTGTCAAAGGTTTTGACATGAAAACTTACATTACAAATTTAGGTTGTTATTTATGATAGCAGAGAATGAAGAATATTCATAGGCAAATAAAAAATAAAACTCATCTTCATTGTTCAGAGTGTTTTTGTTTTTTTTTAAATCCTTTTTTTGTTTCTTATTATGAGTCATACAAAAACTTCATGCGAAACAACTTAAAAATTAATAAGCATTTACCGGTACAACAACCTAAATGACATAAAATTATTACAGATCTGCACTTGACATCCAGTAATGAAACAGGAAAAATAGATGGTTAATATATGTTGTGTCCTTAACAACAAGTGCAAACAATTAAGAAACAAACACTGGTAAGCTAACATTGGCCAAATAAAACATCAAACAACAACAAGTGAATATTCACCTTAGAAGCAAGAACCAAGAACCAGGTAGATATTTTGGTGCAATATATTAATGAAATTAGAGAGGAAAAACTATAATTTTCAAGCAGAAATCTTATTATAATTATATTTCCATTGGAAAGACCTTGGCTATATTTATATTTATATTATTTTTTTTTCTCACCAATTGTCTGATTGTTTGTTGTCTAATGTTTATCTTGCTAAAAACATGTATTTGTTTATAGCAATAAAATATTGAATTGAAAAATTGAATTACATTATTTCATTAGCTGCAATAACAGAGGCTGAAAACATATCCAAGTTAACACAACAATGGTGGAGAGCAGAGGGAACAAGCAGGTTGCAAGACAACATGTTTGGCATTCATAACTGTACCTTGAGATCAGTCTCAGTGATCAAATCGGGCCATGCAGCTGAAGAACAGCCATTGTCAAGCATCTAAACATAGAGAGCAAACAAACATACAAACACCTAAACATGGATTAGAAGACACATCAAACATCTAAACATGGATTAGAAGACACCCAAAGCATCTAAATATAGATAGCGCACAAACATACGAAGAAAAATATAATTTTAAGATAAACATTGATCA